>JAESVK010000147.1:302133-371530 GCA_017140935.1 Hamamelis virginiana | reverse complement strand
ATATATATATACATATTATTTTCACCCACATATATCCACCCACATATATATATATACATATTATTTTCAAATCATAAAATTTACTATGGTGATAATCCACCATTCTCATCTTCAATTCTCAAATTTATCTACCACTCTCAAATTTAACTACCACTCTTAGATTCATCCACCATTCTTTCATATTTACCATTCATATATACCCTCCATTCACATTTATCCACCATTCATATTTACCCACCATTCACATTTATCCACCATTCATATATACCCACCATTCACATTTTAGATGTCACCCAAGGGTGTACATAAATTCTCATGCACCCTTCTTAATTGATGACCACATGGCACATTTCATTGCCCAATGGCAAAATGCCAAGTGTGCAATAAATAAAATAAAATAATAATAATTAAGAAAATTTACTATTGAAAATTTACCATTAGAAAATTTACTATTCAAAATTTTGGGGTCTCACAACCACCTAGGACTTTTTCTTCATCTGTGACTCCAGTGAGTATAGACCACCTCACCTTCAGGCCCAATCTCAAAACCAAAGTGTCAACCCATCGCAAGCACCTCAAAGCCAAAGGAGTAGTGGTTTCGAAGAGCAAGTTCTTAAAGCTCTGAAAAACATAGAAGCTAATAGTCAACTCCTGAGTTCTCATTCACAATCCATTGCTAAGTTAGAGACTCAAGTTGGGCAAATCGCGGCCACCCTGAGGCGTCGAGAGGAGGGAAGACTTCCGAGTCAACCCATCAATAACCCTAAAGGAGTGCACTTAGCTGAGAATTCATCTTCACAGGACTCTCACTATCATAAGGAGGTAAAAGCGGTCACTACTTTGAGGAATGGTAAAGTTGTTGATAATAAGGTTGAGGAGAGAGTTAATAAGGATGGGAATGTGTCTAGAGTTCCTAAGGTTGGGAAAGTGAGTGAGAAGAAAAAGAGTGAGAATGAGAAAGGGAAGAGTATAATGAGTGAGCCTAAGAGGGGTAACTTTCCCTCCAGTTCTGATGACTCATTGGCATCCTATGTGCCAAAGGCTCCATTCCCATCTTGCTTTGGTTGCGCCAGTAAGAGGAAAAAAGAAGGGCGCGTCTTTGAGTGAGATGTTAGAAGTTTTTAAGCAAGTGTACATTAATCTACCACTCTTAGATGCCATTAAACAGATTCCCTCATATGCCAAATTCTTGAAGGACCTATGTACTCAGCAGCGCAAGGAGCGTGTGCATTTCGCTAAATCAGCGGTCCTCTCGGATGTGGCAAGTGCTGTGGTTAAGTACCACATCCCTGTCAAACGTAAAGACCCGGGTACTCCGACTATTCCATGCTTCTTAGGGAGTCACTATGTAGACCGGGCCTTGATCGATTATGGGGCTAGTGTGAATATTCTTCCATACTCTGTGTATAAGAAGATGGAGCTCGGTGAGCTCAAGCCTACATCCACCGTGTTACAGTTTGCCGATAGGTCGACCTAGGTTCCTAGGGGTGTGTTACAGGATGTGTTAGTTAAGATCGAGTCATTTGTCTTTCCGGCCGATTTTATTGTTTTAGATATGGAGCCTGTAAATACCACTAGACCCCAAATTCCTGTCATCATAGGTTGACCTCTTCTTGTTATTGCAAATGCAGTCCTACATTGTCGGTCGGGTATTATGGAAGTTTCATTTGGTAATATGAAGGCTAAGCTTCAAGTGTACCATGCTGTAACGCACCCTCATCACTTTGAGGAGTGCTCGTTTGTAGATGTCATTGACCATGCAGTCGAGGAGGCTTTGCCTTTTATTTTGTCCCATGATCCTTTAGAGTCATGTCTGGCACATTTTAATTATGAAGATTTTGATATTGACCAGTCTATTCTAGAGGTGAATCAGATTCTTGAGTCAACTCCTGCATTAGGCAACCTACCTTGGAAGCCTAAAGTCGAGGCCTTGCCTTAATTGTCTAGTACCTCCATGCCTAAATCTCTAGAGGTTGCCCTGAAACTTGAGTTAAAGCCTTTACCGGCTAATCTTAAGTATAAGTTTCTAGGTGCTAATGACTCTCTTACGGTTATCATTGCTTCTGATTTGAGTGCAGAGCAGGAGTGCAAGCTCATGAAAATTTTAGATGAGAATAAACAAGCCATAGGGTGGTCGGTTGCCGATCTTAAGGGTATAGATTCGTCTATTTGCATGCACCGAATCCATCTTGAGGAGGGAGCTATGCCTTCACGGGAAATGCAGCGAAAGCTCAATCCCAACATGAAGGAAGTGGTTATGAAGGATGTCGTGAAGCTGTTGGATGCGGGTATCATCTACCCCATCTCTGATAGTGCTTGGGTAGCTCCTACCCAAGTTGTGCCTAAAAAGTCCGGTCTCACTGTAGTTGCGAATGATGAGGGTATTCTAGTCCCTACTCGAGCTACCACTGGGTGGCGAGTTTGCATCGACTATAGGAAGCTTAATTCTAGGACTAGGAAGGATCACTTTCCACTTCCTTTCATTGACCAAATTCTAGAAAAACTTGCGGGGCGGAGCTTTTATTGCTTTTTAGATGGTTATTCTGGATATAACCAAATTGCAGTATACCCCGAGGACCAAGAAAAGACCACCTTTACTTGCACTTTTGCCTATAGGCGCATGTCATTCGGCCTATGCAATGCTCCTAGCACATTCCAAAGATGCATGACGGCCATTTTCTCTGACATAATTGGAGATTTTCTAGATGTTTTTATGGATGATTTTTCGGTTTTTGGTTCATCTTTCGATTCTTGCCTCTCTAATCTTTCCAAGGTCTTAAAGCGTTGCTGTGAAACCAATTTGGTCCTGAGTTAGGAAAAGAGCCATTTTATGGTTCGTGAAGGTATTGTCTTAGGACACGTGGTGTCTAGTCGTGGTATTGAGGTCGATCGTGCGAAAGTCGATTTAATTGCTAAGTTTCCACCCCTACCACTGTCAAGTAGATTAGGTAATTCCTTGGACATGCCGGTTTTTACCGGTGATTTATTAAAGACTTCAGTAAAATCTCTAGGCCCTTGTGCAATCTTCTTGCCAAAGATGTTTCCTTTGTCTTTGATGAGGCTTGTCTAAAAGCCTTTACCACAATGCGCTCTCTCTTGAGCACTTCTCCTATCATGCAGCCCCCGAATTGGTCCTATCCATTTGAGATTATGTGTGATGCATCTGAGTATGCTATAGGGGCTGTTTTGGGCCAAAGGATAGACAAATTTTCTCTAGTTATATATTATGCTAGTAAAACTTTTGATGATGCTCAAATGAACTACACCACCACTGAAAAAGAGTTACTAGCTGTTGTCTATGCCTTAGATAAATTTCGTTCTTATCTGTTAGGGTTCAAAGTCATAGTTTTCTCTGATCATGCTGCTCTGCGGTACCTTCTGTCCAAAAAAGAAACCAAGCCTAGGTTGATTAGATGGATTCTTCTCTTGCAAGAGTTCGATTTTGAAATTTAGGATAAGAAAGGGTCGGAGAATGTGGTTGCTGACCACCTGTCTAGGATTCTAGCAGATAAGGATAGTGATACTCTTCCGATTCGGGATTCCTTTCCCAACGAGCAATTATTCGCAGTTTCTCAGGTATCTTTGCCCTGGTACGTTCACATTGTTAACTATTTAGCTACAGGGCTTATACCTTCTACTTGGGCCAAACAGGATAGAGATCGATTCTTTTCGCAAATTAGAAATTATTTTTTGGAAGACCCTATTCTGTTTAGGTACTGTGCGGACCAAGTGATCCGCCGATGCATCCCTGAGAATGAGGTGCATGATATTTTGAAGTTCTGCCACACTCTGGCTTGTGGTGGACACTTTAGTGGCAAGAAGACCGCTGCTAAAGTTCTTCAGTGTGGTTTCTACTGGCCCACCTTGTTTCGTGATGCTATGGACTTTTGTAGGTCCTGTGATAATTGCCAGAAGATGGGCTCGATGTCTAGGAGAGATATGATGCCTCTGAGCTCGATTCTCATAGTAGAAATTTTTGATATTTGGGGCATTGATTTTATGGGACCCTTTCCCATCTCTCATGGTTTTGAATACATCCTAGTGGTTGTAGATTATGTGTCTAAATGGGTAGAGGCAGTTGCCACTAGGACAAATGATCATAAGGTAGTTCTGAAGTTCCTTCAAGAGAAAGTGTTCTCTCGATTTGGGTGTCCTAGGGCTATCATTAGTGATGGAGGTTCACATTTTAATAATAAACCTTTTGCGGCACTTGTTGCTAAATACTCCATTACCCATAAAGTCGCGACCCCATATCATCCCCAAACTAGCGGGCAAGTGGAAGTGTCCAATCGGGAAATAAAACATATTTTGGAGAAAACGGTCAAGCCCGACCGTAAAGATTGGTCTTTGAGACTTGTCGATGCTCTTTGGGCTTATCGTACGGCTTATAAAACCCTCATTGGCATGTCCCCTTACCGGCTAGTTTATAGAAAACCATGCCATCTTCCCGTTGAGCTTGAGCATAAAGCCCTATGGGCTATTCGTCAGTTTAATTTTGAGATGAAGGAAGCGAGTTCTCACCGCAGACTTCAACTTAGTGAGCTCGAGGAAATTCGCAACGAGGCATATGAAAGTTCAAAAATTTATAAGGCCAAAATGAAGGAATTTCATGATAAACACATTACTCGAAAATCTTTTGAGCCTGATCAACGAGTTTGGCTTTTTAATTCCAAGTTATGATTATTTCCGGGCAAACTAAGGTCTCGATGGGATGGGCCTTACACGGTTACCAATGTCTTTCCCCACGGTGCTATTGAGATTCCCAATCCCCGTAATGGTTCTTCATTTACGGTGAATGGCCAAAGGCTTAAGCCTTATATTGAGGGCCTTGGGAATGGGGATTTGACTCGGGATGGTATGGTGGTTGAGTCCATGAATCTTAAGGACCCCACCTGATTGAGGATTACCACTACGTCTGGCTGAGGACGTTAAACTTAGCTTTTCTTGGGAGGAAACCCATATGTCGATAGTTTAGAGTCCCTGTATCGGTTAGTCTTTTGTTCGGTGCTTGAATTTTCCATCCTTCTCAGTCCGTTCTTTGGTGTTCTCCATCATTGGGGACAATGCTAGGATTTAAGTTGGAGGGGTGTTCATTTTTCACCATTTATGTCTTTTGAGTCTTTTTCTTTCTGTGTCCTTTTCACTTACCATCATTGGGGACAATGTTGGGTTTTAAGTTGGAGGGGGGTGTTATTTCATATGCATTCATGTTTGTTATCATTCATATGTTCTATATTTGCATGTGTATGAATTTTTTTTGTTATCATTCATATGTTCTATATTTGCATGTGCATGAATTTTTCAGTGTTATTTTTTTTTATGGAACAATTTATTATGCTAATTCCTCAAACCTTCTTGCATATATTATACCTATTGGATCATAGAAAGAGTGTTAAATACGACTCTAGTGATGCTTGAATTTGTTCTTAAATAATAAACATGCACGAACATTGGTGATATGTTCCTTAATGCATTTTAGCATATAAAAGCTGACTTTGAAATAGAATGGAGACTTATAACCTTATATGCTTTATTTGAACCTTTCACATCTTTCTTGGGTTAAATGTTACTCATTAATCATTTCAGCGTATTTGATTTCTTGTTTTGAATTATGCATCGATGTTTGCTGAATTATATGCACATTATAGCATGGATAACTTCTGATCATTTGGGAGCATAATGCATGATTGGATTTGAAATCAAGGCCTTCTTTGAGTCTTTGAGCCTTTATAGTCAGCCTGTTTTATTTCTCGTCTATCGAGTTGAAGTCACCACTTAGACCTGTGTTTGTGCCGTATTACCCATTTATTCTTGAGCCTAAGTGTCCTGGGGAAGTTCGGTTTTGGTTCTAGATGTTCAATTTGTGGTTTACGATAGTTTTCGGGCAGTTCGGGAATGAGAAGAAAGAATCATCAGTGCCAAATATGTCGAAAGTCAGTTGTCGGGTGAAATTTTTGATGAAAAAGGTGTTGTCAGTGCTTTGGAAGCTAGTGGATGAAGAAACATTGAAAAAAATCAAAAAATAAGTCTCATCGATAGGTGGCCTATCGATCCCAGAGCACCCCTATCGATAGACAGTGGGTGTGCAAGGAACTTACTAGCTCATTATCGATAGCCCAGTGTTAGCCTATCGATAGGCTTGCCCAATAAATTTTTTTTTTTTACCTAGCAGGTCAAAGCTCGATACTTAGTTTTTTTTCAAACTCAAAATTTTTGTTGCTCTCATCCCGCGCATGCCCCAAAACCAAATTCCACTACCGGCCAACCTCCATCACCGGCAACCTCATTCACCGGCCACCATCCTCTTTACCCACCGCCGGTACACTCCATCACCGCCGACCTGCCTTACCATCGCCGGCAAGCTCCTCGAGCCCTCTCATCGCCATTATCACCGAAAATCGTAAACTATCCAAACCCCATTTCATATTCCCCAAATCATCATCTCTATCATAAACCCTAACCACACTCAATCCGGACTCCACTCTTTATCGTCCCAAACTCTCAAAACCCTCCATAACCCTAATCACCATCATCACCGGAAATCACAAAAACACCCCAAACCTTAGCTTCTTGCTTTTAAATCCTCCCAAAACCCCATATACCCAAATTCTGGTTTCGTGGTGCGGCTGTGGTGAACATACAAGTGTGGATTGTCGTAACTCATCATTAAACAGAGTGTGGTTGTGGTGAAGATAGGAGTAGGATACTGGCAATTGGTGATTAGTGGTAAGTTTCTCCTTGAATTTGTGAATTGTTCTAGCAGAAGTCGAGAAATAGGGCTTGGAATTATTATTTGGTGTTGGAATTGGTGGATATTGCTGCTGTGTGGATGTGACATTGGTTGAATTGTGATAATTTATGTTTTGGGATTTTGGAATCAGTTAGTATTGGTCTGCTGCAGTGCTGTGATATTTTTATTTGGGTGATTGATGTATTGACAATGAAGTTTGTTGGTTGAACTGCTACTGTGTTGGGTTGAGATAGTATACGGAACCAGTGTGCTATAGTGTTCTGATTATTTTTGGTAGCTGAGTATTGTAAGTTGAATCTCAGTGTTAAAACATGGCAAAACAAAAACAAACCGCTCAATCTGCTTCGAAGGGAAAGAGGGATAAGACTCAGTTTGTGCAGAAAACTAAACCCGCAACAGTGCCGCTGAAGAGTGTTCAGATTACAGATCCGGCTGCCCTTGCACCCCCTAGACCTCGCCGAGCTGCTGCCACATATGCAGGGAAGGGGAAGAGAGTTAGGGATGAGTCGTCTGAGTCGAGTACAGATTTTAGTGACTCCGCTTCGGATCCAGGATATAGACGACCAGCTGGTGATGATTTGGGTGCTTATTCAGATTATGTGGATTCAATTGAGGCACCCGCACGAGCTACGAGACCAGCCAAAGAGGCTGGCACACAGACTCGGCGTATGCCTGCTGCTGCTGCTCCTCCAAAGAAGAAGAAAAAGGGAAATACACAGTCTTGGGAAGAATTCATTAAGTCTCGCAGATTCAATTGCGAGCGTTATGTCGGTGCTACCTCTTTTGGCAAGGATAACGTTATTGTTCAGAAGCTGCTGTGGCGCGAATTGACTGCGTGAATGGAGAAGAGTGAGGGACACAAACCCTCTTTAGTACGCCAGTTTTATATTGCAGCGAGAGAGGATGAGTTTGATGATGAGGCCATTACTGTTGAGATTGGAGACCATACTGTTTCAGTCACTGTTGATATGATTGCCACGCATCTGGGATGTGAGCGACCTGTTCCACAGTCTGTGGAGTATCCCAATGGAGGTTATGTTCCGAAAGGCCCTCAGGCCTGTGCAGCTATTGCTTGTCTAGATGAGAATAAAGGGGAAGGGAAGCTGTTTTCAGCAGGTAATTTGAAACCAGAATATGCAGCTGTAAATAAACTTTTATTTGCAAATCTTCGACCTCGCGGGACAGATTCTTTAGCATCCTTGGAGGCAATGCAATTATTAGTCGAGTTTATGGCAGAAACAACTATGGATATTGCACTGTTAATTTTTAATGAGATTAAGTCCTACATCATTGCCCGTCCTCGCAACAACATGCCTTTTCCCCAAATGATTACCAAATTTTGTATAGAAGCTGGAATTGATACTGAAGAGACATTTTTATGGGGCGAGGGTCTTATCACTTCGGTCACTATTGAGCGGGCTCAGAAAGCCGCTAGAGCACAGACGAGTGGGGGAATGAAGAAGAAGAAGATGCCGGTTGTTCCTGCTAGTGAGCCAGAATTTGAGCCGCTCGAGCCATCTACCGAGGGTGAGCCATCCAGTATGCCTGCACAGCCTAGTATTAAGAGTATGCTTCAGCAGCTTTTGGAGGGGCAACAGACCATTATGCGAGAGCAGGAGCAGATCCGAGCTGAGCTGCAGCGTCAGTCCACCCGGTAGAGAGTTCTTTGGCGTATTCAGCAGGAGTTATCTCTCACTGCTGCTGATTTTGCATTGTTTGATGAACCTGATGAGGTTGGAGCTGAGATCCCAGCTGGGGATACTCATGCAGATGATGTGGTACCGGAGGGTCCACAAGATGAGATGAGAGCTCAAGTGGAGCAGCGTTCTGATGCTGATGAGGGTGGTGCTTAGTTTTGTTGTGTCCTGTCTTTTTTTGTCTTATCTAGTCAAGGCCAGTGTTTAGTTATAGGTTGTTTTGTCAGTCAGTCAATCAGTTCTTTGTTTAGTATATTTTGGAATCAGTGGTTTTGGGTATAGGTATAGGAGGATGATTTAGGGTAGATTCCTGAACCGTATTATTAAATCATCCTAATTTTGGTAAACCCATTTTTTTTGTTACCCAAGTACATTACAGCTAATACAAGTCCTTGATTTTATTCTGCTTATGCATATTATTCCCATATGAGCATTATTTATTTCCATAATTTATGTGTAATATGATTTAGTGAATCTCTGTGCATGATTGTTCTTATTTCAGTACTCTCCATTCTTTGAGCCTTATGTATGAGTTTTTGAACTTATATATTCTTGATGGGAAATTCTACATTCTGTATACCCATTTCAGTGATATAATTTTTGCGAGTGAACACCATAGAGAGAATTTGAAGTTGAAATTCACCACAGGGTTACTTTTATGGGCTTTAAACGTTACAGGTTCATTCACCATTGGTTCACACCCACATACACATTTGAGAACTTGTTTATTCAGAACTGGTCCTACTTGTACACGAGTTATGTATTTTCAGTGGTGTAATATGCATGTTGTGTTCCAGTAAGCAAGTATGGGAATTGTTTATCTGTTGGGATTGCGTGCTTCTTTGAGTCTTTTCCATATTTTTAATTGAGTCAGTCCTTATGTTTGTGGGTGTCATTTCTGCAAACCCTCACAAGACTATAACTCGTCCACTAGGGGGAACCTAGGGGTTTAAAGGCTTGTTGCATACGGTAAATGCAATGGCGATTCCCTGCGAAAGTGGCTTTTATTTAGTTTTATTTTATTGGGTAGTTAGTTTTTCTTTATTTTAATAGTGTTTTAAGATTCAGTGGTTTGCTAAGGACTAGCAAAGTTTAAGTTGGAGGGTGTGATTGCTCTGCAATCAATGCACTTATTGAGTCTTTTCAACTTATTATTGCCAGATTTTACTTGGACTTTGTTGTTTAATAGTCATAAACCATGAACTTATTGTTTTTCCTCGTGTTTTGTAGGAATTCTTCATAAAAGCAGTAATTCGAACATTTTTGAGGTGGGTTCTCTGCAAACGTTCCCGAACGTAGCTACAAGTGGAGTCAAAGGGAAGGAAAAACACTCAAAAGGATGCAAGGAAGCTCTTAGGCAACTTCTGGAAGCTGAAAAAGAGCAAACGAAGCAAAATAGGAGTTATCGATAGCCCACCTATCGATGGCCTATCGATAGGGGGTGCCTATCGATAGTCAGTCCACCCACCTATCGATAGGCAGTGATCCTGCAATTCCATTTTGTGACCCCTATCGATAGGCTATCCCTTGCCTATCGATAGAAGCCCCCTCGGGAGCCGTGCACGCGATTTTTAGCTGCTTTTTAAGTTATTTTAGGAGAGTTCAATTTTAATAGGTTTGTTATACAGTATTTAAGTGAACTTTTCAGAGTTCTTTGGGGACATCCAGAGAAAACCTAGCCTCTCCTACACATCATCTTTCTCTTTCATCCCTCAATCATCTCTCTCATACCATTCAACTGGGATTTTGGCTGCACATGGAAGGAACGAAGACCTCCGGTGATTCAGTCCCGACTATGAGCAGCTAGACTCCTTTCCTCGGGTGTAGATGAAGCTTGGTTAGTGGTTTTGTTATGCATGTATTAAGGTTTAAGGTTTTGTAATGAGTTTATGACATTTGTATAACTTTGAGAGATTGCCATTTTATGCAATCTGTTCTTTAATTATTCTTTTATTTTTGAATATGAATGTTTTCTGTGATTCCATTCATATTGGTTGTGCAAAAGTATTGATTGAATACGTTTGAGTTCATTAGTTTGTTCATGCCTAACTAGAATAACCTGTGCATGCTTCGCTTGACAGGTTATACCTTATTTGGATGAGTTTACTATATGAACATAAGCGTAATATATTTTTGATGATTTATTCTTGTAGTTTAGATCACCATCGATCATAAACAATTGCGAAACCTTTACGTTAATTATATGCATAATAATTTCCTAATTAAAGTGGATTCGAAACCCGAGGTTTCTTTTAATTTGATTTAATCAACAGTTAATTTCATAGTTTTCATAAACAATCAACCCTTCAAATCAAGAAATCGTTTGGTAACTAAAATCGGATTCATAATAACTTATCATAACTCAGCCATTAGTCCTTGTGTTCGACACCCGTGCACTAATTACTTTTCTAACGAATTGAGGTTTTAAGCACGAGTATTTTATAAATTTAAATCTTGATCACGAACAAGGAAATGACTTCCCTCGTTTGGACTGATCAATGACATCCATAAAACGAATATTTAATCCAATGGTCAGTTTTACAAAATATGTATCCCACAATTATATATTAGCTTCATGTATAGTTTAGCTAAAGTAAGCATATGCTGCAAGATCAGGACTACGGACAAGTGCCCAAAAATGGGTAAAATAACACACAAATCCTGTCCACCTAATAGTTAGGATGTCAAGGTCTATCTCAGGATCTCCGCTTTATGAACCGTAATCTTTGACCACCTTAACTATTCTGGTGAGCTATTTGCAAGCCTACTTCAGGCTAACAAATAATTTACCCCATTTATTTGTATGCTATAAACTCGACAGCATAGCTTAGGTGGTCAAAAACCATGTCTCATGAAACGGAGGTGCTCGAATTAAACCTTGACACCTTAACTATCATGTGGACGAAATTTGTGAATTATTTTATCTATAGTTAGGATTAGACATGAAAAACCCTATGTTATGAATAGGGATGTCAACAGGGCGGGTTTGGGACGGGTCACCACCTTTCCCAAACCCATCCCATTTAAGAAAACCTCATCCCATTCCCATCCCAAACCCACGAAGGGTCAGGATTGGGAATCTCTTTCCTATCCCAATTAAATGACCTCGTCCCAGTACCGTCCCATTTACTATGGCAGGGCGGGGCGGGGCGGGGCATATCTTATTTTAAACTAATATAAATAACAATACTAAATAAGCTTAATTTTTTTTAAAGATTATGCATGTGCAGTAATGCCTCACAAACAGAAAAAAAAAGAAACGAAACTAGAGCTCTGAACATTAAATTATCAATCAATTTCAACTTAACCAAATACAATATTGGACATAGTTGAGGTGATTTCAACAAGCTAATTTCTTTCTACTTTTTTTAGTTTTCTCAATACCAAAACAAATTACAAAATACATTGATGAACATTTAAGATAATTGATACTTCTAAGAGTAAAATAAACTAAACCCCTTAAGGGGCATGATTGAAATTTTATTTTATCAAGGAGGGACTTAATTTTTAAATTTCTATAAAATAAATACAATAAAAATATATAAACATATATAATCAGGGCGGGGTGGGTTTTTAAGCCCTCATCCTGAACCCGCCTCAAACCCTATTGTAGACATCCATTTTTGACCATGAGTATTGTGAGACCCTTTCACTTTAATTGAGTTAATTTAATTTAGGTTGGCAATTTAATTAATTTAAATTATGTTAGCCTAGCATGAATTTAATTAAATTAATTTATGTTAGCCTAGCATGAATTTAATTAATTTTATGTGTGCCTATTAATTTTGTGCTAGTCTATTTTTGTGTAATGTTTAATTTGTATTCCTAATTATTTTGTGTTCCTAATTATTATGTCCCAATTTATTAAATTTGGGTACATTAAAATGCATAGGGACATAAATAATAAATGCCAAGTGGTATTTTATAAGTGGTTTTGAGTGTAGGATGTAGGGCATTAGCATGGACCCATGTAGCATGTTTTTTTTTGTGCAAAAGTGCCAAGTGGCATCTTAGTGGGCTGCCATGTGGCAGCCATAGAATGGGCCACCTGAATTGAGGTTGCTAGGTGGCAATATGAGAATTTGCCAAAGCACTTGGCAAGTGGCATTTAGCATGGCCACTACTTTGCCACATAATAACCATGAGTTGTCATGGTTAATTGAAGTTATATAAATTGAGAAGAGATTAACATTAAGGGGCAGCTGCTGTACCGAATTAGAAGTGGGAAAAGGAAGGCCATTCGGCCAAGAGAAAAATAGAGAAGAGAGAGAGGGGGAGTTCTAAGCCAAAATTTTTGGGAAATTTCTCCAAATTCTTCTCAAATTCAAGTCAAGAGGCCTATCAATTTTAATTTGGGGTGAAGTTCCTACTCTTTTATGCTTTATTTTTACCTTAATTGATGAATTGATTTGGGTTAGTTGCATGAATTTTTAGTGAGTATATTGTTTGTGTATCTAAGATTTAGTTACACTAGATAATTTTGCATGGTCTCTTAATTTTACACATGGCTATGTAAAAATACATGTTTTAGTTCAAATTGGAATAATAATGATGTTGGGATAAAGTTTAGTATATTTGGACTGGAATTGGTGTGATAATTTTGTGAGAATAAATTCCTAAAAAGTCAGAGTTTTATCAGAAATATCTGAAAATTTGTAATTTGGTAGAAATTGATACAATTGAATTCTTATTATTATTTTCAAAGAAATTTTGATATTCTTGGTGAGGAAAATCTAAGTTTGAACATGCCCCTATAATTTTTATTTCAAATTTTTAGCGAGATTAATGTACTAAATTTTATTAAAAGTTTGCATATGTGCTTGATTGGCCTAAAAGTTTAATAGAATTTTATGGGTTTCACAAAATTTATTTTATGACTTTTAAAACTAAAATTTTAATGAAGCTACATAAATTTTAATTGAAAATTTAGGCCCCTGATAATACTTAAAAATTGCTCAATTTGATTTCGGTGGAAAAATTGGATACTGTGAGACTTGTGAATGTGGTTGATGATAAATAGGCGTTATGTGGATCTCAATTGTATGAAAGCACAGTATTATTATTAGTCCAGGATTAATATTCCTTTACCCTATGAACTGTGAAATAATTATTTTAATTACTTTTAAAGTTGAGCATGCGATTACTGTAAATTAAGAGATATGTTGTTGTCATTTTAAGTGGTTAAATTGTTATGCATAAAAATATATGCACGTGATGAATTATTATGCATAAAAATATATGCATACGGGAGAATTGTTATGCATTAAAATATGCATGTGATAAATTGTTGTGCATAAAATATATGCATGAGATATATGCCATACTTGTAACACAATACATTGGTATATGGCACGTGGCTTTGATGTTTTTGTGAAAGTGATTAGGCTTATAAGTACACATCATATATCTCCTAATAACAAACATTGATTTTTTTAGGGGTACGTAACCCGTGAAAAATTAAACTGGCGCTTGTCATGTGGACATATGTGTATGGGCGCATATGTTTCGCTTACAAGTAAAGGGAATGTTGTTATTTAGAGAATTACGAAGTGTTACTATAGCACAGTTACAAATGATGACATATGCATAGCATTGATATAATTGGCTTGCATATTATGAACTGTGGAATCGAGGAATTGGAATACGACCGATGGACTATAGATCCTGGAAACAGTTAGTGCACTAATATATCACCGTTGCTAAATTGAGCATTTGTAATCCTAGTGATGGGATTGGCCCAGTGAGGGGCGACCATTTAGCAAGAACAATCCTGGTGAGGCCACACCAGTATTGGCCCGGTGTGGGGTTGGCTCGGTGCGGAGTCAGGTGATATACATACAGTGAGGTATGCTGTTGTCATTGATGGCGAGTCTTAAAATGAGATAGCCATCAGTGAAGTTTTGTTTTGCAGGTAAGAAGCAAAATAGAGCCTCGCAGGTATGATTGCATAAGAGCATTGCATAATATACCTGTCATATGCATTAAGCATGTTGGATTGTTATGAGAATGACTCAATTGGGGATTAAGTAATGATTTGATCAATATAAATTTGCTTAATGATGATGCTTACTTATTCTGAAATTGTGATATGGAGTGCTTTACATCCTTTAAGGTGATTATGCAGCATAAAATATTAGAAAACTTCACTGAGCATAATGGTTTTGCTCACCCCTTATATTTCCCCCCACAGGGCCACCGAACGAGTAAAGAATTGGAAATAATGATGGGCTCAAGGCTACCTGTTTGGGCCTTATAATAGCAGCTGTCAGTCTGATATTGGGCTTTGTTATTCCTGTTTTGGTGTGTAATATTATGTAAAAGAATCTGTGGACTCTATATGTACTTAAGTTTTATCGGAAGTACTTTACGGGACGGTACTTTGACCCCAGATAGTACTTTGTGCTTATCAAATTTTTTTTTATAAATACTCTGGTTTTCTAAGACTTCCACGCTTTTAAAATCTTATTAAAATATTAACCAGAGATTTTTGAAGAGATAAGCACTAGGTGTCTGCGTGCGTAACACCCTGAAATTGGGTATGGTTGTGGAGGGGTGTTACAAGTATGGTTATGAATGGTTGCCTTTGATTTGAGGTGAAATAGGGTATCAAAACCCTAAGTTCCAAGTTTTACCCCTTGTGGGTAATTAGGTAGAGGTCATTATCACATGTAGGTTTTTATGTCAGATCGAGTCGGTTCTTTTTGCATTAGGTTTTTAGAGAGTCTAGGAACATCCCTGCAAAATTCCATGGCATTCCGAGTAAGGCATTACAGAAAATAAGGCCTTTTGTGACTAAAGGGCAGTTTGGTCCTTTGAATCACAAAAGCTCTGAATGACTGTCAATCTTGTCTCGAATGATCTCGAGGTTTTGGCATAGATATGTAAAGTGTGTTTGGTAATAAAGTTGATCAGTGGCAAGGCCTGTTGAGCTTTCTAGCTCATGATTGGCTCTTGAAGCTCGAAAGGCCCTTCAAAGCCCAGATTAGGGTTTCGACCGGAAACGACCGGGATTCGATATTTTTATCAAACCAAAGCCTTCAAAGGCTTCAAAACACTTTCCTAAAACATTTTAAAACTTGTTTCAAGAAGAAGAAATGATTTCGAAAACAATCAGTTAGCAAATTTCAAAACCCTAATTTGGGCCCGGCAGGCCCTAAACAGCTAATCGGTCGAATTTTCCCTAAATCTTTGACCTCGATCAATGCATTTTCACTTCAAACACTTCTTAAAACATGGAAAATCGAATCACGATCGTTTCGGCACTTGAATCGTCAAATTTGGACTTAAAACGGGCCCGAAAAGCCGAAACCGGATCAAAACGGGCTGAGATAGGCCCACATAGGCCAAAAATAGCATGGAGGATCAATGGCCGTCCACCTAGGGATGACCAACCGTCCATAAAGGACGGCCAACCGTCCTAGAGTGGATGGTTGTCGATCATCTTAGCCAATAACGGCCAGTTTGAGTAATTTTTCTGCCCAGGACTCTTTCAAGCCCTGCCATGTGTCTAGTTCGGCCATGAGGACTTTTGGATGAGTATGAACACCTTGGAAGACTGGTTTTGAGCCCTTAGATCATTCCTAGGAGATTTAAACTCAGCCAGTGATCAAACTCAGGCCTCCCTATAAATAGAGGGCCCTGGAATCAGCTTCAACACACATAAATAAGCTTTAGAGAGCTAGCTTGGAGAGTAAAGGCTTGAGCAATTGCACAAGCTTCCCCCATAGCACTCTAGCTTAAGTTTTAAAGTTCTTGAGGTCCTTGGAGTCCTTGGAGCTTGAGGAGAAGGCTTGGAGCTTTGGGAAAGGCTTGAAGCAAGGAGGCAGAGAAAGAGGTTAGTAGAGTTTTCTTCTTCTTTTTCTTTTATAGTTTTCTTTTTATTGCTTTAGTATGCATAGGATTTAGTTCTTTAGTATGCATGATAGGTTAGTTTATTGTTCATTTAATATGAATAATAGGGATTAGTTTATTAAAGTAGTTTTCTTTTGCATGATAGGAATTAGTTTTATGCATATTTCTCCCTCTTTTCTTCTACTCTTCTTTGATCATACCATGTTAGGATTAAATATTTGAGATTTATTTCATGTCTAGAACATATGCTAGGAAGTTAGGATTATGCATGTTTTACTTAGGAAAGCATATTAGTCCATCTCTTTGAGTCATTTTGCATATTGTTACCATGTTAGGATAAAAGTAAAGGTTGCATATTAATAGTTAGTGGTTAAGTTTGTATCATTATTTTTATCATTTGGAGTGTTTGATTGATATATAAAATGTGTTCGAGGGAGCATGCAAAGGTGAGTCCCTTCCTTTGTGATTAAATGCTATGTTTTGATGATAGTTTAGCATGCATATTAGGTTGCATTTAGTGCATTCTTTTACTCATTTTTATTTATTGTTTCAGGGTTTTAAGTACACTTTTTGATTACTTTCAAATCTGTCCATGGATTTAAAGTGACCTAAAAGTACACTAAAACTCATTTTTTAGGCCAAAATCAACATAGAAACATGCCTAGGTTCACATAGCTAACTTAGATTTGCATTTAGGACATTTTCATGCATTGTTTACACTTTTGATTATTTATTTTCCAGAAATTCCAGCATGCATATCATAGTGTTTTAGGTATTTAGACTAACATAGGATTAGCTAGAAACCCAAGGATTAGGGGGGTCACTTGACCCCACTTAGGACTCTTCTTTGTTGTAAGAATTACAATAAGAATAGAGTTATATTTTACCTAGGATTCTATTTCAAGAATAATTCTAAAAATGATTTTGAAAGAATTCAAAATGGAATGAAATTCCATCTCTTATAACAAGTGTTTTGATCCAACTCAAACTCTCGAAGCTAGAGTTCAAGATAAGATAGAATTTCTACGATTATGTGGTTTATTACAATAGGAGAGTCCTATGTAATCGAACTACGTGGACTTTGATCTTTGTCAAGCAATTGATAAGGTACGTAGGCAGTCAATAGGGTGCAAGTCCAATCTTAGGTTGACTTCTAGACTCCTAAGATCCTTAAGATTGTGTATATTTTTGTACTATATATTATTATTATTATATATTTTGTGGTTGATTAGATAACTAGGATTGTTTGGAAAAGATTTTGATAAAGCCCAATAGTAATTAGGAGACCTTTAATTAGGGCGGGATGGGTGCCTACAAGGAGTTCCTTGGAACCTTCCCACTTCGTAACCTAGCCCCCGAATCCAACTTTGATTCGAAAGACCTTGCTTTTCCTAAAAATATGGAGTCAATGTTTTATTGAAAATAAAACTATTTTTGTGGTTTCCTTATTCCCTAAAAATAAGGTGGCGACTCCCAGTTTTTTACAAACTTTTATCCTTTTTTCAAAACCCAATCTTGAGTGGATAATAGAGAAGGATAAGTGTGGATAATAGAGAAGGATAATAGAGAATGATAAATCGAGACGGATAAACATCATCCACAATCCACTCAAGAACACCCCCAAAGTGAACGAGAGGCCTCCCGATCAGTTTGGCTGGTTCACACCTATAAGGTTTTCAAAAAAAATCTCAAACCCGCCCCTAACCCTATTAGGATGACCCCAAACCCGTCCCAATAAGGGCGGGGCGGGGCGAGTACTCGAGTGAACCTTAAAAATTGACATCCCTAGTTATGAAAAAATGCATGCTATATAAGACAATGCTTTCCAAGAGCTCTATACTAAATACCTTTCAATATTAACAATTAAAGGGTACTAGAGTTAGGATCAACTTGCAATTTCTATCTCATACTTTATCAAAATTGTAACGCCCCAACCTAACCCAGTACCAACTCTCATGGGTAAGTCAACAAGTGTCAGGCTAGAGGTGACATCGTATAATGCTCATTCAAATATCCATACGAAGGTCAAAGGAAATATAACAAAGTGAAATGTTATATATATGCATTATGTCACAGAACGTTATATACACAGATAAAGAAAACAAAATATCAATGCCAACATCCCTGGTATATGGATTGAATCCATAACAATAAGAATCTCATTAATTGCATAGTACGATGGAACTACGACCTGATAAATTCAGTGGCACGGCAAATTCTGAGGTAGCGGAATGATGGATCCAACAATTATATAATATTTATGGGGTTTTAGTGTGTACAACTGAGGAAAAGAGAAGGTTGGTTGTTTTCCAATTGGAAGGGGAGGCACGAGACTGGTGGAATTTGGTCAAGAGTACTATGGGAGAGATTGATGTAGAGCGCATAACGTGGGAGAACTTTCAGACCATGTTCTTCGATAAATATTTTCCGGAAGTTGAAAAAGAGAAACGAGAGATAGAATTCATGAATTTGAAGCAGGAACAAATGACGGTCACTGAGTATCAGAATAAGTTCGAAGCGCTTTCTCGTTTTGCGCTCCACTTGATTGATACTCCACAAAAGAAAACTCAAAAATTTGTAAAAGGACTTATTGTGCCCATTAGAAAAATGTTAGTAGCTGAGTGGGAACTGAGTTATGCGAACGTTGTTCGAAAAGCGCTGCACATCGAAGCTGACTATAAGGAAAGTAGGAAGGAGATGGAAGCTCGCGATAAAGGAAAGGGAAAGGCACTCCAGTCAAAGAATTCATTTAATCGTGGAGGTCAAGCTGGGAAGAAAATGAAGATTGATGATGCTCAAAGAAAAGAAAAAGGACAATCAGCATTTGGCCCTGGAAATTTATCTGAAGTTACTTGTTTCAAATGTGGCGAGAAAGGGCATATAGCCACTCGATGTTGGAAGCTGAAAAATATAATCTGTTATGAATGTGGAGAGACTGGCCATGTAAGGAAGGACTGCAAAAAGCTGAAAGTAAATCAACCTCAACATAAGAGAGGTGCGAGGGTAAATGCTTTGGCATCAATTCCGAAGCGAGCAGAAGTGGAAGGTAATTTTACTGTTTTTAACACTTGTGCGACCATTCTGTTCGATACTGGTGCTACACATTCATTTATTTCTTCTTCATATGTGAACGTCTTGGGAATAGAATCATCCATTTAGGATATAGCCTTATCGGTTTCTACACCTTTAGGAGTTAAAGTTGATGTGAATAGGGTATGTAAGGAGTGTGATGTTCGGTTAGGTGATGTCATTATGCCTGCTGAACTAGTACTTTTACCCATGTGAGGTTTTGATGTAATCCTTGGCATGGATTGGTTGAAAACCTATCATGCTGTACTAGATTGTGACCGTAACACCATTAAGCTATCTGTGTTAGGGTCACCGGACTTGATTTTTCATTGCTCGTCAAGAGCAGATGCTTTCATTTCTGGGTATCTCGCTTACTCGGAGGAGTTAAATGGGGTACGGACGATGAGCCAAATTCTGATAGTACAAGAATTCAAAGATGTATTTCAGAAAATTTCTGGATTACCACCTAAGAGGGAAATTGACTTTACTATCGATCTAATTCCTGGAACGATTCATATTTCTGTCACTCCGTACCGGATGGCTAAATTGGAATTAGAAGAACTGGACAGGCAATTGAAGGAACTGCAAGGATTGGGATTTATTCGACTAAGCTCATCATCTTGGGGATCGCCAATTTTGTTCGTGAAAAAGAAAGATGGATCGTTGCGAATGTGCGTGGACTACCGATGGCTAAATCAAGTGACTATTAAGAATAAATATCCGCTTCCACGAATCGATGATTTGTTCGATCAACTTCAAGGAGCGTCAATTTTCTCGAAGATCGATTTGCGGTCGGGATATCATCAGTTGTTGGTACGAAAAGCAGATATTCCGAAAACAGCTTTCTGCACGCGGTATGGACTCTTTGAATTCTTGGTTATGCCATTTGGGGTAACCAATGCTCCAGCTGTTTTTATGGATTTGATGAATCGCGTGTTTCGACCTTACTTGGATAAGTTTATCATTGTGTTTATCGATGATATTCTTATTTACTCTAAGACACCAGAAGAACATTGAGAGCATTTACGAATCGCTTTGCAGACCTTGAGGAATCATCAACTATATGCAAAGTTTGAAAAGTGCGACTTTTGGCTTAGAGAAGTGAAATTTTTGGGACATGTAGTGACGGGAGAAGGAATTTCTGTAGATCCGTCAAAGATCGAGGCTGTTGTGGAGTGGAACCAACCTACTACCCCGACAGAAGTTCGAAGCTTCTTAGGGTTAGCTGGCTACTATAGAAAATTTATCGAAGGTTTTTCGAAAATAGCACTACCAATGACTCGTTTAACTCTTAAGGATGTGGAATTCATTTGGGATGACAAGTGCGAACGAGCGTTTCGATTATTGAAAGAGAAACTGACCACGGCACCGGTATTAGCACTTCCGAAGAGTGGAGTTCGGTTTACCGTCTATAGCGATGCTTCATATCAAGGATTGGGATGCGTTTTAATGCAAGAGAAAAGAGTTAACGCTTACGGCTCACGACAATTGCGAACTCATGAAGTCAATTATCCTACACATGACTTAGAGCTAGCAGCAGTGGTGTTCGCGCTCAAGTTATGGAGACATTATTTGTACGGGGAAGAGTTCGATTTGTATACGGATCATCAGAGTCTAAAGTACTTGTTTTCTCAACGAGATCTGAATATGCGGCAACGTAGATGGATGGAGCTTATGAAGGACTACAACTTCACACTTCAGTATCAACCTGGCATGCCGAACGTGGTAGCAGATGCGTTAAGTCGGAAGCCAAGGGGAATCATTGCTCTTCTCATGATACAGGAATGGCTTTTGTTAGAGAAATTGGCGGAATTCGACTTCCAAGTGGCGGAGCAAGATGGAACCATGAGGTTGTTTACGCTGAACGTGTATCCGCATATTATTGAAGAAGTGATCGAGGCTCAAAAACAATGTCCTGATTTACAGGAATGGTTTAGGAGCATGACTAAGAAGGAACCAGAAAATTGGAGTATAGGGAAGGATGGCGCTCTACGAACTCAAGGAAGACTTTGCGTACCTGATGTACCAAGATTAAAGGAGAAGATTCTCGAATTGGCGCACCGCTCGAAATTTTCGATACATCCGGGGAGCACAAAAATGTATTGAAGAGACAATTTTTGTGGGAAGGCATGAAGAAGGAAATAACAAAATTCGTTGAATCTTGCTATACGTGCCAAAGAGTTAAGGCGGAACATCAGAAACCACCTGGACTTCTTCAACCTTTAGATATACCGGAATGGAAGTGGGAGCACATTTCCATGGATTTCATTACTGATCTACCTAGAACAAGGAAGATGCACGACGCAGTCTGGGTAGTAGTGGATCGTCTAACGAAATTCGGTCATTTTATTGCATATGGTATGTCTTACTCAGTTGAGAAGCTAGGGGAGATGTACATTGAAAATATTGTTCGATTTCACGGCATTCCCGTTTCTATAGTTTCTGATAGAGACTCTAGATTTAGATCTGGTTTTTGGAGAAGCTTACACAGAGTGTTTGGTACTGATATTAGGATGAGTACGACGGCACACCCACAAACAGACGGCCAAACGGAACGAGTTAATCAAATTCTTGAGGATATGCTACGTGCTTGCATCCTAGATTTTGGAGAGTCGTGGGAAGACTTTCTTCCATTGGCAGAATTCTCATACAATAATAGTTACCAGGCTAGTATTTGAATGGCTTCGTTTGAAGCTCTTTACGGTAGGCCTTGTAGATCGCCTATTTGTTGGGGAGAAGTAGGCGAAAGATCATTTTGGAAACCAGTTTTGGGGCCCAAAATTGTGCAGCAGACGACTGATAAAGTGGAACTCATTAAAGAAAGGTTACGAGTTGCTCAGAGCCGGCAGAAAAGCTATGCTGACAAGAGGAGAAGACCTCTAGAGTTCGAAGTGGGCGATAATGTTCTTTTGAAAATCTCGCCAGTAAGGAGTCTAATTCAGCACAAGAAGAAGAAGGGAAAGTTATCGCCAAGATTTATAGGCCCTTTTCCGATCATCGCCAGAATTGGACGAGTCGCTTATCGTTTACGTTTGCCAGAAGATTTCGCTGGAATTCATGACGTGTTTCATGTGTCAATGTTGAGGAAGTATGTACGAGACCCTTCACACGTTATCGATTATAATGATTTAGAGATCAACGAACAGGTAAAGTATGTGGAGAAACCGTTTAAAATTCTCAAAAGAGATATAAAGAAGCTACGTACCAAAGAAATTCCTTTAGTAAACGTGCAATGGAATCGTCATGACGAGAGGGAAGCTTCTTGGGAAGTAGAGTCTGAAGTTCGAGAAAAATATGTGCATCTATTTAATAACGCGCTGATTTCGGGGACGAAATCCCGTTAAGGTGGGAGGATTGTGAGACCCTTTCACTTTAATTGAGTTAATTTAATTTAGGTTGGCAATTTAATTAATTTAAATTATGTTAGCCTAGCATAAATTTAATTAAATTAATTTATGTTAGCCTAGCATGAATTTAATTAATTTTATGTGTGCCTATTAATTTTGTGCTAGTCTATTTTTGTGTAATGTTTAATTTGTATTCCTAATTATTTTGTGTTCCTAATTATTATGTCCTCAATTTATTAAATTTGGGTACATTAAAATGCATAGGGACATAAATAATAAATGCCAAGTGGTATTTTATAAGTGGTTTTGAGTGTAGGATGTAGGGCATTAGCATGGACCCATGTAGCATGTGATAATTTTTTTTGTGCAAAAGTGCCAAGTGGCATCTTAGTGGGCTGCCACATGGCAGCCATGCAGTGAGCCACCTCATTTGAGGTGCTAAGTGGCACCATGAGACTTTGCCAAGCCTTAGGAAGGTGTCACCTTGCATGGCTCACCAATTGCCACTCAATTCTCATGAGTTGTCATACTTAATTGAAGTTATATAAATTGAGAGATTGAAGACAATTGAGGGGCTGCTGCTGCTGCACCGAAATTAGAGGGAATAGAAGGCCATTCGGCCAAGAGAAATAGAGAATAGTGAGAGGGGGAGTTCTAAGCCAAAATTTTTGGGAAATTTCTCCAAATTCTTCTCAAATTCAAGTCAAGTGGCCTATCAATTTTAATTTGGGGTGAAGTTCCTACTCTTTTATGCTTTATTTTTACCTTAATTGATGAATTGATTTTGGTTAATTGCATGAATTTTTAGTGGGTATATTGTTTGTGTATCTAAGATTTAGTTACACTAGATAATTTTGCATGGTCTCTTAATTTTACATATGGCTATGAAAAAAATACATGTTTTAGTTCAAATTGGACTAATAATGATGTTGGGATAAAGTTTAGTATATTTGGAATGGAATTGGTGTGACAATTTTGTGAGAATAAATTCCTGGAAAGTCCGAATTTTATCAGAAAAATCTGAAAATTTGTAATTTGGTAGAAATTGATACAATTGAATTCTTAGTATTATTTTCAAAGAAATTTTGATATTCTCGGTGAGGAAAATCTAAGTTTGAACATGCCCCTATAATTTTTTATTTCAAATTTTTAGTGAGATTAATGTACTAAATTTTATTAAAAGTTCGCATATGTGCTTGATTGGCCTAAAAATTTAATAGAATTTTATGGGTTTCACAAAATATATTTTATGACTTTTAAAACAAAAATTTTAATTAAGCTACATAAATTTTAATTGAAAACTTTAGGCCCGTGATAATACTTAAAATTGCTCGATTTGATTTCGGTGGAAAAATTGGATACTGTGAGACTTGTGAATGTGTTTGATGATAAATAGGGGTTATGTGGATCTTAATTGTGTGAAAGCACAATATTATTATTAGTCCAGGATTAATATTCCTTTATCCTATGAACTGTGAAATAATTAGTTTAATTTTTTTTTTAAGTTGAGCATGCGATTACTGTAAATTAAGAGATATGTTGTTGTCATTTTAAGTGGTTAAATTATTATGCCTAAAAATATATGCATATGGGAGAATTGTTATGCATTAAAATATGCATGTGATAAATTGTTGTGCATAAAATATATGCATGAGATATATGCCATACTTGTAACATAATACATTGGTATATGGCATGTGGCTGTGATATTTTGTGAAAGTGACTGGGCTTATAAGTACACATCATATATCTCCTAATAACAAACATGGATTTTTTTAGGGGTACGTAACCCGTGAAAAATTAAATTGGCGCTTGTCATGTGGACATTTGTGTATGGGCGCATATGTTTCGCTTACAAGTAAAGGGAATGTTGTTATTTAGAGAAATACGAAGTGTTACTGTAGCACAGTTACAAATGATTACATATGCATAGCATTGATATAATTGGCATGCATATTATGAACTGTGGAATCGAGGAATTGGAATACGACTGATGGATTATAGATACTTGAAACAGTTAGTGCACTAATATATCACCCTTGCTAAATTGAGCATTTGTAATCCTAGTGATAGGATTGGTCCAGTGAGGGGCAGGGCCCAGTGAGGGGCGGCCGTTTAGCAAGAACAATCCTGGTGAGGCCACACCAGTATTGGCCCGGTGTGGGGTTGGCTCGGTGAGGAGTCAGGTGATATACATACAGTGAGGTATGCTGTTGTCGTTGATGGCGAGTCCTAAAATGAGATATCCATCAGTGAAGTTTTGTTTTGCAGGTAAGAAGCAAAATAGAGCCTCGCAGGTATGATTGCATAAGAGCATTGCATAATATACCTGTCATATGCATTAAGCATGTTGAATTGTTATGAGAATGACTCGATTGGGGATTAAGCAATGATTTGATCAATATAAATTTGCTTAATGATGATGCTTACTCATTATGAAATTGTGATATGGAATGTTTTACATCCTTTAAGGTGATTATGCAGCATAAAATATTAGAAAACTTCACAGAGCATAGTGGTTTTGCTCACCCCATATATATAGGCTACGGTAGGGACCCAAATGCAAATAAGCTTTGGGCTCCTAATGTAAATATTAAAACCTATTTACATTAATTATAATTCATTCCATTAAAGAATTATAATTGCACTCCCTAGCTTATTCGAAATTAAATTTCGAGCTCCATGTTATTAAATACTTATTAATCTCCCCACGTGAAGATTACAGATACCCGTTGATTAAATTAAATTACTGACAATATTATTTAATCAACATCTATTAATCTCCCTGAGACATTCCACTTAACTTATTTGATATGTCGGATACAAAATCCACCTGCAGATTTTGACATAATCAAAACTTATAAGTATCCTCAAGGGGGTATCATCAATCCCTATACCAGGACGTGGATTCCATCAATAATAAATATTCACCATACAATTAATGCAGTTATCCAACTCATCGAGATTATTGACCTATAAAGATCTCACTCTTTATGAATCAAAATAACTAACAAATAAATGCATGTGTCCATTAATTATTTCGGGATTAAGAGTATAAGTATTCATAATAACCATGAGGTATTAATTATTTTATGTGTCAGTATAAAATAATTATCTCAATACGGTCCCATTCAATACACACAAGTGTACTAGCACAAGAAGTTGAAACTAAACCATTCCCCGTAGTCAAGACAGACCTACTGAAATCATGTGCTACAATCTTACTGGATGGTGTGTCCAACTCCATCTCAGATTGTGAACAATAAGCTTATATTCTACAAGAACTGATGATCTGATCTTCTATGTGTAAGCCGAACTCTACACACCAGTCTTCTACTATGTAGAATAAAAGACACACATGCATAACATGAGAAGATAATATAATGCAAACATAGCTCATACAGATTCTCATTTAAAATGCAACATCAGAATTCATTAATAAATAAATACTAAGATCTATTACATAAAAACATGGTTTTTAGTATATAGCCCTAACAACTATAACATAAGAAAACACGCTTTAAAAAAAAATGTAAATGCATGCAAAAAAAAAAAAATACATAACTCTACCATAATATTCTATAAGGGACCTAAAGTGCAATTTCTTTATTAAAATGACCTAAAAATAAATTTAAACCATGTTTTTAAGTCATTTTATTTTCTGGATAGAATATTAAACGAGCTTAAACTCATGATTTAAATATTCTAAACATGTTAAAAATCCTAGAAAAGGGTAACTAGCACAATCCTATATGTTAATATGCAAAACTATATATAAAACATGCAAAAAAGGTGACCTTAGGGGTCTCAAAATAATCTAATATGCAAACTAGTTATCATGCTATCAAAATGCATATTTTAAGAACTAAAATAAACATTCAATGATGAATGAACACAATGGAAGAATCTTACATTGTGCAGTCGCTCCCTCGTCCATAGTTTTTATATCAAACAATCATCCACGCATAAAAAAACAAGCTTTCCTAGCATATGATCATATCATGGCATTCAATCATCTTCTAGCAAACAATAGTACTCTTGACATAAACATATATCAAACCCTAATTCCTATTCATAAGAAAAATAACATAAAAATCCTACCATGCATGCTAAAAACAAAAAATAAACATAACTCCTATCATGCTTCTACATGCAATAACAAACCCTAATCATGCAAACTATTCTAAACAATAAAACAATAATTCCTATCATGCTTTCTAACAAGGTAAAATGAAATAACATGCTTACTAACATGAAATAACAACTACTAAGCATAAAATAACAGTGCATTCAGGTAAACTTTAATGTACTAAACTCTAACATGCAAACCCTAAAACTAACATGCAAACTCTAACATGCTAACACACAAACCCTAACATGCATTATTAACTCTAACATGTTCCTAAAGATATATAAATGATACCCTAGTAAAGAAGAAGAAGTAGAAGGAGAACTGGGACCATGAACTAGGACTAGAACTAGAAAATATTAAAACAAACCCTAGCATGGTTCTAAAATAAAATAAAAGAAAGGGAAAAAGAACTTACCGTTAAAATTGCTGGAGTTCCTCTCCTTAGCCTCCTCTCTTCAAGTAAATAAGCTTCTAGAATTTCCTTAGACAAAAATCCTCTAAAAATTGTCTTCAAAACCCTAAATTAAGGTCCTCATTTATTAAAAATCCACTCAAGCATGGACGGTTGAGATTAAATGTAACCAAAATGATCCTAGGGCTCATATTGAGTCTCTCAAGGTGTTGGATAATTAGATTATGTCAAAAATTTTGAAAGAAATCAGATAAAAGACCCCAAAATAATAATAATAAAAAAACTCGGAGTTTTACAAAATTAAGGATAATAGGCTGATGGACGTCTAAGCCATGGACGGTTGGCCATCCACCCTTGGATGGTTTGCCATCCAGGCTTGGACGGTCATCAGAGTGTTTACTAAAAAAATCTCCAGATTTGAAGGAATTCGAGGCATTTTGGAACTTTTCAACTTGTTTTCAATGTATCTTTCTCATTTTAAGTCCAAATTTAATGATTCAAAAGCCAAAAAGATCAAGACTTCATCTTCTATATTTCTAATAAATATTTGGGTTCAAAAATCATAACCAAATTTAAAGGGTTAGGTTAATGATTGCTACACAATCATAGTCTATTTCTTGGGTTTGCTAATCTTATTTATTACGTCATATAACTGTATAATAATGTTAGTTTATGTTAATTTCAAATAATAATGTTAAATTTCGCTTTTACAGGAAATCGGCTCGAATTGCACAGATTTGTGACACTTAATGGGGAGGATCTGTTGGGACATAAAATTGGACATCATCTTCAAGAAGAAATCCATCAGATGAAGATTAAAAGAATGAAGATGTCAAAATTGCAGCAAATTGCTGTAAACAAATGTCTATCGATAGCCTTTCTATCGATAGAGCTTTTTATCGATAGCCAGCAACCTCCATCGATAGCTAAGAACCTCTGTGCCAATTTATTTTGTAATAATATTAGGGGTCTATCGATAGATCAGTTTCCTATCAATAGACAAAGACCTCTGACTTTGGATTATTTGTAATAATACTGGTCCTCTATCGATAGAATGGATATCGCTATCGATAGAAAATCTATCAATAGAATGGATATCACTATCGATAGATGTTTTATCGATAGACCAATGTCTATCGATAGAGGTCCCGTAATCTGCAAGTTTTGACTGGTTTCCCTGTATTTCTTTTGTATTTTCTAGGGTACTTTGGTCTTTTTAGTAGCTGGCCTATATAAGGAAAGTGATGTAACCCTAGACAGCAGCTTTTATTATTCCTAGACTAGTTTCTAATTATAGGAGCTTTTATCCTTTTCTTTTTAGGGTTTTAGCTACACTTTTCATCCATCCATCTTGTCAAAGCTTGGAGAATCCATGGAGACTGAGTTTCTCCACATCTCATGGCCAACTAAGCCTCAAGCTTGAGTGAGGATGAAGTTTGGATATTTTATGTATTTTTAGTTATGTAAATAACATTTCTTGAGTATTTATGTGATTGCATAGTTGTAAGAGGTTATCTTTAATCTGTTCTTAATGTTAAATCTTGAATGTATGATTGTTTATCTGTGAATGCAATTATATAACTATGTAATGATGATTATTGGAGTAAATGTAAGATTTAGCACACTTAAGCCTAATTAGGATGGATTGTGCCTTTTAAGGATTAGAATGCTAAATCCACCATTTCTCATGTTTTTGGTGATTCCTTCTTATAGTTGGAAGTTCCACCATACATAAATACCGGAAATGAGACTTTACATGATTGAAATACATAAATGATATTCAAATGGATTCCTTACCCAAGTCATTTTCATACCATTAGTTAAATCCCTTTAAATTTGTTTAGTTATCAAATTCAGTGTTTTTGCTTCAAGATAATTGAAGCCCAAATTACCAACCAAATTAACTTTGAATCCATTCTTTAATTAAGATTAGGTTCAAACACTTTTCGGTTAACCGAAATTACCGTGCTTACCAAAAATCAAATGAATTGAGGTTAACACGCGGTTTTACAAATTTCTAAATATTGATTGTTAGCTAGGAATAACCTCCCTAGTTAAGTACGTTTAGTTAACTAAGTCAATTTAGCCGTGATAAGCCACTTTTGCTCCAATTAGTGTTTTGAAATTAACTAACCGATTGATCACAAAACAAAATCCCACTTCTTGAAACATATTTTGAAAAAATTTTAAGTTATAAAAATTCATTAATTTCGGAAAAATTGTGAATTTGGTCATTTTAGGTCAAAACCCTAAAGATGGTCAATTGATCCCTATGGACCATTATGAGCCAAATAAGTCTCGAACCATGCCAATAATAGATTAAATCTTTTAACTAGCCTCCAAACATCCATAAAAATTCAATTAAACAAACCGGAAAAATTCAGATATTAATCGGAAATTATGAGAGAAAAATGACCATTCTGCCCCTCAAATCACAGAAGTTCTTATTACCTATCGAGCTTCAATCTGAATGATATGAACATTCTTAAATTCCCTAGAAATAAAATGCGAAAGAAATCACTCGATTCCGAGACACAAACTTACATGAAATATGTGATAACCCGTATTTTTATAATCATATTTTATTGTTAAAAAAAAAAAAAAAACAACTTTGAAATAATTACAATTTTGCCATTGAGTATTTAAAAGTCATAACCCTTCTCTTCTTCTTCATTTTTTTTTCGACTGGCAGGGGAGGGAGAGAAGAGAGCCATGGGAGAGAGAGAGATGTCGCGCCAGAGTTCGCCATAGCGTCGCCGTCGTCAATGAAGGTAAGGCTTTCCTTCTTTGTTCAATTCCTTCTCCTTATTCTTGTTTCTTTTCCTTGTGTGCCATATCTTGGGTTTTGGGAGTTGGATTTTAGGAGTTTTGTTGTGTGGTGTTTGGGAAAGCTTGGGCAAGTGTTTTTGTGTTGAAAAGTTTGGGTTTTGTGAGTCCATTGAAGGTTTAGATGTGGTTTGGTGTAGTTTGTTCATAAAATGGGTTTTTGGGTTTTTAAAGTGAAAGGTTTGATCTTTGGGATTTTTGATAGTCGTGGTTTGTCTTGAAAGGTTGGATATGTGTAAATCCATCGAATTCGAAGTATTTGTTGGGTTTTTGTATCTTGTTTTGGTGTTAAACCATGTTTTGGGTTTGTGTGGGTTTTATGTCTAAAACTTTGTGGTTTTCGTATTTTCACCGTTAGATTTTGATTTTTTTTTTTTTTTTTTGTGAATTCAAAGTTGTAGGGTTTATTAGGGTCGATCTAGTGTTTTGACGGTTGGATTTCGGTTTGGTGAAGTTTTGATGAGTTTTTGGGAAGTTGGACTCGTTTCTGTGCTTCCTTTGCAATCCCTATCGATAGAGGATGCATCTCTATCGATAGAGATTGCTCTTGGATTGCTGGTGTTTAAGCCCCCAAGGCGTGGCCCTATCGATAGGGGGTTATTGAGCTATCGATAGGCCTCTCTATCGATAGAGGGTCTATCGATTGACATGCCTCTATCGATAGAGAGTCCAAGGTCTATAGATAGACCTCACTCTCTTTCATGTTATCCTTATATCTTGCTCAGTTTTCTAACCTTCTTTCCTTGGGGTTTTGCCTTGGAAGTTTGTGGGCTTTCGGTTGAGCATTTTTGGGGGTTTCGAGTCCTTAGAACCTCAAGTTGTTGACTTTAAAGGAAAATGAATTGTCTTGTTTTTTAGATTGTAAATTTTGTGTGCTTTCTTTTGATTTCTTGCTTGCGTTATATGTTGTTTTTCAGTTTGAAAGGTTCTTTGGAGAACCACTTGCATTGGGTGCATTTCGTATTGCATTTAGGAGGCTCGTGGAGCCGCAAAGGGTTGGAAACACTGAGGCATTGAGGTAGGAATAAGTACTCTTTTATTATTGATAATGATGTATCGACTTTACCAATGATTTAAGAATCCTGTAAACTTTATACACCTTTAAATAATATGAATTATAAATGCAGGAGAACCTTACTGTTATATTGCAATGTTAAGAAGATACATGGAATATACTATTTCGTGAACTATCAAACTATATAATATGTATATGAAATGAAAACCAAGGCATGGCACTGAAATAATTGAAAACTTGTCCCGTTGCTTAATAAAATATTTTAATACTAAATATAATGTATTTACAAGTATAGGAATGGGCTCTTTACCTTATTTACTTAATAGAAATGTTACAAAGGTATATGATAACATTTTTATGTAAGTACAATTGAGATGCTTGGTTTTATACTTGTATGCCTGATTTTCTAAACTGATTTACAAATGAGAAAGATTATGAAGTATTTTAACTAGCTATTTCCTTACATTTTGACTAAACTTAATATGGAAGATAAATTGATAACTACAAGCAATGGTGTGGAAATATATTTTGTTTTGGACAGTGGCATGCCTTGTGAATCCTTTTATACGAGAGAGATGATGACATACGAAATGAATACTAGAACTTGTAATTAAGTGATACCCACTTTTACGAAACAATGGACTTGGAGGATATGTTTTATATGATGGATGAATTGAGGCCCTGGATTCCTATTTAGTTGATTTCTAGCATGATCAACGTTTAGGTAAGCTACTCTTTAAACTCTATATAATGGATCTTGGTTACACATTACAATGTAATGATGCATATTATAAATTATTTACATTTGTGACTTTGTGATTGGATATGAATGAGATAGAGTCAGAGAAAACTCATTTATCAGTTGTTATTGTTATGATTGAGAAAGAGTCGGAGAAAACTCATCTTTCATGAATATGGAATTTATGAGATGACACTGGTATCGAGAAAACTTCTGTGCCAGTGTGATAAAAATATGTATATGAATCGGGTTATATTATTTGTGTTTAGTTTTGTAGTTCTGTATAATGGTATGGATGATGAAAGTACTGAAATCTAGTCCACGTGTGGCTAATCGTTCTTCAGACAAGGTAAATGCTTTGTTTATTTATGTTATCAGAAGTTATGGTCTTTTCAATGAAAACCCACATATCTTTTAAACTTTTTTTTTTTTCAAGTTGTTTTATAAATCCATTGAACCTTAAAGGTAAACGTTTATATAAACATTTCATGTATTATTGAATTGTTATTACTCATTAAAGTCAGTACTATTCATATTGAGCAATTAGAGGCTCAATCCTGCTTTTTGTGCAGCAGATTGCAGGTTGACCTGGGGTTTGCATTCAAGGTTCAGTTCAATCCCTTGCAAAAGATTGACGGGTTGCATTAAGGTCGTCGCTGTATGTGTGTCTTTGTATTCATATATTAAGTGTATTACCTTTATTGGAATATCTTAATAAGTATTATAAATGATTTACTTATTTGCCATGGTTGTTGGCAATTCTATTTGATTTATTGGATATTTTTTGAATATCGACCAGGACATTATGTATGGACATGACATTTCATTTTGTTAAATATATACTGTTTTTGTGTCTCATGAGGAAATACAGATGAGTAGGTCAGGTTGTACCTCCATCTTGACACGTGTCGACCTATCCGGAAGGGTCGATATGGATGTTAAGTTGGAACGTTACAAAATAATAGCCTCTGTTTACCTAAGGAAAATGGTATTTTAGAGAACTAGGGTTTTGAGGCCTTTTTCTCCAAAAATGACTAGTCATTCTCAATCGATTGGGGAATAGATTAAGGACTTATGTCATATAAGTCAAAAATGGGGCGTCTACATAGCTCAATTGAGTACAATATATTTCCAAACAATGGGTTCATTTATAAACAAATATGAAACCGTTCATAATCAAAACCAGTTTGTAATCAAAATATCATCTCGAGCAAAATCTATATCATCATGCGAAATCATTTCCAAGACGTATAAACATTCCCAATATTTATAAACAGTTCCAAAACATCATGCCTTTAAATACATTTTATAAGCATGCCACATAGGTATTCATTTTATAAATAAGTATATTCCACGTATCAAGTTCTCATATCATTAATGAAGTAATTTCATAAATCGTTTTATAAAACATATATCATTATTATTAGTAAAAGGTCGCGTATCCCTACCTCAAATGCAAGTGGGCCGGTTCACCAAACCTTATCGCTCCCACGAACCTTCCAAAATGCAATGCGAGATGCAACCCCCATGCCAGGGTCCTTTCAAGGACTTTCTAAATCTAAGAAAGGAACAAAATGCAAAAGAAAAATCAAAAGAAAGTATAATGGATATGAATTCTCAAAATAGCAACAACTCGTTCCCTTAAACGACTTATACCCAAACCTTAAAGAATAAAAGATGGCTAAACTGAAAGCCTTAAGACTTCTAAAGCATATTTTAAGTATACCTAGATGCTACATATTGAATTTCATCGCCAAAGGCCAAACGGTTTAGGAGATATACGCCGAAAAAGCCAATACGTATATGAAAAGAGCAAATCTGATATTTCTAAAATATTTATCTCTTTTCATGAATTTAATAACAAGACCATCATATTTAGAAATTAGACTTCATAAGCTTTTCGAGCATATAAAGATCATCCCAAACAAACACCGGATGAAAAGGTTATAACTAAACGAAATTGGGACAAAAAAAAGGGTTCTCTACCATTGGGTTTCTACCGGTAGAACAAGCTCTTGGGCCAGACCTGAGACATGTCTATACCGATAAAGGCATGTCTCTACTGATACTAGTAGAACAAGCTCTTGGGCCATCCTCCTCTATCGGTTGAGGCCACTCGAGAAGCAGCAGTTCGAATGTAAACAGTGCGCAACACAACTCAAACTCCACAAACACTAACTAAACCAAAAAAACTCAACTCCAAACTCTAGATCCACCATATATCAACCCCCAAAACACTAAATCTACTAAAAATACGCAAATCAAACGGTCTAATCACGAGATCAACCATGATTTCTAACCCAAAACCCATAAAACCCACTCTATGCAACTTTCATTCAAAACCACCCTATCAAACCTTCATTTAGCATCACAAATGAGAGTTAATTGTTAGAAGTGAGCCCTAAAACCAATCCTAAAGGGCATATTAATTTATATTATCATATTTGGAAGGAATAACTTAACTTATGTGTTTAAACATATATGATAAGGTTCATGAATAAATGATAAGAGAAATATACATCTCAAGTTGTTGAGATAGAGAAACTGATATTTCTCATACACATTTATTCTAAAAAGTTCCTACTCACAGTTTTATTAAAGTGGATATTTATAAACCATTAAGAGTAGCACAGATTTCTTAACTAACTCTTATATGAGGATAGGTAGTCTTTCCTATTAGTGTAGTGACACTTTAGTTAATCTGTGGGTGCATATTAAAGAATATGTACACTGAACATAATCTATAAGAATATTTCCTATGGAGGTTTTGTCAAATGAATATTCTTATGTTATGTCCATTTAATTGGTAATCCTAAGACCCGAGACACTATAGCTGTCTTATGCATATGTTACTAGAGTTTGATAGTATCCCGTACAGCCTTAACCATAAGGTTGTAATCAGTACTCATTGACTCTAATAAGTTATGTATGAAGACAGATGGGTGTGCAATAAGGAATCATCACTCTCACTTTATAAGAGAGAATGTTAGAATTAGTTCACAAAAATAATTCTCAAAGTGAATCTCTAGCCAGAGTGATAGGTAAATAGTGAAAAGAGTTTCACTGCATTTACCTTATTGAGATTATATTATGTGGAACATATATCAAGTTGTTAAGATAGGGTTTGACCGATAACCATACATATTATCTTAACAGTAACATTAGAGGATGAAGGATTAAGTAACATGAAGGGTTCACATAGTTCCACTATTCGCCCAAACCTAGGGCACGTCATGACACATTGCTAGACGTTACTCATGACTAGTGAAAGCCTATTGATAAAGTGTTATCAATGAGGGAATAATTGGAATCGTTCCAATTGAACCTTAAAATAGAAAGTTTATATTTTAGGAGACATTGAGATGTCCTTGTCCACTGCTAGGTTGGGGTGAACCAAATGGGTCACACACAAACAAAGAACATAAGTGAGTCTCTTGAATTAAAGAGAGTGGGGAATTTCCTAATTAGTAATTAAACAAAAGCCTTATTATTAATGGTTAATAATTAAGGAGTTTAACTATAATTGGAAATAATATTAATAGAAACCCTAGTGGTTCTCTATTAATATAAGATGATAGGTCAATGCTAGCACAAGGTAACCACTCATCAAAAGAAAGGAGGCACAAAATAGAAGAGGAAACCCTAGGGCCAACCCCTATAGTTCCTCCCCTAGTCGTGAGCTCCCTCTCCCCTCTTCAAACTTGTCTCTTCTACTTTGGTGAAGTATAAGGGTTCTTGAGGTCTTGTGTTTGTGTGAATACCATCGGAGGCTTCATACACTTTGAAGCTCGATAAAAACTACATCCAAAGGCGAAATCAAGTAAGTATGATTTAAGTTGTTAAATATATCTACTTGTTTAATATATACATTGTTCCATGCTTGTTCGAATCCATCCTGGATTTCGATGAAGGATTCAAAAATTTTAAATGTATTCTACTCTGTCTTCTGTTGCGAATCCGGTTTCACTTAAATCCTTTCATTAATAACCTTCAAACAACCCAATACTCAAATCTACACAATATCAAAGGATTCGCAAGAGAATCCAAACTTAAAAATCCATTACTCATCTAAGCTCCCAAAGGCCATCAAGTCACCAAAAATTAAGGTTTTATCAATCCTATAATAGCCTAAACAACCCTAGCTTATTAACCATCTCTACCATTCTCTATTTCATTAAACTCAAATCAAAAGAAAAGGAAAGAAAATGAAAGAAGAATGGAAAAGAAAAAAGAGTGGAGCTTGCCTCCACAAAAGCAACGCATGCTGCCCTTCTCACCAAACCAACCTCACTTCTTCTTCTTTCTCTTGTCGTACTGGTGAGAAAAGAAATATAAGGGATGAAACCCTCATATATATATATATATACTATAGCAACTATTTTTTATTAATTATTACTTTATTACATTATTATTATTATTATTATTATTATTATTATTTTAACCGAATGTTATTATTATTATTATTTTCTAGTCAAGAATTACAAATTATTATAATACTTATATTGTAATATATATTTTTTTATTAAATATTATTATCATCATTTTTATTATTGTTGTTATTATAATTTTTTCTAAAACAGATTTTGCACTTTAACAATCAATTCGTAATAAAAACTTTTAATTCAAACGATCATGTTGGCCCAAAATATACTCTAGAGAATGGGTGAATAGAGTATAGGCAAATAATAAAGATTTAAAAAAATGAGATAGTGTATTTTTACAAACTTAAACTTTAGATATATAGAATGCAAATATGAACAATAACTCAATAATACAAATAACAAATAAATGACTTGAAATAAAAAAGATTGAGTTAGAGAGAATTAAACACTAGGATTTTTAACGTGGTTCGATCTTCATCTACGTCCACACCTCAAGAACTCCGTCTCAAGGATTAATCCACTATCAAGACTCCTTCAAGGTGAAGAAACATTTACACTTGCTTTCTTTCAATCAAGGTGGAAGACAACTCACCTATAAGAGTTTCACAAAACCCTTACATCTCACAATACAAGATGAATGAATAGAGAGTATTACAACGAATGCTTCAACAAGCTGATTTGTAATAAATACAAGAGCAACTAATGACTTCTCAAATGATCAATAAATATAGCTCAAATGATTTCACAAAGAGAAGTTTGAGTAATGAATGCTCGAGAGTAAATGATATCAAACAAAATGAGAGAGATTGATTAGGTAATTCAGAAATGAGAGCCAAGCCTCTATATATAATGAACTAGGGCCAAAATGGCCGTTTGAAATCCCTTGAGTCTGATTGGAGAAGATGAGGTAGGTGAAATTCATTTAATGCTCGATTTGCTATAAAGAGAAATAGTCGTTTTGAAGTTGCAGAGTCATTAGTCGACTAGGACAAGGTGGTTAGTCGACTAGCTAATTATTTTTCAAATGGTTTTGGCTTTCCGGGCTCGGTTAGTCGACTAGGCACAATCTGTTAGTCGACTAGCTAAGCTAAAAGACTTTGAAACATTTTATGGGTTTGTTAGTCGACTAGGAACAACAGGGTTAGTCGACTAGCAACTTAAAAACTCATTTGAAAAATTTCTTCGGGATCGATTAGTGGACTAGAAGAGGGACTTTAGTCGACTAGGAACTCTGCCTCTCAAACATGGCCACTGACCTGCTCTTAGTCGACTAGCAAAAGGGACTTTGTTGACTAGGGAATTATTAGTCGACTAGACCAAGGTGTTTAGTCGACTAACTTAAGATTTCTCAAAATACTGCCTCTGACCTTCACTTAGTCGACTAGGACTAAAGTGTTAGTCGACTAGATAAGTTGCAATGTTAATATTTTGAAATTCTTAAGTCTAAATCAACTTATAACACTTGGGCAAGTTAACTAAGTGTTCCAAAACATTTTAGAGCAAGTTTGAAAATATTTTCAAGCATAAATGCTAATGCAATATGAGTTAAAGTATTTTTCTCTTTGAGCTATGCAATATTGAACATGAGAGAAATCTTACAATAAGTTCGTAAATACAAGGAGAGCAACTTGACTTCAAATAGTTCTTCATAAGCTTTAACTTCAAGTTGATATTCAAGGGTTGAACTTCTTTGATTTTCTTTATCTTCAAGCTTTTGAACTTCATGAGCTTTGAATTGAATTTGAGCGCATTGAATTGCTTGAACTATGTTGATGAGCTCCAACAAGATATAACTTTAAATCTATGGAGACACAACACTTAACCACTTGTTAGATAAAATATATGGTTTAGTTATCATCAAAATAAGGTGAAGGACCTTAGGGCTAATAGATCACTTTGAAATTTACTTATACATATAACAATTGATAAAATTTCTTTTTTAAAAGTACTATATTTTAGTTGTGCTGGATTCCAAGATCCCTAGGTAAATAGTACTAATTGTTCATGGTTGTCTATTTTTTGTTTTAAAATTCCACCATAACCAATATTTGAAGCATCGGTTTCAACTATTTTATAGCTTTTAGGGTTTGCTATATGTAATAATGGTAAACTGACTATTTTTAGTTTAACTAATCTAACTATATCAGTGTGAGTTTTACTCTATTTTGGAGGTTTCTTCTTAAGTCTATCATATAGAGGTTTACATAATCTATGTAAGTCTTTGTAGAAATTTCCTACGTAATTAAGACTTCCCAAAAATCTCTATAATTGTTTTTTATTTTTAATTTCAGCAGGAAATTTATTACCAAATTCTAAACTTCTTTCAATAGGAATTATTGTTCATTTTTCTATCTAATGACCTAAAAATCTTATTTTAGTTTTAAATAGACTTATTTTAGGAGAAACTACTAGACCATTACGTTTAGCTATTTTTATAAATGTTTCCAATGTTTATTAATATTATCACTAAATATTAGTACATCATGTATGTATACAATTGACCATTCACAATATGGATTGAAAATTTCATTCATTATATTCTAAAATTCACTTGGAGCATTTTTTAATCCAAAAGGCATTACGTTCCATTCATATTGTCCAAAAGGGACATTAAATGCTTTTTTATATTTATCTTCTTCATTTATCTGAATTTGCCAGAATCCATATTTCATATCGAATTTACTAAACATTATTGCACTGTGTAGTCTGTTTAATAAATCTTGTTTATTAGGGATTGGATATCTTATCCATTGTAAAACTTTATTTAAGGGTTTATAATTTATAACTAATCTAGGAGTTCCTCTTTCTATTTTACTGGGTTTATTAATATAGAAAGCTGAGCAGCTCCATGGAGATTTACTTTTTCTAATTAGCCCTTTTTCTAATAAATTTTGAATTTCTTTTTTGCAATATTCTAACAATTCTTGACTCATTTGAATAGGTATAGCTTTTGTTGGAATTTTTTATTCATGAAAATCTTTTTCATATGGAAAGTTAACTTCATGTTTCTTTCTATTCCAAAATGCATTAGGCAAATTAGAGCAAACTTCAATTTTTATCTTTTCTTTAAATTGTTCTATTTGTGATTTTAATTTTGAATCTTCTAACTGTTTTTCAATATTAAGAATTTTAATTTGTTGTTGAAGATATTTAAAATGTTTTTCTTTATTAATAACATTTATATGTTTAGTAATTTAAATTTCTTTTTATTTTATTAATTGCTCTTGTTCTAGTAGGTTCAATAAATTCAAAAATTAAATCTTCTCCTAAGGTTTTTGTTCTAATTCCTTTAGAATCTATTGAGAAAGGTTCTATTAACTGTAAAAATGGTGTTCCTAAAATTATAGCTTTTGTCATATCTTTTAATAATATAAAAGTAGATTTTAAACATATTCCATTATTGATTTGTACATTAGTTAATTTATAATTAATATTTAATTTGCTACCATCTGCAGTAATAAGAGATTCAGTATTTTTTTTCAAAATATTTAGTAGGAATTAATCCTTATTGAATACAATTCATATTAACACCAGAGTCAACTAATGCAATGGTTTTTAAATGATATTCTTTATTTATTACTAAAGTAATATTTATATGAATCTCACTTCCGGTGGAGATTTAAACATTTTCACAACTTTCTTTCACGGTGGAAGACTCTCACCAACAATCTTCTTTAACGATGGAAGATTCTCACCAATCAAGGTTTACAGAAAACCTTAATCTTACAAGAAATACAAGTGAAGATGAATGAGCACTAAAGAGATTCTCAATACACTGAGAATACAATAAATAAGCTCTCAATAAACTCTCTACAAAGATTGAATTCAATAAACTCTCTATAAAGATTGAATAAAAGAGATACGAAGAGTAAGAGCTTTGAGAGAACTAGAGCTTTGATTATTGAGAAGTGACTTGAGTAGATGAACTAGATTCACTTGGATAAGCCTTGAGATTTCTTTAAGCTGATTTGCACAAATATAATCTCACACTAATAGCTTCTCAAATGATTAACAAATATAGCTCAAGAGATTTTCACAAGAAAGCTTGACTAATGAATGCTCACAATGAATGCTTTCAACGAAGATTAACTGTTAGCAATAAATGGGAGCAAGAGCTCTATTTATAAAGCAATTGGTCTCAAATGACTGTTTGAAAATCTCTTGGGTCTGATTGGTTAAGAGGGAAGAAGCAAAGTTCATTAAATGCTTCATTTGCCAAAAGGGGGAAGAGCCGTTTTACATTTGTAAAAGAGTTAGTCGACTAAACCATAGAGTTAGTCGACTAGCAACTAAAAATTCAAAGCATTCAAACTTCCCAGGCACGATTTGTCGACTAGGACAAAAGGGTTAGTCGACTAGCAACTTTAAAGCATTTGGGAAAAACTTTCTAGGCTCGATTGGTCGACTAGGACAAGAAGGTGAGTCGATTAGCTTAGCTGCTTCACAAAATTTTGGCTACTGTCTTTGTAGACATCCATTTTTGACCATGAGTAGGGTCATTAATGGTTGCCTGTGATTCGAGGTGAAATAGGGTGTTAAAACCCTAAGTTGCCAGTTTTACCCTTGTGAGCAGTTAGATAGAGGTCATTATCGCATATAGGTTTTTAGGTCAGATTGAGTCGGTTCTTTTTACATTAGGTTTTTAGAGAGTCCATAGGTATCACTGTCAAGTTTCATTGCATTATGAGTCAGGTTTGATAGGTGATTAGGGCTTTTGCGACTTAAAGGGCAGTGTTATCCTTCAAATCATAAAAGCGCTTAAAAACCTTCGAGTTGGTTTCGGATTGTCCCGAGACTTTGGCATAGAGAGTTAGGGTGTATTTTGTAGCTAAGTTGATTAGTGGCAAGGTCTGTTGAGCCTCCCGGCTCATGTTTGGCTCTTAAGGCCAAAAGAGCCCTTTTAAGCTCATATTAGGTTTCATCTCGGAATGACTGGGATTCGATCTTTTTATCAAACCAGAGCCTTCAAAAGATTTAAAACACTTTCTCAAATGATTTTAAAACTTGTTTTGAGAAGTAGGAATGATTTCGAGAGCGATTGGTTAGCAGATTTCAAAACCCTGAAAAAGCCCGAAAGGCCCAAAACAGCTAACCGGCTTGGTTTCTCTCAACCCTTTGACTTTGGTTAAGTTTTTTCATCCTTAAACTCTTCTAGAAACATGGAGAATCGAATCATGATCGTTTCGGCGCTTGAATCGTCGAATTTGGACTTGAAACGGGCTCGAAAAGACGAAAACAGTCAAGACGGGTAGAAAGAGGCAAAATAGGGCAAAATTGGGTAGAGGGCTTGATCCCCTTAGGGATGGCCAACTGTCCCCTAGGGATGGCCAACCGTCCTACGATGGATGGTCACCCGAGCCCAATGCTCTGATTCACCAATTTTTGTGATTTTGAGTGTTTTATGCACTTTGGACTCTTCCAAAGCCTATCTAGCTCAGCTTGGAGGGTTTAGCACGACTTTGGGACCTAGGAAGACTGATTTGAGACCCTTGGATCACTCCCTAGGGTTTTGATGACAGCCATTGATCAATTGATTAATTTGAAGTCTTTTCTATAAATATATCACTTAAAAATCAATGAAGGAGACTGAATTTTGGAGATGAGAGACTTAAGGCACTTGGAGCAGCCACTAGAACCATAGATACGTTTTTGGAGGCCATTAAAGCTTAGAGAAAGAAGCTAGGAACGAGGAAGAAGAAGGAAAAAAAAGGTAAACTCAATCCACCATTGTGCTTTTTTTGATGAGTTGTATAACATAGTCAAAATTTGCATATTTTCTCTTCTTGTTCATTTTTTTCTCTTTCATTCTTCTTCCATGTTTATACTATGCTAGGAATAGATATTTAAGTTGAGTATTCATAGGTTAGGAGTACAGAATTAATTGTTTATTGCATGTAGGTTTTAATTTGTTAATATGTAAGTTTCTGCATTTATGAGTTTTGCATGGTTAACTTATGAAGTTTGAGTTTATTTGTGTGTTTTGAGCATGCTAGCTATTATGGGTAACTAGGAATATGTTTAGGATTATTTTATATCTAGAATGCAAGATTAGGAATGGTTTTAATGCAAGTTAGTTTCTGTTTTGATGAAAGGAGTATGTTTGCTAAGAAAGTTATTTTGTTGTGTTCAAGTATGCTTAGCATAAGGGAAGTTCCTATTTAGAGTTGTTTTGTGTTAGTTTGTTTGGTGTGATGTTTCTTCGTCTTGCCTTCCTTTATCATTACATGGGTTGATTGATATAAATTGTGTTCGAGGGAGCGAGCAAAGGTAAGTTTCTTCCCTTGTGTGATTTTTAGTTGGTTATAATGATTGGTTATGTAGTACTTTAATTCATTATGTTAGTATGCATCTTAGCTTTGTTATTTCATGTTTTTGATGGATTAAAGATAATTTTTAGGACACTTGAAGTAAGTATTTAAATCTGTCCAGATTTAAATATATACTTCAAAGTGGCTTAGTTATCATTTTTAGGCCATTTTTCACATGAAATCATATATGATAATTTAGGGTATCATATTAGGTTGCATGCTAGGTCATTCATACCTTTTTATTTATTATTTTCATGAATTTTAATTCACTTTTAGAGATGCATTCAAATCTGTCCAGAAATTGAAAGTGCCTTTAAAGTGTATTAGAAGTCATTTTTTAGGACTAAATTTAACTTAGAAATATGTCTAGGTTCACATAGAATAACTAGTTTGCATCTAGGACATTTTCATGCATATTAATTAATTGTTTTATTGTATTTTTCTTGCATTTACAGAATTTCTAGCATGCATTGTCTTAGTGTTCTAGGTTGTTAGATTAACTTAGGATGTAGTTAGGGACTCTAGGTTAAGGGAGCCACTTGGCTCCACTTAGGATTCCCCTTTGTTGTAGGAACTACATCAAATTAGGGATTCAAACTTGTTTAGGAGTTTATCTTCGATAAGATTTCTCAATGAAATTGGAACTTAAGAATTTGTTTTGGGATGAAACTCTCACTTTGAAAGAAGAAGTATTTTAAATGAACACCAACTCTCGAAGATAGAGTCTTAGATAAGATAGAATGTCTCTAATGGAGTAGTTCATTACAATAGAAGAATCCTAGGTGTTCGAACTACGATGGACTTTGATCTCTATCAGGAAACTGGTGAAGTACGTAGGCAGCCAATAGGGCATAAGTCCAATCTTAGGTTGACTGTGAGTCTCCTAAAGTCTTAGGTTTTGTTTGCTTTTATTATTATCTATTATTATTTATTATGTATATTATTCATATTTTCTGTGGTTGATTAGATAATTGGAAATATTTGTGATAAGATTTTGATAAGCCCAAAATTAATTATGAGACCTTTAATTAGGGTGAGATTGGTGCCTACAAGATGTGTCCTGGAACCTTCCTATCTCATAACCTAGCCCCAGAATCCAAACTTTGATTTGAAGACCATGCTTTTCCAAAATATGGGGTCATTCTTTTATTGAAAATAAAACTCTTTTTTATGGTTTTCTTATTCCCTAAAAATAAGGTGGCGACTCCTAGTTTTTATCAAACTCCTTCCCCTTTTCAAAACCCAATCTAGTGGACTCCCACAATAGGGAAGGATGGTCGGGATTGGATGATCTTGAGTGGATAATAGAGAAGGATAATTGAGTAGATAAAAGATAAGGATAAATAGAGAAGGATAATGAGTTATCTACATCCACAATGATAGTGAATTCAATTCCAAAACCTAAAGCAACAACGAAATAAAAGTCAACCGGGTCGGGTCAGGTGGTTCACAGTCTTGCACTTAGTCAACCGAAACAATGATTTAGTCGACGAGAAGGCATGTTAGTCGACTAGCTTATATGTTTAGTCGACTAGACCAACGTTTCTCAAAATCTTGACTACTGGATCATAGTTAGGCGACTAGATATGTTCTTAAGCTATTTTTCTGAGTTTCTTAAGTCTAAATCAACTTGCAACATGTAAACTAGTTAACTAAGGTTCAAATACATTTTTGACTTAGTTTTAAAAACATTTCACGAGATTCCAAGGATATGTATGCCAATGCAACATGAGTAAAATATTTTGTCTTGAGCTATACAAGGTTAAACAATGAGATGCCTTACAAAAGCTTTCCTAGAATAAAGGAGACACAACTTGGCTTCACTTGATCTTCATAATCTTGGCTTCAAGTTGATCTTCATAAATTGAACTTCATGAGCTTTTGATTGAACAATTGAGCATTGTTTTGCTTGAGATATGTTGATGAGCTCCAACAAGAATATGTCTTTGATTCTAAGGAAACACAACACTTAACTATTTGTTAGTGATTAAACTAATGTTTGTTTATCATCAAAATATGGTCAAAGGACCTAGGGCCAACATATTTAATGGACTGAGTTACAATGTCTGGCTAATAGTAATACGAAGAAAACTAGGTTATCTCTTTTATGGTGCTTTGATCATATCCATTAAGATGTGTTCTATTTAGAAACAGAACAGAACAAAGAAGAAATTGGCAAGAACTTAGGTAAGAATGCATCGAACTAGAAAGCTCGGAAATCGAAAATGCATGGTTTCCAGTTTGTTAATGTTATAGTTTCAAATATTATTATTTCCTGTGTTTCTATGCATATCAATACTCTTCTTTTTTTTGGGTTAAGCTCGATTTAGTACCACAAACTATTTCAAAAGTTTCAATGTGGACCACAAACTTTTAATCGTGTCAATTTAGTACCAATTTAAAAAGATGGATTTCAATGTTGGCCAAATCGTCTCTGCCGTCAAAGAACTCAAACGAAACGATAATGTGGCAGTTAAGTTTAGCTGATGTGGCACTGATGTGGCATCTCAGCCCACATAAGCTAAATGGTAGCTCGATTTAGTACCACAAACTTTTTTAAAAGTTTCACTGTGGACCACAAACTTTTAATCGTGTCAATTTAGTACCAATTTAAAAAGATGGATTTCAATGTTGGCCAAATCGTGTCTGCCGTCAAATGACTCAAACGGAACGATGATGTGGCAATTAAGTTTAGCTTATGTGGCACTGATGTGGCATCTCAGCCCATTTCCCTAAAAAATAACAATCACGTGTACATCACATGACCATTTCCCCTACATTGCTGGTCTCGCATGCACTTCTCCTTCCCCATCAGTACTCATTCTCTCTCTCTCTAGAAGCAACAATGCTTCGATGCCATATCAGTTACATGGAGTATCGTCTCTATCATTCCAGTTGTTGAGGAACCCGTCCGGGTCGTCGAAGCCGAGTTTGACTCGCTGCAGGTAGAGGCCTTCTTGGTTTAGAGAGAGAAGACAGAGGTAGAGAGAGAAAGAAGAGCAACAAGCGAAGAATTGTTGCTTCTAGAGAGAGAGAATGAGTACGGATGGGGAAGGAGAAGCGCATACGAGACCAGCAATGTTGGGAAAATGGTCATGTGATGTACATGTGATTGTTATTTTGGAGGGAAATGGGCTGAGATGCCACATCAGTGCTACATAAGCTAAGCTTAATTGCCACATCATCGTTCTGTTTGAGTTCTTTGACGGCAGACACGATTTGGCCAACATTGAAATCCATTTTTTTAAATTGGCACTAAATTGACACGATTAAAAGTTTGTGATCCACATTGAAACTTTTAAAAAAGTTTGTGGTACTAAATCGAGCTACCATTTAGCTTATGTGGGCTGAGATGCCACATCAGTGCCACATCAGCTAAACTTAACTGCCACATCATTGTTCCGTTTAAGTTCTTTGATGGCAGAGACGATTTGGCCAACATTGAAATCCATCTTTTTAAATTGGTACTAAATTGACACGATTAAAAGTTTGTGGTCCACATTGAAACTTTCGAAAAAGTTTGTGGTACTAAATAGCATGGAGGATCGACAACCATCCACCAAGGGATGGCCAACCGTCCATGAAGGACGGCCAACCGTCCCAAGGAGGACGGCCATCGATTATGTTAGCCAATAATTGCTCTGCTTCAATGGTTTTTCCTGCCAGGACTCTTCCAAGCCCTGCCATGTGTCCAGTTCGGCCATGGGGACTTTGGGATGAGTTCAAACACCTTGGAAGACTGGTTTTGAGTCCTTGGATCACTTCTAAGAGATTTAAACTCAGCCATTGATCAAACTCAGGCCTCTCTATAAATTGAGGGCCCTGAAATCAGTTTTAACACACATAATAAGCTTTAGAGAGCTAGCTTGGAGAATAGAGGCTTGAGCAATTGTACAAGCTTCCCCCATAGCACTCTAGCTTAAGTTTTAGAGTCATTGAGTTCCTTGGAGTCCTTGGAGCTTGAAGAGAAGGCTTGGAGCAAGAGGGAAGGAGGCAAAGAAAGAGGTTAGTAGCTTATAGTTTAAAGTTTTGTTTTCTTCTTCTTCTTCTTCTTTAATCATGCTAGGTTAGGTTTTTATTTCCTTAGTACGCATAGGGTTTAGTTCATTGTTAGTATGCATGCATAGGATATAGTTCATTGTTAGCATGCATAGTTTAGGTTCCATATTTCTTTAGTATGCATGATAGGCTAGTTTATTAGGAATTATTTTTATATGTATGCATATTGCTCTTCTTCCATTCTTCTTTGATCATGCTATGTTAGGATTAAGTGTTCATATTTAGAATCTCTTTTAGTATGCATGATAGGATTATTAGTGTATAGGAATGCATGTTTAAGTCATTTATATTTGGTTGTTAGTCTATTCAAGTTAAGTATTAGTATTATTCTTATCATGGTTTATTTTTATCACTTGGAATGTTTGATTGATATATAAAATGTGTTCGAGGGAGCATGCAAAGGTGAGTCTCTTCCCTTGTGATTAAATAAATTATGAGAAGTATGATTATGATGCTATGTCTTGATAATAGTTTAGTATGCATATTAGGTTGCATTTAGTATACTTTTTTATCATTTTTTATTCATTATTTTAGGGTTTTAAGCATACTTTTTGATTACTTTCAAATCTGTCCACTAGTTTAAAGTAACCTAAAAGTACATTAAAACTCATTTTTAGGCTTAAATCAACTTAGAAACATGCCTAGGTTCCCATAGCCAACTTAGATTGCATTTAGGACATTTTTATGCATTGATTACATTCTTGGTTGCATTTTTTTATTATTTATTTTCCAGAAATTTCAGCATGCATATTTTAGTGTTTTAGGTGTTTAGGCTAACTTAGGATTAGCTAGAAACCCTAGGATTAGGGGGGTCACTTGACCCCATTTAGGACTCTTCTTTGTTGTAAGAATTACAATAAGAATAGAGTTCTATTTTACCTAGGATTCTACTTCGAGAAGAATTCTAAAAATGATTTTGAAAGAATTCAAAATGGAATGAAATTTCATCTCTCATAATAAGTGTTTTGATCAAACTCAAACTCTCGAAGTTAGAGTCCAAGATAAAATAGAATCTCTACGATTATGTGGTTTATTATAATAGGAGAGTCCTAGGGTAATCAAACTACGTGGACTTTGATCTTTATCAAGCAATTGGTAAGGTACGTAAGCAGTCAATAGGGCGCAAGTCCAATCTTAGGTTGACTTCTAGTCTCCTAAGATCCTTAGGATTGTGTATACTTTTGTACTATATATATTATTATTATTATTATTATGATTCATATTTTGTGGTTAATTAGATATCCTCGGATTGTTTTGAAAAGATTTTGATAAAGCCCAATAGTAATTAGGAGACCTTTAATTAGGGCGAGGTGGGTGCCTACAAGGAGTTCCTTGGAACCTTCCCACTTCATAACCTAGCCCCCGAATCCAACTTTGATTCAAAGACCATGCTTTTCCAAAATATTGGGTCAGTGTTTTATTAAAAATAAAACTCTTTTTTTGTGGTTTCCTTGTTCCCTAAAAATAAGGTGGCGACTCCTAATTTTTTATAAACTCTCATCCCTTTTTCAAAAACCCAATCTTGAGTGGATAATAGAGAAGGATAAACGTGGATAATAGAGAAAGATAATAGAGAAGGATAAATCGAGACGAATAAACATCATCCACAATCCACTCAAGAAAACACCCCCAAAGTGAACGAGAGGCCTCCCGATCTAGGTTGGCTGGTTCATAGACTGGCGACTCCACTGGGGATGTCGAGGGCTAAACTCCAATTAATTATTTTTGGGCTTTTCAATTTCTTAATTAATAAAATCAACCACTTGCATTTGTATGACTGTTTGACTTTAATTCCTGCATTGTGTGCGCATTGACTATGCATGTTTAGGACGTTGTACGCTAAAGCCAACGATAAGCCTAGCCCTGGGCCCGGTTTCTTTGACTCTCGGGTTGCATGTATGCGAAAGCCATCACCCTTCTTGCCAAGTACCTTCGGGTATATCAAACGGACCAATCACGTACTGTTGGACCCACGCGGCATTCCTGATGTCACATGTGGTTAGGTATATCGATTGGACCGAGCGAGTAAGGGACACTCAGCCTACCCTTTGCATTAGTCCATGTAAAATGTCTTTAAGACACATACCCTATATCGCCTATCACACACTATTGTAAATGTTATGCTGCCGGATTTTCCCACCGGTTTTGTATTGAGCCTTGACTGTGAAGTGTGTAGAACCATTTGGACTTGGATCTGTAGAACTAGACCTTTATGAAGTACCCTAAACTCTTAAAGGATGTATCCTCAAAGAGTCAAGGTATCTAATAAAGACTTGTACCTTATAGGTTCATGAGTTTAGGCCTGTGGTAGTGTTACGCTGCCCGAATAGTGGTATTGACTTGTGAGTTTTAGGAAAAGACGTGAGACGTGAGACGAGACATGAGATGTGAGACTGGGCTTTGGGCCCATGTCTGTTGGATAAAAGGTTTAGATCCGTTATAAGTTTGAGATGTGAGTTTTAGGCCCATGTCAATTGGATAGAAGATATAAGCCTGTGGTAAGATTTAGATGTGAGCGGTGAGCCGAGATTCGTACTCAGGCCTTAGGCCCACTTTTCATAAGATAGAATGAGAGAGTGAAGGTTGATATGTAGGCTTTTGGCCTATACTCTTGTGAGCATGTAAGATTGTCCTTATTTATCCCTTTTCACACTGGAAGCTCTTAGTTGATTCAAATCTTTTCCTTTTCCCAGCATTCTGGCTTGGCGTTGAGATTCTAGCGGTCGGTTGTTTAAGGGTTTACCTGTTGATTCAAAGATGTCTAGTAACGAAGATCATACCCCTACCGCCATTGTAACTAGTGGAAAGACGACTGATGAGAAGATCGAGGCACTCTTAAAAGTGGTCCAAGAGTTAGTGCATTATAAAGAAGAGGAGGATAAGGTGCGAGCCCGTACTAATCCCTTGTTTGAGAATGTTGATGAAGAGGAATGTTTCCACCAAAAATAGTTGCTGATCCCACTAGGCCTGGTCCAGAATTTGTTCAGCCTGTTGATCTGGATAAAGAGTCAAAGCCCAAGACCCCTGCTTTATTTTCCACTGAGCCCATACTGTTGAGTAGTAAGGTGGAAGCCCTGAAAAAAGCCTTGAAAGGTATTTGGAAGTCTGATGATCTGATCTGGTGGACATGTCGTCATTATCTCTGTTCCCCAAGGCCCGTATGCCCATTCATTTCAGAATGCCCGAGTTAGAGAAGTTTGATGGAATGGATTGTCCTAAGACCCATCTGAAGATGTACGCGAAAGCCATGCACCACGAGGGGCTGACGATGACCTGCTAGCCCAAATGTTCCATGAGACATTGGCTGGATCAGCTCTGAAATGGTTTTTGTCATTGGATGAGTCTAGAATGAAGACATGGGAAGATGTATGCACTGAGTTTAGCAATCATTACCGGTATAACACAGAAGTTGATATCACTAGGAGGGATTTGGAGACTACTAAACAGGAATCAAGGGAAACTTTCTCTGCCTTCCTCACCCGCTGGAGAGCCAAGGTTTCTAAAATAGCTAACCGCCCTGAGGAAGAAGAACAAATCCGCATGATAGTGAAGAACTTGCTCCATGTTTATCATAAGCACATGTTTTTCCAATATCTTCCAAATTTCCGAGCTCTAGTTGCTGCTGGTACCCAAGTGGAGGACGCTCTAGCCGATAGAGCTCTCCGAACTGATGAACCTTACAAGAACCGCCGACCTGTCATCAATGTGAAGGCTACCGAAGTCAATGCCATATCTCAATCTGCTCCATTTACCCAACCTTTTTCCTTAGGAAATAAACCATCCAGAAAATTCACCGAGCTTTATATGCCATTGGAAAAAGTCTTCGAGAAGTTAAAAGCTCGAGGCTTGCTTCAACCTCTGGAACCCAGACCTACACCCAACCCATTACCCAAGAACTACACTGAAAATGAATACTGCCATTTCCATCAATCCAAAGGCCATACTACCAACCGTTGTTTCCGTCTCCGCCATGAATTCCAAGACCTCACAGATAACAAAACCATTTCCCCACCTTCTCAGCCCAATGTAACCCAAAATCCACTTCCTACCCATGCAGTCCCACCACCGGCAAATATCAATGTTATCCATGCCGACCCTTTTACTTTGTATTTCCTTAAGTCATTTAAGTTATTTCCTTAAGTAATTTTTTTTTATAACATGATAAGTATTTATTCTAATTTTTTAACTTGTATTTAAAATTTTGAAAAATTGACCGTTGGATTAGATAAACTGCTTATCAATTTCATGTTTGTCAAAAATCATAGTGATCCAACGGTTAATTTCTAATATGTCACTGTGAAAAATTGTGACATTTTTTGTTCTTTAAAATATCACCGTTTTTTCCTAGTTAGTTTTTTCATAAACCAACCGTTGGATCACTCTGATTTTTGGTAAACATGAAATTGATAAGCAGTTCATATAATCCAACGGTCAATTTTTCAAAATATGCACTGCATTTGTCTTTGTTGAAGTCAAGTTGCGTAAGGTGCACCTTATAATATAAAGACTGTGCATTGAATATTATGTTTATTGTGGCTAATTTTTATTTTTTATTTTCATGTGTAGATGAAATCTGAAAATAATCAATATTTCACTAGTCTCTTAAGCGGCGATGTGGTTTTTGATGATAACTTTTGTGGCGAAAGTGCTGACAATGCCAACCAATATTCTAATGAACCGGAAATGTCAACCCAAATCCCTACTGAAATGAGAGCTGCAACAAAGAAATCACAACGATCCAAAAACTTCTGAGTTGCAGAGGATATTCTTCTCATATCTGCATATCTCAACACGGGCCTTAATGCGATCACCGGTACTGAGCGTAGTAAAAAATGTTTTTGGAAGCAAATATATGACTTTTTTGTGGCAAATGACTATCACCGTACCCAAACATCTCTTTCGAATCGATGGTGTACAATTAACCATGACGTGAGTAAGTTTATTGGGTATCATGAAAAAATTCAACAAATGATACAAAGTGGATTTACCGAACAAAACAAGGTATTAATAATTTTGAAATTCACATAGTTGGGTATGTTTTGAATTTATTATATTTATATATTTTTTTATAGATACTAAATAATGGTTTTCTATAATTGTTCAGGTTATACAAGCAAAAGAAATGTACCACAATGAAACCGGAAAACAATTTGTGTTGGATCATTGTTGGGAAATATTGAAGGAGCACCCTAAATGGAGAAGTGCTGTTTCTAACAAAAAGTCAAAAAGTACGAACGACGCTAGTCCAGCTTCCTCATTTCCCATGAGTCTAGGGTCAATAAATTTAGAGGCAGATAATGTATCCCTCAATGAAAGGCCACTTGGCAGAAATGCCTCAAAACAACAGTTAAAAAATCAAAAAGTGGGAGAAAGTAGTGGAAACATCCAAAGCCAATCTTCATTAATTTTGGATCAATACAGGGAAGAAATATTATCAGTAGAACGTGAGAAAAAAGAACACCGTCAAAAGATGCTAGCGTACCAAGAAGAATTGCTTCAAGTTGAGAAAGAAAAAGTAGCCTACAAAAAATATATGAAGATGAGCGAATTATGAAAATCGATACTTCTAGCATGGATCATGGAATGACAGCATTTTATAATAAATTGAAGATGGATATTGTTAGAAGAAGTATGGAATAGCAGCAGTTAATTTTTTTAGTATTTCAAATCCTTTAAAATGTTTAATGTGTTGTTCTTTTATAAGACTTAAGTGTTATTTAATATGGCATTATTTTACTCTATGTACATGTTAATTTTTTTAAGGTAAAACAATATAGAGATTTAGCACAACAAAATAATGTTACATTTTTCTAAGTGAAAATACAAATAAAACATTGGGAGCACAACAACACAACAAACTGATGAAATAGAAAATAAAAAAGAAAAAGAACCTGATACAAGCATGCTGAAAGTAAACATAAACCCTAAAAAAAAAGAAAAAAAAAAGAGATACAATTTCCTACTGTGCTCCATGCCATTTCCATAAGTGTTCAACTAAATCTTCCTGGAGTTGATTATGGATTTGGGTGTCTCTAATGCGATGATGTGTTTCAATGAAGTTTACTAGTTCTGATGTATGCTCATGTGACACTGATACAGGCTCGCCAGGAAAATCATAAGGCATATCAGTGTCACTGGTATCTTCCTCATCCTCAATAATCATATTATGTATTATTATGCACGCTGTCATGATATCGTGAAGTGTTTCTTTATCCCAAAAATGGGCAGGCCCATGGATGATTTGAAAACGTGCTTGGAGCACCCCGAAAGCTCGCTCCACATCTTTCCTTGCAGCCTCATGAGATTCTTTAAAAAATTGCTTCATGTGTTCATGTGGACATGGGATTGATTTTACAAACATTGACCATTTAGGATATATACCATCAGCTAAGTAATACCCCTTTGTATAATCGTGCTCGTTAATCGTATAGTTGACAGGAGGAAAACGTCCTTCAGCAAGTTCACCAAAAATAGGAGATCGATCTAGCACATTAACATCATTAAATGATCCAGGCATCCCAAAAAAAGCATTCCATACCCAAAGATTTTTAGAAGCTACGGCTTCTAAAATAATAGTTGGTTCGTGGATGTGACCAGTGTACATCCCTTGCCACGCAGTTGGACAGTTCTTCCATTTCCAATGCATACAGTCAACACTTCCCAGCATTCCGGGAAAGCTACGTTGTTCGCCAATAGCTAGTAATAGAGCAACGTCATCACTGTTTGGTGACCTTAAGTACTGGTCACCAAACACTACAACCACTGTTTTAACAAACCTTCTCAAACTTTCAATGGCAGTGCTTTCTCCGATCCGTACGTAATCATCAACAGAATTACCTGATGCTCCATAAGCAAACATCCTCATTGCAGCTGTTACCTTTTGAAGGGAAGTCAACCCAAGAACACCACAAGCATCTCTTCTTTGGGTGAAGTATGGACATGCAGCTTCAACTCCATTTTGAATTCGAACAAAAAGATTGCGACTCATTCGAAACCTCCTCCGAAATAAATGAGCAGGATAAATTGGTTCTACAGCAAAATAGTCACGATAAAGTCTATTATGACCATTCGCTCTACCGCGATCAATGATATTGTAGCCTAGAACAGAACCACGACGTCTTGTTGGCCGTCTCCGACTAGCTTGCTCCTCTTCTTCTATGATAACGTTTGCTATCACCTCGAAATCATTACGATCGTCATAAAAAAAAATAATATGTGAGGAGGTTATTTAAGGCCAAATATAGTAGTAGGGTATTGGAATTTGAAGATCAAGTGGATATTGTAATGGATGAAAATGATGAAGGAAAATGATAATATTTATAGATGGAATTTAGGTGGTCAAATTCAAAATTTTGAATTTGGTTTTTGAAAATTTAAATTTGAATTTTAGCAGGTTGAAATTTTGAATTTTCAATTTTGGCAGTTGAAATTTTGAATTTTGAATTTAAATTTTAACCGAAAAATGTTTTTGAAATTTTGAATTTCATATTTCACAACAAAATGAATTTTGAATTGGCATATGGAAATTATATTCTTGAATTTAAAATTTTGGCAAATGAAAGCAAATTTTTTTATTTTGAATTTTAAATTTTTCCTACTTCAATTTAATTTATAACTATTAAAAAATTTGTCGTTAAAATCCCAATTATCGGTAAAATATACTATTTTTAAAAATCCGTTACAAAATATAGCCGTTTATAGCATATTCAAATTATGGTTTGACAAAAAGTCAAAATAATATTAAAATATTAATGTTAGACATTTTGTATGGTCATGGTTGGAGTTATCTTTCATTTGGATAGGCAAAATGAATAAGCAAAACACTATTTATGGGTTTTGGAGAGGCAAAATGCCTCTTGATGGTTGGAGATGCTATAAAATGATAGTCCATTTTGAAAAGTCAAATTGTATTTCTTTTAAGTTTTTCATATTACCCTTTATTATTTCAAGAAGGCCTTGACATGACACCAAATGCAATTGTAAAAAAATGATCGTTTTGGAAATAAAAGGTAAAAAAATCACAAATCAATGCATTAATGAGTTTTCTTAATATGCATATTTTTTGGAAGAGGCCTATTTTTATGAGACCTAGGGAGTATAATTTACCATTTAATTTAATATTGATGACATAACATGGAGAAAGTGAAAATTGCATACCATATTTGTGGGATCAAATCGGTTTTTCGTACTCATAATTCATGAGCAATAAACTTTTAGGACATAAATAAATATACATTTCGAATTTATATTGTTGCCAAATATGAAAGGTTGGCTATGTTATATAAATTAGAGATAGATCTCTTGTGTACCCTATCGAAAGAGACAGACAACAAAAAAAAAAAAACAAAAGAAAAAAAAAAGGAAGATGTGTTTTGATCTCGGAAATCCTTTTCGAAAGAATTAAGATTGTTGCTCTTGGCATTTCATTGTGTGATTTATGGTGTAGTGTTTTAAAAGATGGTAAAATATCTGCGACCTATTTGTCATTAACATCAAAACTTGGAAAGTTGGAAGTAGCAGAAATCAAAGGAGTGGGAGTGGGAGTGGGAGTGGCAGTGAGAGATGGAGGAAGACACACTGTACCTGCAACTGCACAAGCTATCGGCCATAAAGTCGGAGGAAGCTCTTGAACATATCCTTTCAACCCTTTGGACAACCCGGAAGACCGGTCTCCAGTCTCCACAAAAGTCCCACCTCCAATCTCTCCTCAATCTTCCTTCCCTCGGAGATGTCGATCCCGTACGATCACTAATCATCTCTCTCTCTCCTACTTTTGTTTTCTTTCCTCCAATCTTTATTTATATGATTTTCAGTTACCTTCTTGTTTTGCTGTTGTTCAATATCAATGTCTTGCCCCTATTTTGGATATATGATTTAAGCTTTATAGTGAGTTACATTTCGAAAGCAGTATTTTTTGCTTTTGACAGCAAAAATCATAGCAATTTCTGTTTTCAAAAGTGCTTTTGGGAGCGAGTACAAATATAAATTTGAGTACTCAATGGAGTTACAGTGTCAAGGTGATAACATTCCGCAACATGACAATGAAAATTAATTGAATACAAGTTTGAACTTTGTCTCAGTCGTTGATTAGTGAAATTTTCATGCCTTCAAATTATGGTGAAGCACAAGTTAGAGCCATGTGCTATTCAAGTACTAATGAATATACTTTTGGTTCTGTTTGTCTTGATGGAAAATATTTCCTGAAAATTTTTCTTCGATTTTTGTAAGTCTTCATTCATGTCAATGACTACTTTTCTATTGAGTACCAATTTGCCATCGCGACATAGGCTGGTAAAGGGAGTGGGTACATTTATTCAGTATATTTAACATTTTTCTATATACAATGCATAAGTTAACATAGCTGGAGTCTGTTTGCTTGTCGATTTTGAATTAGATCAGTTTTTGGAGTGTGGTAAGGGGTCTATTCTTTGTACCATACTACCATGTATCATTGGACTTGCAAATAATGCATATCTGCCACAACTCATGGGATATTCTCTTAGAGCATCTCCAACCATACTAAGCGTATGAGTATTTTATGGCTAATACCCAAAATGGCCAGTCATGGTTGGCTATGTTCTTAGAGCCATTGTCAAGTTCTACTTTAACATGAGTTCGCTATGCAGTTTCGATCAACATATTCAGAAAATGAGTATAGCCAAAATGAGGATGTTAAGATAGGTAAGTGTTAATACAAGAAAAGATAAAATAAGAAATGAATGCATTCGTGAGAAAGTAGGAGTGGATCCAATTGAGGACAAGATAATGGAAAATTGTCTAAGATGGTTCAATGATGTGCAACGAAGACATAGAAATGCACCAGTACAAAAGGGTGATTTGATTCTAGTCAAAAGTCTTAAAATGACACAAGAATGATCGGAAATAACTTGGTTAGATGTAATGAGAAAGGAAATATGTATTGGGGTCTAACGGATGATATGGCTCTTGATGATGCTGAATGGCGAAAAAAATTCATATTGCCAATCCCGTTTAGTTGGGATTAAGGTTTAGTTGAGTTTAGTTGATTAGAGATGAATCGGAAAGAGGACTCCACCAAAATTAAAATTTGTTCTGATCATTTTGGCTTTAGGGAGGCCAAAGATGTAGTTCTATCCAAGTTTGCTGATGAAGGAAGCTATACATCTATTGTATTTTGGGTAGTAGGTTAAGGTTTTCATTTCTCAACCAACAATATTTAAAAAAAAACACAAAGAAAGAGAAAAAGAAGGTGGTTAGGAGCCCTTTGGGATTTTCCCTTTTTATAGAGTTCTTAGATGTGTTGGGAGATCAGATTTTTTGTTTCATCTCTTTAATTTGCAAGTTGACTTTTGTTAGGATATATATGTTATTACTTATTAGTATTTGTTGTTAAGGATATTTATGTCTATTAATGTTTTGTTTATATCTTTAATATAAATAAAGGTTTAGAGAAGTGTTTAGGGTCAATTAACCCAAAATCTAATTTACCATGTTTTCAAACATGGTATTAGAGCCCCAAACTCGATGGTTGAGTGCATAACATGATGCTGAGAGCCTAAGACTTTCTCCCTTGTTGCCAAAATTGCTTGAGTTCGTATTCTCATATCTTTAGCATCTTCAATTGGTCTCTCTTTCAATTAGATGTAAAAAATGCTTTCTTAGATGGCGATCTTCGGGAAGAGGTTTATATGGAGCAACCACCTGGATTTGTTGCTTAGGGGGAGTATGGAAAGGTTTGTAGACTTCCCCAAGGCCATCTATGGCCTATAACAATTTCAAAAGCATGGTTTGGTAAATTCAGTGGGGGTAGTTTTGTAGTTTGGGATGCATCGTTGTTGGTCCGGTCATTTGGTCTTTCCCTTTTGTTCAGAGCAGGGAAGATTTTATTGGTGGTTTATGTGGATGGCATCATTATTACTGGAAAAAATCGGAATTGCCAAGTCAAAGTCCTTTAGTTTACCTACCAAGTGAATGATATATGGATCCTAATATAAACTTGAGTTGTGATCATGGAGAATTGTTGTCAGAACTAGAGAAATGTCGTCGCTTGGTAGGTAAACTAAATTACTTTGCTATCACTCGTCTGGATATATCATTCACTATTAGTGTTGTGAGCCAGTTTATGGCGACTCTTTAGGTTCCACATTAGGAGTCTGTCATTTAGATAATACGATATCTTAAGCTTTATCTTGGCTGTGGTCTTTTGCATAAGAATAATGGACATCTTTGGGTGGAAGGCTTCACTGCTTCTAATTAGGCAGGATTTCCATTTGATAGGAGATCCACATCTAGGTATTGGACCTTTCTAGGTGGGAATTTGATCACATGGAAAAGTAAGAAGCAAATTGTTGTTGCCACATCTAATACAAAAGCCAAATTTCAAGTTATGGCTCATATATCATGTGAACTTTCATGCTTAAGCATCTTCTATTTATGTATGATGATGTCTTGTGATAACCAAGCTACTATTTATATTGCCTCGAACCTAGTGTTTCATGAACGGATAAAGCATATTGAAGTTGATTGTCATGTAGTCCGTGAGAAAGAGGAGAATGGTTTGATTGTGGCTCTTCGTATTTCTACTCAAGATCGTCTTGTAGATATGTTTATAAAGTCCTCGACTCAAGGTCGTTTCAATTTCTTATGTCGTAAGTTGGGACATTGTTGTCCCAAGTATTGACCTTATAGGGGAGGGTGAAAATGGTCTAAGGCAAACTTTGAACAATTATATGGAAATTAAAAAGTAATTAAACACGCAAGCAATTTCTATAAACAAGCACAAATAAACAAATATAAATTGCAAGAGTTGAGGGGATAGAGAAATAAAAAACAACGATCTTAATGTGGTTCGGACTTCGCCTATATCCACACCTCAAGAATTTTGCTTGAGGATTCAATCCACTATCTCAATCTCGCTTTCGGTGGAAATTAAACCTTTACACTCAATCTCGCTTTCGGTGGAGATTAAACCTATACAATCAAGCTTGAATTTGAACCCAAACTTCAAGCTTCTCAAGGGCTATAGCCCAACCCTTCTTCACAAGATTTACAACAAGAGTTTTGTGTACAATAAAGGCTTCTCAAAGAGTAGATGAGTACATATGAAGGTTTAACAATCCGAGCACAATTAGTCGACTAGTCCATAGTATTAGTCGACTAGTTTAGGTTTCCTCAAAAAATGCTCTCTGCCACTTGACTAGTCGACTAGGCCCTTTCACTTGACTAGTCAACTAGCCCAAAGGGCCTAGTCGACTAGGCAAGGTCAGAAACCATTTTTCACTAAAACCTTGGCTAGTCTTCAAGTCCAAATCGACCCACTATGATTTAAAACTATTTGACCAAAAATGAGCTCCCAAAAGTCATACTAAGGTCTTAAGGTCAATGTCTTTTGAGCTAAGAGAGTTTAACCCACATAGAGAGATTTACAAATAAATTCCAAGCACTCTCACACATGGACATATATAAAATCTTCACAATTGAGATCTTCATTCCTTATGCTAGGCTTCATCCTTGAACTTCAACAATGCCGTAGCTCTTTGCTCTATGCTCCTTAGTGATTATGCAACTAATCTACTTGAGCTAGCTTTCTGCTTTCAAGATCTTCCAAATCATGCTTTGGGCTTGGCTTTCCTTGATTTGCCTTATTGATAACTTGGTTCCTATCTTGCAAATCTACACTAAGATGTAAACCACTAGAAACACAAGACAATGTTTGTTATCATCAAAACCATTCAACAATGTTGGATTGCAGCCATAAGGCTAACAGACTATATGATTTATACTAGCTAACTTGAGGGGGAGTGTTAGGATATTTATGTTATTAGGATTTGTTGTTAGGGGTATTTATGTCTATTCATGTTTTCTTTTGATCTTCAATATAAATAAAGACTTAAAGAAGGGTTTATGGTTAATTAACCTAAAACCTAATTTACCATGTTTGCGAACAACCCTTTTAGTTGGGAGAGTGGTGCTAACATTTTTCATATTTTCAGCCATGTTCCTTGGTTGATGGGAGTCCTCTGGAGTTGTTTGTGGTGGACTTTTTTACTTTTGTTTGTTTCTCATTGTTTTTTTTTGCAAACCCCTCCAAACAGGAAAAACAAGAAAAAAAGTTATGAAAGAAAAGAAATAAAAAAGACATTAGATGTGCAACAAATTAATGCAGATCTTAGTCTATTGATTATCAGAAGAAAAATAAAACATACTGATCCTTGCTTTTTATTTTTCAAAATACTTTCCCTGAAGTATAATGTTGCTAAAGTTCCTTTATCCTTTAAGCGTTCCCTAGGTATTAACGACAGCATGACATTGGGACATTGGGTATGGGATTGTTCCCTGATTTGGCTCAGCTGTATCAGGTGTAGTCTATTTTATTTTTGGAATAGTATTATTTATGCAATTGAAGTATTAAAAGGTACTATAATGAATAATATTGATGTTTCTGCTTCCATATGATTGTTCCTTTATGTTACATGTGCTAATCAAAAGTTGTGTTATTATTATTATTTTTTAATTTGTGTTCGGAAGGTGCTTGTAAGTTGTAACCCATATTCATAAAAATTTATCAGCCTTCCTCCCCAACACCAACCAACCCCCCCTAAAAAAAAAAAAAAAAAAAAAAAAAAAACTGATTATTGACTTGTGAATGATATAAGAAATTCTGATCTCAGATTTTGGCATGCCTTCGTTCGCTCATCAGAAAATTTGTACATGAAAACTTCACCGCTGATAATCTTTTGAAGCTTTTTCCACCTGATCTGCCGCTTGATCTGCAAAGCATTCTTATATTATCGTTTCAGAAGTATCAGAGTCAGTGGAAGGAGGATATGTCCAGCAGCCAGGTAACCTTTCTCAAAACTGTTGCTCAAATGTAAGACTTGTTATATTTAACAGCAACTAGAAACTAGTTTGACATACACACACATACACGCCTCATATATAATCATAAATTTGTTTATGTTGTACATATATGATATATGGCAATACATGTACATATGTTTTTTTGTATGTGCGTGTGTGGATGCGCCCGTGTGAAAGATGCAGATGGAATCTATATTAGTTGAACTTTGACCTCTAACCTATAGCAGCTGGAGGGTTCCAGGATCCATTCAGCAAATATCAAATTTAGGAGTAATAATTGGGCCCAACATACAGGGTAGAAGCCTATAGACCTATATTAGAAGATTCTTAGAAGTAGATATACATATACCTTAGCCTGTGATAGGATGCATTGTATAGGTAACCATTAATAACACTGTCAACTGTGAAGTCCTTCCAATTTCACAGCTTTGTAATTAAGGGTGGGAGGGTTGGGTGGTGAGTACAATGGAGGAGGGTGTGTGGCTTTGCTTTGTGATACTATGAAGTTTTCTCAGTTAGATCGCAAAATAATTCCAAGCATGTATATTGAAGGATTGTTTGTGAGTATAAAGAAAGTGTTGTCAGAGGGGGTGTCATGCGTAGGGTTTATATTCAGAGAGAAGCGTTCAAAGCATCCTCATCATTTCAATGTTGGAGCCATGTTTGTTCTGATCAAGAATTTCAGTGTGGCTACTGGTTTGCAGAATGTTTTTTAATCTAGTGGCATGAGGCTAAAAGGTGGAGATGAAGTTCATTGTACGTCATTCAAGGGTGTGTTTTTTCCTTTGGTGGCTTGATAGGCTAAAAGAAGCATTCAAGGGTGGAAGTGAAATTTATTGTGCAGCTTTTGGTTTTTTGGGTTTGAAATGATTGGTTGTTTTTGAGCTAGTTTAGTGTAGAAGTGGCATTTATAGGTTGAGGTTGGCGGTATTGGTGGGAGTATCTACTTCATGGGAGAAGGATATGGGGTACTGTAGGTGCTATCTGGGTTTGGGTGGGTGTATTATACTCTGTTTTGTTTACTCTGTTTGTTTTGGTCTTATGAATTTTGTTCTCTTTTCTGTGATTTTGAAGCGGTGGGTAGTGGGTGTTTGGGTGATGGTTGGTGTGTTGCTCTGTCTGGTGGGGGTTGGGGTTGTGTTTTGCTGGGGTGTAAGGGTTTTGGTGCAAGGGTGTTCTATTGAGTACCTCTTGTAATTTTTTAATCTAATGAATCTTTCTTTGGCTTATCCAAAAAAAAAAAAAAAAAAAATGCTGAATGAAACTGTGGATAACACCGTCTACTGTGAAGTCATTCTCTAATTCTTTCCAATGTTGAATGGAACTAAACAGGGAATTGTCAGAAAGAAGGTTCTTTGTGATTATTAAGTGCTGCTATTTTTGTTTGTTATGGTACATTTACATAATTTATTTTTTCCTACCTACTTGATTAGCATTCTTGGATGCACTTATTAAGTCATAATTACTTGGTTATCATTTGTAGATGGTCTTACTTGGTGATTCGATTGGACTAATCCTTTTCCATTTCTTAGAGCTTCAACTTTGTTAGAAATTTTAATGTCCATGAAATTTTTGATCTTACTTCTTTTCTTTGCCTCTTGATTGATATCTACTTGCCTTCCCCCTACTCCAGATGATAAATGTTGGTGCTTGGAGAGCAATGGCAAATCTTTTCATCAAAATAGTTCTCTCATTTGTTTCTTAAGATTGACGAGAGCACTCCTTGCTTCATCCAGCATAACTCATTTCTTCATCCAGCATAACTCATTTGGGGAGCTAATGTTCCCCACTTCCTCAAGTTAAGGCTTTGGCATGGTCAGTAGCCCATAAGAAAGTCAACACTTGAGATTCTTCAATCTAGAAGAGCCTATGAAGCGCCATGTCCAGATATCTATTTGATGTGCAAAAGTGGCTGTGAGTCAGTGGACCATTTATTCCTCTATTGCTCCATGGCGTATTGGTTATGGCAGTGTTTGTTTGGATTCTGTGGTTTGTGTTGCGTGGTTCCTTCTAATTCTACCTGTACATTGATGATCTCTTTTGGGGGGTTGGGAGGAGGGCCAGAGGTTGAATTCTTTGGCTTTTTGCAGTGATGGCTATCTTTTGGACTATTTGGTATAAAGGCATGCGTGAATTTTCTGGAGAAATATTCCTTCAGGAGGATTTTATGGGGTAGGGTTGTTTTTTTAGCCTCTCTTTGGGCTTCTGTTACCAATGGGTTTGGGGATATTCCCTTGGGCATCATTTTGAGAGCTTGGCAAGCCATGTGCTCCTTTTCTGGACAGTCTGTTTGTGCCATTCCCATATGGAGCCCCCTGCCAAGTGGTCTTATCAAATTCAATTTTGATGGATGTTCTCTTGGGAATCTTGGTTGTTTAGGTATTGGAGGCATTTTTAGAGACCATCAGGGAGAAATAGTTTTTGCCTTTTCTCTTTCGGCAGAGAAGGTTTTGCTGCGAAGGCTGAGTTCCTAACTTCCTACCATTTCTTGTAGGCCTCAGAGAGGCGTCCAGGAGCTGGATGTTTCACCTTCTAGTCAAGTGGGGATGTGTCTATGGTCATTGGATGGGGGAAAATTGCAAACTAGGTGTATAGGAGCTTGGAGATATGTGCACATCACTAGAGAAATACTTAATCTAGCAGACTATTTAGGATTTAGGAAAGATGGATGACTAGAGATGCCAATGAGAAGGTGGATGAGTTTGCAAAGAGTGATGCTTCTTCTCAACAACCTTTTAGAGTGGTGCTTCTTCTCAACAACCTTTTAGAGGGCATTGTTTTTCCTCCTTGAGGTTGTGTTTAGTGTCTTGGTGTGGTTAGTGTAACTTCTAGAGAAAAGTAAATCTTATTCACTAAAAATTAAGAGATTACAAGTCTATATATATAGGAGCTAAACAATAACCCTAAAGCAAAGGAAAATACTAAACTACCCTTATATAATAAATAAGAAATACTAAAATAAAAATACATGTCTCACACCTCCCTCAAAGTCATGGTGTGAGGCCAGAAAGCATTGTGAGTTTGTCAAGTAAAAGCTGAAATCGAATAGAGGTATGCACGTCTTGGTGAAGAAGTTCGCCAACTGCAATGAAGAAGAGACAAAAGGCAAATGAATAGTCCCTTGTTGGAGATGGTGGCGAACAAAATGACTATCAATTTCAATATGTTTTGTCCACTTATGAAACACAAAATTATGGGCAATCTGAATAACTCTTATTATCATGGTAAAGAGGAGTCGGCGAGGAAAGAGGCACACCTAAATCAAAATGAAGCCAAAGAATCCAAACAATTTCAGCAGTAGCTTGAGTCATGGCATGATATTCAGCCTCAGCGGTAGAGCCAGCTACAATTGACTATTTATTACTCTTCCAAGAGATAAGAGAGTCACCAAGAAAAATACAAAAGCCAGTAGTAGACTTGCGATTGATAAATCACCAATCCAGCCCGTAAAGTCAGAGAGGAAGCAGAAGACAGAAGTAAACACTGAAAAATAGTACTTTTGACATACCGTAAGATACGTAATAATGCAGTCCAATGAGTAGTACGAGGAGGTGAGACGAACTGACAAACAACATATGTGATTTTAGGACGAGTCATTGTAAGATAAACCATACAGCCGATAAACTCACGATAGTGAGTGGGATCATCCAAAAGAGCACCATCAGAAGGAGATAATTTGGCAGGTTGAATAGGTGTGTCAACAACTTTATCATTAGTAAGGTGAGAACGATGGATAAGCTCATTATCTTACTTGAACTGAGACAAAAGTTAGCCTTTTGGAGAAGAAACTACCTCAATACCCTAGAAATAACGAAAAGGGCTCAAGTCCTTCTTTTCAAACTAAAGAAAAAGACAATACTTAACATCATCAATAGGAGTGGAGTCTGAACTAGTAATAATCATGTCATCCACATACAGGAGAAGAATGATTAATTCTGAGAAGTACGGCGGATAACAAGTGTTGGATCATGAGGACTAGAGTGAAAACCAATCTGAATAACAGTAGACTGAAACTCTTCATATCATGCTCATGGAGATTGCTTTAACCCATAAAGATCACATTGTAGAGGAAAAGCATAACCCAAAGGATTTGAAAGACTAGGAGGAGGGCACACATAAACTTCTTCATTGAGATGGCCATTTTAAAAAGTATTGTTGACATCATGCTAAAAAAGAGGCCACTAGTGGATGGCAGCAACAAAGATGAGAGTGTTACAAATGAAACTGAAGAGGTCCTTGCAGTCGTGAGGACTGCCGTGGAATGGCAATCTCGAACGTGTAGATTTATGTATTTTAGACAACGGAGGTTCAAATGAGCAGAAGGAAAGGGGAACAGAATAGGTTGAAGTAACCGTCTCCAAAGTACAACCCAGAGAACTATCTCTCGCGACCTTGACAACAAGATCGCTTGGATCACGTAGGCAATTAAGTCCTTCTCCCTCTTCTTTTTCAAGTAGTTGAGATGCCTTTCATGGTATTAACATCTTCCTTTTATAGGGGAAGGATGGCCAGTACAAAGCAATCAAATCAATGTCAGAAGGGCCAGGGCGCAGCTAGAAGGGACGCCCTGGCTCTCTGCCATCTTCTAATCATGAAAACAGGTACATGATTTGATTGGTACTGTACGGCAGGTGCCGCCGTCCTAGGTTTTAGCATAACAATGTTCGACCTAGGGCCAGCAATTGCGGCCACAGCCTGCATTGCAGGCGTACACACTGCCCGAGGTAGCAGGTTAATAAATGATGTAAGAGGGAGAGAGGTATGCCATATTGCCCACGTGTCATACTTTGGATCACTTAAGTTAACCTAGCCAAGGCAAAGGGGCGACCCTGCCTCCTTGCGAGGGCGTCCCTTCACCTTAACGACCTTTTGTCCCAACCACCAATCCAATTCCCCATGATTCGACTTCATGCTGATAAAGGAACAAACAGCCCTCTCATAGTCTGTACATAGTTACATTAGTATAAGAAAGGGAAGGTGACAAGCGTGGTTAGCTCCTCGTCCCCCCTTCCTTAGCCTGACCAAGGGAATAAATAGTGGAGGCCTTTCTGCGCCCTACCCTGTCAAAGGGGGTAGGTCGAAGGCGCTCCAGCGTCGTGAAGCCCTCCCATAGTTCAAAGTCTCGGGCGATTCCGAGATGACTCGGACGAGTCAACCAGGTCTCGGAGCTTACCTGGACGAGATTTCGTCCCGAGTTGGAATTCACGGCGAATAGAAGAAAACTCGTTCATCTCGGCCGATATCTCGGCCGAGATGCACGATTCTTTACCTCTGCGACTGTCGAGACTCGAGAAGCCCTGCGAATCCCCTACGAGCTGCGACTGCCGAAAAGCCCTAAACCCACCCTTGACCCTTCATCTCATTCTTCTTCTCTGTCTCTGTGACCTGTTCCCACTGGTTGGAGATCATTGTGGCTGGCGTCGGCGAGAAAGGGAGACTAGGGTTGCTGACCTGCTGCTGTGAGCCTGCGAACCTGCGAACCTGCGACTGGACTTGCTGCTACGAGCCTGCCACTGGACCTCGAGCTGCTCTCTGCCTTTCTCGCCGGAAAGGGAAGTCTTTGTGCGCCGGCGAGCTCCTCTCTGCGACTCTGCTTTCTCTCGAGCTTCCCAGGCGGTGCGAGTCTGCTCTTTGCTCTCTGCTCTCTGCGTGCGACTCTGCTTGTGTCTCGAGAAAGGGAGGTCCTTACTCTTCATCAGGTATGCTTTAATTCTTTTTAAATATCTTGAATTTATGTTATTAAATATTTTGGGTTAAATATTTTTGTTTTCACATTTTAAACCCTAGGATTAAATATCTTGATTTTTAACATTTTATTTTTTATAAGATCCATAAAAATTAATTTTATAATTTATAATTTTATTTTTCAACTAAATATATTATTATATTATTGTTTAATTTTCCTTTATCATTTTTTTACCATTATTTCTATCATTCATTTTCAAATCACCAATGTCGATTGACTATTTTGAGAAATCGACCATTAGATTAGATATTTTTCTTATACAAGTCATACATGCCAAAAATCGCATTAATCCAACGGTCAGATTTTAAAATATCTCACCGTAAAAAGCTGCAATGTTTCTAATTAAAATAATTTTTCACAGTGACATAATTCAGAAACCAACCGTTGGATCACTGTGATTTTTAGCATACATGATATACATAAAAAAAGTATCTAATCCAACGGTTGGTTTCTCAAAATATTAAATTGACACTAGTGTTTTAAAAATTATATGTACACTAAGTAATTTTTTATTTAAAAAAACAAATTACGAAATTTGAAACTAATTAAATATTTTTTTACTACAAAATTACGTTTTATTCTAATTTGTAGAAAAACAAGATTATCTAAACAATTTTGTAAGTCACAAAAAAAAGCTAATAATATATGATGTGGTAAATCATAAATCATGCAAAAGCTAATAATATATGTATTCCAATGCTACAATAGTGCGCTAGCGCATTTTTTTATGTTTTAAGTCATATCATGCACTCCAAGCCATTTATTTTGCTTGTTTGATGGTTCCAATTTGATTGCCTGATTTTTTCTGATTTTTCTATGATTTTTTTAAATTTTTTTGAACATTATTTCATGCCTAAAGTTGCATCTCACCCGAGACGCGACGAGTCGTCCGCGACCGCGACGGCCGCGACCGCGACGCGACGACGTCCGCGACCGCGACTTTGAACCATGAGCCCTCTTTGGCGTCCCCTTCAACTCTATCCAGCAAAGGGGAGGGCGCAAGTACAACCAACTAGGAGAGAACGAGGTTCCTGGGACCGTGACCTCGCCCGGCAAGGTCGTGACCGAAGGGATATGACCCCCCTTCCCTCGAGGAGACACACGACCGGGGTCGTTTGTCTTAATTTCTTTTATCAACAGAGAGTATGAACAGTAGTCATTTTAGCAACAGGAGCAAAGGTCTCCTCAAAAGTCATTTTGGAAAAAAAAAAGTGTTTGGTGAGTTCTTCCAATTGGACTTTTAGAAGAAGTCAGATTCTAGGAAGTCCATTTGGGAGAAGTAAAAAAAGACTGCTTTTGAAAACCCATGTTTGTAGGTAGAATAACTTCCACACTTTTTGACACAAAAGGACTTTTAAAATCTATATTTGCTAAACACTATTTTTTTCTAAATGACTTTTAAAAAAGTCCATCCTAGGAATCATTTCTCTAAAAATGACTTCCATTTGTAGGAAGCAACGCGAAACGCCACCTAAGAGTCATCATAATTAGTCTTCACCTTATAAACCCATTTGCAATAAATAAGATTCTGACCATCAAGTAAAGGAACCAACTCCCAAGTGCTATCTAGAGCAGTCGATTCATTTTGCATTGCATCTATCCAATTAGGCTCAATACATGCTTGTTTATAAGAATGAGTTCAAAGAAAGAATGAATAGAAGTAAGATAACAACGATAAGAGGGAGAAAAGCAAGAATTAGAGAAACCAAGTCTTACTCGTGGTTGGCGGGAATGCACAGGATACTAGCATGCAAGAAGGGCAGCATCCAAAGAAATAGAGTTAAGAGCGGGAGAGTGAGTGCAAGGAGATTGAGGAGGCTAAGCTATTTTGCAAGAATAAACCAAAGGAAAAGAGGAAACCCTAGAATAAGTAGGCATCGAAGAAACATAATCAAAAAGGGGAAGAGAAAAAACACTAAGATCTAAAACACATTCCTTACACGGCTCGTCAATAGGAAAAGGGTCAAGAAAAACTAAGTCCTCCTTAGTAATAGAAGTACGAGTGGGTGGGATGGTGAAATAGGGTACCTGTTCAAGAAAGACAACGTGACGAGATACATGCATCTTTTTGGACGCATGATCATAACAATGATACTTTTTTTGATGAATTCCATAACCCAAGAAAACATATAGAACATAATGAGCACTCGACTTTGTATGGTCTCTTTTCGGAAGAAGAAGAAAATATACAGAGTAAAAAACCCTTAATAAAGAATAGTTAGGGGGCTATTCAAACAACTTTTCATAAGGAGAGGCCAAAGAGAAGAGTAGGCATGCGATTAAGGAGATAATATTAGTAAGAATTGCCTCACCCCAGAAAATAGATTGAACAGAAGACGAAAGGAGTAAAGAGCGAGCAATATCAAGAATATGACAATATTTCCTTTCAGCGACACCGCTCTGAGCGGGAGTGGCAGAGCAAGATGATTAATGAATGGTGCCAAGAGAACTCAAGAATTCCTTTAATTTAGATAGAGAATACTCACCACCCACATCAGATGAAGAATCTTGATGGTGGTTGAAAATTGAGTTTGAACCATGGAGTGAAATTAATGATAATGCGATAAAAATATGACTTTCGAGATAGAAGATAAACCCGACAAAAATGTCTAAAATTATTAATAAAAGACACAGTATGCAGATCGACCTCTAATGGAAATAGGGGAGGGTCCTTCTAAATCAGCTTGCACAAAATCAAGAGAAGTAGAAACAGAAGTACTTTTATTAAAAGGTAAAGTTGAGATTTTGGCAAATTTACATCCACTACATTCAATAGTCAGTAACAGGAACTTTACCCCAAAAGACCAGTTGAAACAGGATTATGTAACCTGTTGCTAGACAAATGACCTAATCTAGAATACCAAAGATAAAAATGAGAAGAATTAGAATCTAAACCAAACGAAGACAATGCTGACGAAGAACTCTCCGCAGGAAGTTGAAGGTTCTCAAGAGTGTATAAATTACAAACTCTACGCCTGATCCCAATCTTCTTTTTGGATGCTCGATTATGAACAGCACAAGTACAAGAAGAAAACACAGCATCAAAACCAAAATCATAGAGTTGACTAATAGACAATAAGCTTGGAGATAATTGAAGAACATAATACACATTAGGAATAGAGAGAGAAGAGGAAGAAGAGGTAAGATTAGAACCAATAGAGGCAACATGGATGGGAGATCCATTAGCAGTAGTAATAGTAATTGGAGAAGTGTTTGGGGTGGGG
>JAESVK010000147.1:274861-292634 GCA_017140935.1 Hamamelis virginiana | reverse complement strand
TATATATATATATATATATATATATATATATATATATATATATATATTATGTTGCTTTTAATATCCCCAAAAAAGTTTCATTATTGTAACCAAGTTGCTAAGAGAAATACTCTTATGAAAAGCTTTTCACTTATCTTCCTTGGAAAGTTAATTGGATTGCAACCATTCATGCAGTTGGTAAAATATGGTACTAAAACGTTTGAGATGGGATATGTACAAAGTGTAATTTGGTTCTTTCTAAAAGATTGGTGTAATATTTGGTATAGAAACGGAAATGGTGAAAACACAAATACAAGTACGTATGGGTATAATACAAATTTTAGTGATAAGTTCAAGTAAAAAAATACGAGAATATATATATATATATATATATATATATATATATATATATATATATATATATATATATATATATATATATATAATGGTGTTTTCTTTAGTATATCACTATCATGGTTCGAAGTATCGAACAATTCCGATATGTATCACTCGAGTTAACCAAGTCTTGATAGGGTCCAGGACGAGAAATCATCCCGAGTCAAAGAACCAAGCGAATTTGTATAAACTCGTTCATTTTGGCCAATATCAAATAAAAGAAGGGGAGAAGAAGAATCAGTAGCTACTGCTGTTAGCAAGCTATAGCAAAATAGTAAAAAAAAATAAAAATAAAAGAAAATAAAGGAGAAGAAGAAGTAGTAGCAGCAGCAATAGCAGGAACCCTTGCAGCAAAAGAAAAAATGAAGAAGAAGAAGAAGAAGCCGCAGCAGTACCCTCCGCTGTAAGCCAGAGGAACCTAGAAAAAAATAAGAGGGAGAAGCAGCAGCCATTGCCAGAGCAGAGCGCACACACTGGTTCTTCCCTTTTCTTCTTCTTCTACCATTTTTCTTTTTGTGTGGAGAGGATTTATTCTTCTTCTTCTTCTTCTTCTTCTCTCTCTCTCTCTCTCTCTCTCTCTCTCTCTCTCTGTACCTGCGAAGATAAGGAACTGGAAGGTTTGTATAATTATAACTAAAAGCATATTAATGTACAAATATACCCCTATTTTTTATCATTATAATTAAAAAAACCAGAATTATAGTAAGATATATTAATTTTCAAATTCAATTTATTAAAAAACCAGACCACTTATTCTATTTAAATATTTTACTTATAAAAACTGCCCAGAAATATTACATTTTTCTATAAATTTTATTACTAATTATACCCCTTCTGTTAGGGACCTTAACATAAGCATTTTATATCACTAGATTCAAAAGTTTTTTTAACATAACAAATAGGCAAAGGAATTTAAAAATCTTAGGGACCTTACGATCTAAAATTGAATACTCCTAGATCCCTAAGTTCCTAACATAAGCATTTTATACCACTAAATTTAAAGGATTTTCTAATGTAAAAAAAAAAAAAAGAAGACAACTTTGGAAATCTTAGGCACCTCATGGTATAAAATTGGACCTCGTGGTAGCGTGCTAGCGCCTTTTAAAAAAAAAAAAAAAAGTTTTTTGTTGTATCATGCACTCTTGAGGCATTTATTTTGCTTGTTTGATTGTTCTAATGTGATTGTCTAATTATTTATTTATTTTTATGATTTTTCTATGATTTTTTTAAAATTTTTGAACATTGTTTCATGCCTAAAGTCGCATCTCTCCTGATACGCGACGGGACGTCCGCAACCGAGACTCCCGCAACCAAGATGCGACGATGTCGATGTCCGTGACCGCGACTTTGAACTATGATCACTATTAATCATCATTTATATCGTATAAATATATTTATATAATATTATCAATAATAAATTAAATTTAAAAGAGTAACCAAATAGATATTGTTTGATAAGCAACAAGAAAGTTTTATTAAGAAATAATAAGAGGACAAGATGTCCTACTTAACAAAGAAGAAAAGAAATAAAAACAGGTATAAGGCTTAAAGACGAACGAAAATAAACCCCTAAACACACACTTCTGCCAATTTCTCAATATGAGAAACAAAGGAAAACCCTAAACTCCTCAGAGACTCAAGCCCAAAAAGAACTTGAACACAAACTCTATACCATAAACCCTCAAAAGAATCACTTTTGTCATAAAAAATAAAAGCATTCCTCTCTAACCAAATCACCCAAAAAATAGCTAAAACTATACTTCTCCATAACACACAGCCCTTTTAGAGCTCCCAAAAACCTAAAAGTCAATATCCAACATAGCTGACGAAGATGCCGAAGCCATCCAAGACATATCAAATTGATATTTTTTGATAATTGTTCATTTGCTTAATAGCAATCCTGACCATTTTTACAAGATGAATCAAATATAAAGAATATAATTATGATTAATATATATGTTTAACTGAAAATCTATTATTCTAAATTTTGATTGAAGTGAAATATGAGAAGTTGTGAACTTGGTAAAGGGTTTAGCAAGTCTAAATTTTATAGCGAATAGACGGAGATTCAAGGGAGGGGGATTTGGCTAGGAAAATGGCTCAAATCTCAATACTCACATAGGTTTTGATTGCGTATACGTTTAGTTTCTTTTTTTTTTATAAATAATAAATTCATTCTTTTCTTAAACTCATATGAAATATAGTTCATAGAAGGTAAAAGAGTAGATGAAATAATCCAATTTGCAACAATACCCTAATGGATAAAAAATTGTAAATAGAAAATTTAAAAATTAGATCATAATTCCACAAATTAATGATAAAAATTAAAAGATTTTAGGTTTTAATGATTGTGTTATCGAGGATTATTAATAGGGATCGGGTTGCTAATGTTAAAGTTACAAGTATTTTAACATTCGAATGATACAAAATACGTTAAATACATGAATTATACATCTACTACGAAAGAAAAAAGTCTTTTCGTTAAGTTTAAACTTTGCATGGTATTTTTAAATGTTATGTATGTATGCATATTATATGGGTATAATACACGTTTTTTGCTAAGAGAGGTCCAATGTTCCCTCTATCTAGTGAATTAGTGGCCATCGATTCAGTTCAATGCTTTTTAGTGCATTTGTGATATTTAAGGAGAAGGGAGAACACACTATGGTTTGACAACTTGCCTTATATAACCCCTTTTGATCAAGTGTCTACCAAAGTACCAAGTAGATTTATAGGATGAACAAATATCAGGAATCTAGCTTGCAGCGTCAGTTATGATTCTTCTTTCTCTAAAAAAGTAGGGAGTTGCCAAAGTTTCTCATAAAGATAGTTTAAATGTGAGGTTTTGATCTGTTCTTGCTAAAAAAAGGGGGGGCTATTTAAAGCGTTATCATAATGCTTCAAGAAACTGAGTCGAGTTACTTTAATAGGAGAAGTATTAGGAAAATTCAGATATAAATATTAAAAATGGCCTTGAACATTGGTATGCCCATGCACACAAAAACTTAGGAATCTGGCTTAAGAATTTGGCTTGTAGCATCAATTATGATTTAACTTTCTCTAAAAAGAATGGAGTTGTTAGAGTCTTCGATAGTTGGAAATTGGAATTTGTGGGGCTTTGAGTTGTCCTGGGAAAGTAGGATACATCTCATCATAAAAATTACTAGGTAGAGTTCCTTTGATAGGAGAGGTATTACAAAAATTTGGAGGTGGACATAATAAATGGCCTTCTTCCTTCCACAAGTAGTTCTACAAGTATTCTTGTCATGCTAGAGATGTTCTTAGTTTCTCTAAGGTTTCTACTCCTACATGTAGGGGCAGACCAATATGGAGACAGGGAGGGCCATGCTCCCCACCCCAACCCACAAATTTTTTCTTTTTGGAATAATCTCTATTTAACTAAAAATTTTGTACACATCCCCTCCACCAAAGCCTTTAACTTCAATTAAAACCATGGACTTTACCCCACTCAATCGAAGATGATTTTTGTTTTTTTACTTATAGACCCTTCATTTAAATAAAAAAAACACATTCAGAATATATTCTAATACTTCTAATGCATGTGAAATTTATTACACTTTATAATATTTTAACTTTTGTTTTTATATTACTAGTTTGGGCTCTACTGGTTAGAATTCTAGTGTTCGCCCTTTCTGTGTGTTCAATCTATGGACATATGATGCAAATAATATAGCATGGATTTATCGTAATTGAATATTTTTATATTTGTTTTTAATAGTTTAGGTTTTATTAATTATGGCTAGTTTAATTTAGGCCAATTGATTAATTTTGTGTGGCAAATTGATTGATTTTTATTCAAGGCAGTATGTTTTATTTGGGGGGCAAAAATAGCCTTATTTCCTATTTAGTCTTTGATTTTCTCTATAAATAGGGTTGTGGCCTTCAAGGCAAATTGCACCATTGTTGAAACCCTTGCCCGAATGCCCGTTCACAACAGCTCCTTTGTGTTAGCAAGCTTCTCCCTCCCGTCGGCCAGCATCTTCGAAAAGCTCACCTCCTCAGCTCACCGAAAGGTCACCACCTTTGATGACCATCCTTTTCCGCAGCTAGGGTGCTCTACACAATCTTCCTTCCTTATTTCCTTTTTCTAAGAGCGTAGCCGTGACTCAGTAGGACAAAAAAAAGAAAGAAAAAAGAACCATCATCCAATCGCCTCAAGCCAACCATCTAGCCCTCAACAAAACCCAGGCATAGTCGCAACCCAACAGAACTTGCGCCGCTAACTTGGAACCAAGCTATTTGTTGTAACTCAAAATTCAAATCAACAATAATTGAAGAAAAATTGCCTTAAATTTAAAGAACAAAGCTGAATTACAAAGAGAATGCTGTAAAAACAGCAAGTACAGGAGCTCTGCTACAGATCTGTCCAGATCTGAAAATCAGGAAATATTATCTAAAAACTAATTTCTCTAACCACTAGACAGGTATTTATAGAGATTCTAACATTCTAACAGCTCATAACAACTTGTAACTAACTCTCTAACAAGTAACAACTAATATGAGAAATATTAAAGCCATATGGCTGTTACAAAAAGTAAATGAGAAACATACTAAAAATTAATCTAAATTTAGTACTACTTATGGTTACATCATACTCCCATTCTTTAAAGGAACTTGCCCTCAAATTATAGTAACAATCAAAATTAGCCACTCAAGTAGCTTATTGTGTTTCTTGAATATCTTAATCCTTTTGTAAACTTGAATATATCCTAGCTTCCATTGTAATTCCTCTATTCTAGAGGAGTCAAATCAATACCATGTTGAATATCCCTCTTGGAAGGCAACTCGGAAGGCAAATCTTTAGAGAAAACATCCACCTATGGCTGTAAGAAGTCAATAACATCACCAAAACAGTAATTTCTAGCCACTGTTTTCCGAGGAGTTAAAGCAAATATAGTCATTTTCTTGGGTTTTTTGAATAAAGCTTTTGGAGACAAGTAGAGCAGTTATAGAAGGCTTAGAATCCACAAAATCAACCCTAGGAATCTCAAAACCAGCCTCATTCTCTAGCAGAATTGGAGCGCAAATGCCACCACTATCATTTCTTTCTTCCATAAAGCTTATAGAAGTAAGTTGAAAAATTATTTGAGGCATAAAGACTTCCTTTTCCTTCATAGGCAGTATCATGTATGTTGTCAACCAATCTACTTCAAGTTCTTATCAAGATCATCGCTCAAAGGTTGGTCATACATAGGTTGTGCATCCTCGGTCTTCAAAGTCTTCGTCAAACTCTTCAATAAAATCTCCACCAATTTCCTCACTTGGAAGTTGATCTTCCTGTTATTTTAGATGAAAAGAATTGTATATTTCTTACTAACATTGAAACAAGATCACATATTTATACAAAACAAGAAAACTATCTAAGGGAACTATATAATTAGGAAACCTAGAATTAAGCTAATTAAGCCAGCTAATATACACCTAATTACAGCAGCTATATTCTGTAACACTCCCCCTCAAGTTGGAGCATAGATATTAATCATGCCCAACTTGTTACAAAGATAATCAACCCGAACCCCATTTAGAGCTTTTGTGAAGATGTCCCCTAATTGTTCTCCAGTCTTCACATATCCTGTAGAAATCAAACCTTGCTGAATTTTCTCGCGGACAAAATGACAATCAATTTCAATGTGCTTCGTTCGCTCATGAAACACAGGATTAGATGCAATATGAAGGGCAGCTTGGTTATCACACCACAATTTTGTTGGTAATGAAGTTTTAAGACCTACTTCATTCAAGAGCTGATATATCCACATTATCTCACTCACAGACTGTGCCATAGCCCTATATTCTGATTCAGCACTTGATCGTGACACAACATTCTGCTTCTTACTTTTCCATGAGACCAAATTTCCTCCAACAAAAACACAATAGCCTGATGTGGATCTTCTATCCACTTTGGAACCTACCCAATCTGCATCTGTGAAACATTCAATGTGAGTGTGTCCATGATTTGTATATAGGATACCACGTCCAGGTGCTTCTTTCAAGTAACACAAAATCTGTTCTAATGCTGCCCAATGATGAACTGTTGGGGATGACATGAACTGACTAACAATACTGACAGAATATGCAATATCTGGACGAGTCACGGTAAGGTAATTCAGCTTTCCAACCAACCTTCGATATCTCTCAGGATCTTCAAATAGTTCCCCATCTCCTGTGAGGTGCATGTTCGGAGTCATTGGAGCACTACAAGGCTTTGCTCCCATATTTCCTATCTCAGTTAATAAGTCAAGGACATATTTTCTCTGAGATAGAAAGATACCTCTTTTACTCCTTGTGACTTCAACACCCAAGAAATACTTTAGCATCCCCAAGTCCTTCGTGTGAAACTGAGTATGAAGGCAAGACTTAAGGGATGAGATTCCCGTAGTATCACTTCCAGTAATAACAATGTCATCCACATACACAACTAAAAGAATGATACCAGCTTCTGATTGTTTGTAGAACACAGAATGGTCAGACTTACTTTTTATCATCCCAAACTTTTCAATAGCCTGACTAAATTTTCCAAACCAAGCACGAGGACTCTGTTTCAAACCATACAGAGACTTTCGAAGATGACAAACTCGCCCAAACTCCCCCTGAGCAACAAAACCAGGAGGTTGCTCCATATACACCTCCTCTTGAAGATCACCATGAAGAAAAGCATTCTTGATATCGAGTTGATGCAAAGGCCAATGGTGAGTAGCGGCCATAAATATAAACAACCGAACATATGTCAATTTAGCAACAGGAGAAAAAGTGTCAGAATAGTCCACTCCATAGGTTTGAGCATATCCCTTAGCGACAAGACGGGCTTTCAATCGAGCAACTGACCCATCTGGATTGACCTTAACTGTGAACACCCACTTGCATCCTATAGCCCGTTTCCCGGAAGGTAAATCGACCAAGTTCCAAGTACCATTGTCATCTAAAGCATTCATTTCTTCTATCATTGCATTATGCCAACCAGGATGAGATATTGCTTCATGAACGGTTTTAGGAATAGTAATAGAATCAAGGGATGCAATAAATGAACAAGAGGAAGACGACAAGCAGTTATAAGAAACAAAAGAAGAAATAGGATAAGTGCATTGGCGTTTACCTTTGCGTAACGCAATAGGAAGATCATCGCTCGGGACTGAATCTGATGACGAAGGAGCAGAGGCAGGACATGAATCAAGAGGTCTACGCCTGGAGTAGACTTGAAGAATAGGAGGCTTGATAGGAGCGGGTTCCGATACAGGTCCAGAGGATGTGATGGAATAGACTAACAAATCATCATCCTCCCCCTGATGTGCGGGAGGAGGAGAAGACGGAAAATAGGGTGTCTTCCATGAAGGTAACATCAATTGAGACAAGATATTTGTTAAGACTAGGACAATAACATCTATAACCTTTCTGAAGACGAGAATAACCAAGGAAGATACACTTCAAAGACTTGGGATCTAATTTGGTTACATGCGGACGAACATCTTGAACAAAACAAGTGCTACCAAATATCCGAGGATCAACAGGAAATAAAGACTTGTTGGGAAAAATGATTTTGTAAGGAATCTCTCCATGAAGAACAGATGAGGGCATGCGATTAATTAAAAAACATGCTGTAGAAACTGCATCGGCCCAAAAAGGTTTAGGAACATTCATTTGAAATAATAAGGCTCGTGCAGTTTCAAGAAGATGTCTATTCTTTTGTTCTGCTACTCCATTTTGAGATGGAGTATCAACATAAGAAGTCTCATGAAGCATGCCATTCTGAGCCATATAAGTTTGAAACAAAGTTTTCGTATATTCTTTGGCATTATCACTTCGCAAAGTACGAATTGAAACATTAAATTGATTTTTAATCTCAGCACAAAATGCACGAAAAATTGAAAACAACTCAGAACGACTTTTCATTAAATATAACCAAGTTACACGAGAATAATCATCCACAAAAGTAACAAAATACTTAAATCCAGGTTTAGACAAAATAGGACAAGGACCCCAAACATCAGAATGAACTAATTCAAAAGGAACACTAGCACGTTTATTGACTCTTGGACTCGAACTAAGACGATGGTGTTTTGCAAACTGACACGACTCACAATTTAATGAAGACACCTGACGAAATTGTGGACAAAGCTTCTTGAGCAGAGGAAGATATGGATGACCCAACCGACAATGAGCCTCGAAGGGAGATGTAACACCAGAGCAAGCAACAGATTGAGGTATTGGTGTGTCAAGAATGTAGAGGCCTCCAGACTCATGTCCTTTACCAATAATCTTCTTCGTCATAAGATCCTGAAATAAGCAATGATCAGGAAAGAATGAGATGCAACAATTAAGATTGCGAGTAAGCTGGCTGACAGAGATCAAATTAAAAGATAAATTAAGTAAATGTAAGACAGACGACAGAGGAAGCAGAGGGGTTGGAGTAATCGTGCCAGACCCACGAACACAAGATGGTGACCCATTGGCTAAAGTAACAGTAGACGTGGAAGTGTGTGACTTAAACATAGAAAAAAGATTAGAATTACGTGTCATGTGATCTGTGGCACCAGAATCAATGACCCATTTGGAGGATGAGGAAATAAGACACGCATTTGATTTACCTGAATCAGCAATGGCAGTGATAGAAAGAGATGAAGACTTTAGTGATTCTTGATACTGTGAGAACTTGGCAAATTTATCTGCAGAGATAAGAACTGATTTTTCTGAATTATCATTAGCAGATGCAACGTGGGCCGAATGAACTCTCTGATTCTTATACTGAAGCTTTCTACATTCATGCTTCATATGTCCAGGCTTGTGACAATAATTGCACACAATTCCTCCAGAGTTCTGTGGCCGAGTTTCAAACCCTTGTGAACTTCCTCCTTTGTTTCCACGCTGATTGGTTGGTCGTCCAGACTCATAATTATTATTTCGACTCACTAAAGCACCACTGAGTTGAACCGGAGGAGTACCTTCTGTGCGGAGTACTCGACTAAAAACTTCATGTAAAGAGGAGATCTTAGAATCAGAAAGAACCTGTGACTTAGCAGTCTCAAAGTCAGAGGAAAGGCCGGCAAGGAAACTCATGATAGCCATTTGCTCTCGTTGGTGTTGCTGAACCTTTACATCAGTGCTAAAAGGCAACAACATAGTAAGCTCCTCATAAGTTTTCTTAAATGCCATAAAATAAGTCGTAAGGGACTGATCTTGTTTCTCTGCACGATAAAATGCTTTGCACACCTCATACATGCGAGAAACGTTCCCTTTGCCAAAATACAAGAAATCCAAATAATCCATCAGTTTTTTAACAAATTCACAGTGATTAATCAAGCCAATCACCACGCTATCAATAGAGTTTCGAATCTGCAGGAATAAGCGAGCATCTTCTCGGAGCCATGTCTGCTTCGAATCATCGTTGGGAGGATCATCAGTCAAATGAGAATCTTTGTCAATACTCCGAAGATAAAGTCGAACGGTCTTACTCCAATCCAAATAATTCGAGCCATTTAGCTTATGGTCCGTGATTTTAGACATCACGGGCACCATATCCGACACAACCACAGATTTTTTTTCAGCCATAACTCCTAAATAGAGATACAAGGCAGCAAACACAAAGGCAAGATAGCAACCACAAAGACAAAACCAAGAATCTTCAACAAGGCAACAAGCACAAACCTTGACGAACACAAATCAGAATAGAACCACTGGAAAAGAAGAGCGGAACCAACCAGAAAAGAACACTGGCCAAACAGGGTGGCGCGTGGGGTTCACGCGCTTACACACACGGCGGCGCGTGGGGCTCACGCGCGGGTCTTCTGGACACCGGACTCCCGGTGAGTGTAGATCAGCGGCTGGGCGTCTCTTCTGGACAGGCGGTGAGGATAAAGAACTCCTCCAAATAGGGTTTCCAAAAAATGGAACCCTCAAAGCCAGAAAACTTGCGGCGGCGCGTGGGGCTCACTCGCGGGTCTTCTGGACACCGGACTCCGGGCGAGTGCCGGTCGGCGGCTGGGCTTCTCTTCTGGGCAGGCGGTGAGGATGAAGGGCTACTCCAAATAGGGTTACCAAAAAATTGGAACCCTAAAAGACACAAAACCCTATTTTGTGTTTATGCAAGAGACCCAAAACAAAACTCTAATTTCGAAATCCTAATGCTCTGATACCATGTTATTTTAGATGAAAAGAATTGTATATTTCTTACTAACATTGAAACAAGATACACATATTTATACAAAACAAGAAAACTATCTAAGGAAACTATATAATTAGGAAACCTAGAATTAAGCTAATTAAGCCAGCTAATATACACCTAATTACAGCAGCTATATTCTGTAACACTTCCATTACTTCCATTTCATCATAATTTGGTTGATCATAGATTGGCTCCTTATCAAAGTTACTACCCACTTCATCATAAATTGACAAATCATATTGCTCCTCCATGTCAACACACTTGAAGCACTCAAATGCTTTGTTTTGGGGCTGTTTTACAAGCTCAAAACAAGTGGATTGAGGCTGTTTAGGGGCTGTGATTGGAGCATTTTCAAGTTGCAGCAGCTGTTCACTCCAAAACCACTCTTCTAAAAAGAGATGAATTTCCAACCTTAGAAGAGCTAAAACAAACCTATCCAGATCTCGTAGAGCTTTTTAGCTGCTATCCAGATCTTGTAAGGGCTCGTTTGCGTTAACTTTTCTTAGAATCACTTTTGGAGCTTAAAATTTCACTAGATCTAAGAGGAGGGATGATAATCACTTACAACTCGAGGGATGATAGGATGCATGGAAAAATTTTCATACTAATAGTGATTGTGGCAAAAGTTAAAAGGCCCCAACTTTTACCGCAATCACTTTTAGTATGAAAATTTTGATAGGTGAAGACATAGTTTGAACTTAGTTTTTAAGAAATATGTGAAGAAATAGTTCTTCAAAAGTGATTTTAGCAAAAGCCAATGCAAACGGGCCCTAAAGCTTTTAGCTGCTGTCCAAATATCTTGTAAGGCTTCTGAAACAGCTCAATAGCTACTGTCCAGACATTCTAGACTTTCTATTTTGTTGTTTTTCAACAAAATTACACTCATGGTCTTTAAGAAATTTTTTCTCCAACTTCATTTTCATTTTCTCCCAATTTGTAACCTTTTTTTTTAACCATTCATTTGGCGAGAAACTTGAATGTGCTTCTACCATTCAAAAGCCCTTCCTTTAAGGTGATTGGATGCCTATTTCACCTTTTTTGTTTCCTGTATTTGATAGTCATGGAATACTCTTTCAAGAGTATCCATCTACTCTACCAATTCATCGGAATCTAGACTTCCATAAAAATAGGAAAGTTCTTCCTGGAAATCTTAATCCAAATGAATTTTATACTCCAATTTGGATTTGGAGTCTTCACACATCTCCCTAAGAGAGTGGAAGTAGTGTTGTTATCCCAAATAAATAACCCTTTATGGCAAACTTTAGCAAATATTACCAAATAAAATTAGGTTCAATTAATTTCAACACAAGCAAATATATATAAGCAATTAATTGAAATAAGAGTAAGGAATAGAGAGATCAAACACAGAGATTTAACGTGGTTCGGCTCGCCTACATCCACGCCTTAAGCACTCAGCCCAACAATTCCACAATCCACTAAGGATTAGCTCCTTCAAGGTGGAGAAACCTTACACAGTCTTCTTTATCCCAGGTGGAAGACTCTCACCTTAGCTCACAAAGAACTATCTCAATGGCTCACAAAGAACTCTTCCATGACTCACAAAGATCCTTCACTAGTGCTCACAAAGAGCACTTGGCCAATGCTCACAAAGAGCAACTCTCAATGCTCACAAAGAGCACTCACAAGATTTACAAAGAGATGGTGTGTGTACAAATAGAAAAACTCCTCAAAGAGTAGATGATATACAAATAAAAGCTCAAACTAATATCTCTTAAGGATTTTAGCTATTTGGCTCAAGAGAGGATGATGAATCTTGACTAAATCACACAAGAATGATGAATACTAGATTGGCATATGTTTGTGTATGATCATTAGTTGATTCAAGACTCATAAAATGAGTATAAATAGGCTCATAAAAGAATATAGCCGTTAGGCACAAAAATAGAGCCGTTTTGTAATTGCAGAGAGATTAGTCGACTAGGCAAAGGAGATTAGTCGACTATTCAGTTGATTTTTCAAAGCATTTGAGTTTTCGGGCTCGGTTAGCCGACTAGGCAATAATGATTAGTCGACTAGACAAGTTAAAATAGTTTGAGAAAATGTTTTGGGCACGGTTAGTCGACTATACTAGGGGATTAGTCTACTAGCTCTTCTGCATTTTACAAACTTGGCTACTGGAGTGGTTTTAGTCGACTAGACAAAATGATTAGTCGACTAATCAACTCATTAGTCGACTACTCTATATGTTTAGTCGACTAGACTTGGAATTTTCAATGTTATAGCTTCTGGACCAAGATTAGTCGACTAGACAATGTTGGTTAGTCGACTAGACATGCTCTTAAGCTAAAAACTTGATATTCTTAAGTCTAAATCAACTCATAACATCTAAAGTAGTTAACTAAGCATTCACAAGCATTTTGACTAAGTTCAAAATGTTTTCCAAAAGATAAGAATGCCAAAGCAAAGAGTGTAAAACATTTTGTCTTTGAAGTCCATATAGCCCACTATGAGTTTGAATTAATTTTTGACCAAAATGTGATTTTCCAAAGTTAAAACCTATGGTCTTTTAGTCATAGTCAATTGAGCCAATGTAGTTCATCCTAAAGAGATTTACAAAATAGATTCCTAAGCACTCACACAAGATAAAATCTTCACAGAATTTCTTCAATTGATCTTCAAGTCTTGTGCTAGGCTTGTGATTGGCTTTCATGTTTGACTTCAATAAAGTTGTTGCTTTTTGCTCCATGCTCCTTAGTGAATTTTCAACAAATTTAATTGAGCTCAACTTTAATGATGGTTGAGCCTTCTTCAATTGACAACTTGAATCTTGTTCTTATAAGCATATATATATACTCTAATGGATATATAAGAACTATAGGATAATGTCAATTATCAAATAATGACAACCAAATATTCAACAAGGTTATCCAAATAATCACTCAACAAAGTTTGATATTTAACAAGAGTTTATAACAAAGAATTCATATGCTCAATCGAATAAACAAATAAATCAATGAAACAAATAGATCAATCAATGATTTGTGGCTCCCCCTAACAATATGCATATAAAGATACTAAATATTATCATTTAAAGCATATGCATATTTTAGGTAAAACAAATTCATGATGCAAGAAGAGGTCCTTGATACAAAGATACAAACATCATGATGAATTTTATCACAATTCATGCTTTTAAATTTGTACAAGATGCAAATCAAGTAGAATCACAATACAATGATTGTTATCATCAAAATCAACCAACAAGGGTGGAAGCCATAAGGCTAACAGTTGTATCTTCTTAGTAATAACAGCTAATTGCCTCTTACATCGAGCAATTTCTTGTTCTTGGATTTGATTATGATGCTGTCCATCATATCTTTCCACCAAAGATTAAGTTTCAACACCTTTCCCAAGGTTATCTTGATATTCCCAACCTCTACCTCTTCTTCCACGACCTCTGTGAGCCATTTGAATAACAAATGCAGCAGCATACGCAACAAAACATTGACCAAAACTGAAGCGCTCAACAGATTGCTCCAAGTTAACAATCCACCAGAAACCACGGCAGCCGTGACAATCAAATGAAGTCCACGCAATAGAATAGCAAAGCAACATACCACAATTACAAGAATCAAAGCAACTGACAGCAGATTAGCTCAACAAAGTTCTAAAAAAAAACTGATCACATGCATGAGAAATGAAAATTCCTCACTGTGATGGCTATTACTCTACTATCAGATATCCTTTGAATCAGTTCTTGATGTAAGAACTAGTCAGATCAAGTAATTATAGTTAGATTTGATCAACTCCATAGCTCTTAAACTGACCAGAGGTCAAAATTCTGATCTGTAACCTTCTGCGATTGTCTGTCCACCACCATTCAGGCTTTTAGCAGGCTGTATTGGTGGCTCAATTGTCTTAGAAATAGCATGCATAGAGGCGTGACACTAGTAGCAATAGTTCACAGCTCTAGAGTTCACCGATCAGGGAAGAAATTTGGAAGAAAGAGAGGAAAATAACTCAAATCAGAGGAGAAAACAAGTGCAGAATTGTTGCCCTGATACCAAATGATGTAGCACAAAACTCAAATCAACAAGAATTGAAGAAAAATTGCATTAAATTTGAATAACAAAGCTGAATTACAAAGAGAATGCTGTAAAAACAGCAAGTACAGGAGCTTAAAGCACTGCTACAGATTTGTCCAGATTTGAAAATCAAGAAATATCATCTAAAAACTAATTTCTCTAACCACTAGACAGGTATTTATAGAGATTCTAACATTCTAATAGCTCGTAACAACTTGTAACTGACTCTAACAACTAATATGAGAAATCCTAAAGCCACGTGGCTATTACAAAAAGTAAATGACAAACATACTAAAAATTAATCTAACTTTAGTACTACTTACGGTTACATCACTATTCCGTTAATCAATGACAACTGGTGCTCCTGTTGACTACCGACCAATCCTCTGCGTAGACAACCATCACCGACAACCATCACCAATCCTCTCTGTCAAAATCACCGCCCTGTAGGCAGCTATGGTTCCAAAGGTGAGTGGAAATAGGAAGATGAGTAAAAAGGAAACTTGGAAGAGTGATTGTAGAAGGAAGTGAAGGTCATCTATGAACTCTTAACTTTGTTTCATTGCTTTCTTTCAAAATTGGTATTTGAGGTCCAAATTGATGACAACATGCCTATATATATATATAGAGTCATTTTCTTATAGGTTCGTACACATATAAGCTTATATCAGGACTTGAGTTTTTAACCAATATGGGATATGTATTTTGAAAAACCGACCATTGGATGTGATATTCTTTTTATAATTGTCATACACGCCAAAAATTATAGTGATCCGATGGTCGGTTTTTAAAGTATAAACTATGAAAAATTGTGATCAGTATCCAACGGTAAAAACTGTAATAGATGGTAAAAATTGTTACAATTTTTCACAGTCTATATTTTAAAAATCGACCGTCGGATTATTGTGATTTTTGGCATGCTTGACATGCATAAGAAGAATATCTAATCCATCCCAACGGTTGGTTTTTCAAAATACCAATCACACATTGACTAAAAACCCAAGTCCTCACATAAGCTTATATGTTTACGTCCCTACAAGGCTATAAGAATATTTCTCTCTCTCTCTCTCTCTCTCTATCTATCTATATATATTGCACCATTTTTTTTAGAGTTGTTTTCCATGGGTACGTGTGCAGAGCTTTTTTTTTTTTTTTTTGGTTTGGGTTTGGGGGGGGTTGGGTTGTGTTTGAGTGAGGGTTCTTACATGTTATCAAAACAATGTAGTTTTTCTTCACTCGGATTTTCATGGCTATTTTGTGTGCTACACATGGATGATATAGTTCGGGGGCTTCTAGCACTGTACAATGTTTTGTTGTAACGACTTTATTTAATGAAGAATGAGGAGTGTCTGCTTTTCCTTACAGATTGCTAATTTTCTTACCCCTTTCAATTAATACAGGCACAGCCTTGTAATTTTTTTTCTCAATTATGTCAATTGCTTTTCTTGTTTTCCTTTACAGCTGCAAGATTATACCAAGTCTCCTTTGGGAGAAATGGAGGTGAAGTTTCAGCTTACGAGAGACACACTTGAAGCAATGTTAAGGTCAATGACTTACATCAGCGAACAACTCTCGAACATTGTAAGCATACTCTTCTCTATCTCTTTATGGTTATGAGAAATAGTTGGGGAGAGACGGAGCCTTCACTTTTGGGACTTTCTTAAACATTGTGTGGTTGAAGAAACTTGGCAAAAATAGAATGGATGATTTTAAAATTTGTCTTTTTGCTCCTTCGCGTGAAATGATATTTTCTGTTAGTTTGGTTGGGATAGGAAACAGGAAAAGGTAAAGCAACTCCAGAGTTTTTCTTTTTCTTTTTCGTGTAAATTTGTCCTTACTTTGCCCAAAAGTGTCTCCACTGAATTGGAGATGTCTGGAGCAAGTAACTTGGAGGCATTGGATGACACTGGGAATGCTTATGGTCATCAGTTGAGGAGTACTGATGGGTATTACCAATCAGGTTGTCTCGTTTGTGATTTTAAGAGAAAGATTGCAAGAACAATATTGTAAAAAGGAGAGAAGAAAACCGTCACCCAAAAAGTGCAAATTTTTGCTCGGTTGGTCTGACCAAGCTATACTTGCCCTCTGGTTGAACTGGTTCTTATTTGATTGCCCATGATTCTTTTCCTGGTTTATGGAACTTAACACCATTTTGATTTTGGGCACATGTCTAAAATTCAAAGTGTGCTTCAAGTGCCCTTGCATCCCACATGTGCACGCGTACCTCCATATTGCTTTGTTCAGAGAGGCCCAAACTGAAAACCTTTAACAATGTGAGGTTTAAGATTAGTCATCTATGGTTAGGCCATCCTAATTTGTGCTATTTGGATATGTCATGTTAAAAATTTTAGTGCTTTATTTGATTGCCGAGTAAGAGAAAAAAGCAGACTGAACTTGGAATTTTAGAACAAGTTGGAGTTGAAGTGGCTGTTGTAACGTCACCAAGTTTTCTTTCCTTTAAGTTTCTCGGCAATAAAATGTCCAAATGGTGCATAAGTAGAAAAGAGGATTTTATGAATTTTTTAATAAAACAAAATAATTTAAAGCAAAATTAAAATCGAACATTAGTTATGGCAAGGATGATAATTTTGGTTATAGGCTGTTAAGCAATTATTTTTTTCCAGCCGCAATGGTGAGAGCCTCCTCATTGGCCATGGTGTTCTGTTAAAAATGTTAGATTCTTGGTTGATGGTGGATAAGTGCATGCAAACTTTTTTTGGTCATAAGAAATGATTAGCTCAAGGTTGGTTTATGAGATGCTCATTCCATCTCAAAGATCTTGAGAGAAGGAATTTTTTTTTTTTGTGTGTTTTGAGTACACTCATAAAGCAACATTGTATTGTTTTAGTTTATATATATATATATATATATATATATATATATATATATATATATATATATATATATATAGTCATTCTATTATGAGGCCCACCTTACGCAAGGTTGCGTAAGGTCCCCTCCATATGGCCAATTTTATATGACAGTTCGTAAAACTGACCGTTGGATTAGATGCTCATCTTCTGTATGTCATGCCTGCAAAAAATCACAGTGATCCGACGGTTGGTTTCTGAGAAAAATGACTTTGAAAAAAACTGGAAAAAAACTGCCATTTTTTATTCTTTGAATTCCAGTTTTTTCAAAGTCATTTTTCTCAGAAACCAACCGTCGGATCACTGTG
>JAESVK010000147.1:139116-157520 GCA_017140935.1 Hamamelis virginiana | reverse complement strand
GGCACAAGACATCCATGGTGTCTCAGGTCTTAGGATTACCAAATGGACGTAACATAAGAATATTCCTTTAACTTAATATCCATAGGAATATTCTAGTAGATCAAGTTCAGTGTACATATTCTCTAATATGCACCCACAGATTAACCTAAGTGTCACTACACTGATAGGAAAGACTACCTATCCTCCCATTGGAGTTAGTTTAAATATGTGCTACTCTTGCCGGTTTAATAAATGTCCTCTTTAATAAACCTATGAGCAGGAACACCTTTTAGAATAAATGTGTATGAGAAATATGAGTCTTCATATCTCAACAAACTTGAGATACACATTTCTCTTATCATTTATTCATGGACATTATCGTATATATAATTGAATATACAAACGATAAGCAGTACCTTCTTATCCTAATATGAAATAGATATGCACTTTAGGATTGGTTTTAGGGCATACCTCTAACAATACATTTATCAAAAAAATACTGGTAAAGGCATATCTCAATTAGAGTACTCCCAGATCATAGGTAGCTTAATGTACCTAATGAATTGTACAAGACCAGATATAGCATACTCAGTTAGCAAATTAAGTAGATACACAAGTAACCCTAGTGCAGAACATTGGACTGCAATTACAAGAGTACTTAGATATTTAAAATATACTATAGACTATGGATTACACTATTCAAGATATCCAGCTGTGTTAGAAGGATACAGTGATGCGAATTGGATATCTGATACAAAAGATTCTAAATCTACAAGTGGATATATATTCATTCTTGGAGGTGGAGCAGTATCTTGGAAGTCTTCAAAACAGACGTGCATTGCTAGATCTACAATGGAATATGAGTTTATTACTTTAGATAAAGCAACTGAAGAAGCAGAGTGGCTTCGTCACTTTTTAGAAGATATTCCAATGTGGTCTAAACCTATGCCACCAATTTGTATTTATTGTGATAGTCAAGCAACAATTGGTAGAGCACAAAGTAACATGTACAACTGTAAGTCTCGACATATTCGTCGCAGACATAATACCGTAAAACAAATGCTCTCAAATGGTGTTATCACCATAGAGTTCATAAGGTAAAAAGAGAACCTAGCGGATCCATTAACTAAAGGTTTGAACAGAGAGCAAGTGTATAACTCATCGAGGAGAATGGGCTTAAAGTCTATTATATAAAATTCGCCATGATGGAAACCCTACCTAGCAGACTGGAGATCCCAAGAACTAGGTTCAAAGGGACAACCTAATTGTGGGGGACAAGAGGATATCACTATAGGAGAGAAATCTCTTACCCATTTCTATGATGAAAAAGTGATGCCTACAGTGTATATTAGGATAAGCTATGCTTTTAATGAATCTTATACTTTGAATTACAAAGGGAATATAGCAAGATATTCTTAATAAGATGTCACCTATCCGAGTGTGAAGGGGCCGCTTCTATGAGAATGAGAAGGCTAAATTCTCTAGAGCACTCGTGAAACCAAGTTTGTTCAGGGCCAAAATGAACACAATCGTTAGAACTAAGCTTGATAGAAGAGGATTCGTGTGAGGACTATTGTCTTGGTATGCATAAAAAGCTGAACAGTTCAAGACATCGTGTTCACTGATTAGCGAGCATATCCGATAGTAAGGAAGGTTCAAAGCCAAAAGCTACCTCGCCTGATGCGGATGTTTTTCGATTCTCTCTCTCATTCGAGTCCATACATATTTAACCAGTCAATTTTTATTCATGTGGGGGATTGTTATATTTTGAATAAAAATTGTACACGAATAGTCGTGAATGAATCACGAACGGTCATGACTATTCATGAACGGTCGTGCCTTTTCACAAACGGTCGTGACTTTTCACGAACGGTTGTGACTATTCACGAACAGTCGTGACTGTTCTTTAAGGTCGCGTCTATTCATGGTATCCTTACATAGAGTTGTGTCTATTCATGGTGTCCATCCATAGAGTTGTGTCTATTCATGGTGTCTATCTGTAGAGGCACCACTGAGTCTATAAATAGGACATGGTCTAAGCCATTTGATAAAATTCATTTTCATTGCATTTCTACGTTGTGTTTGAGAGAGAGAAAATAAGCCTTTTGGTTCGTTGGAATACTCTAATTGAAGTGCTTTCTTTGGAGTATTAAAGTCATTGTATCTTGGGAGGCAAACGTTCTGCAACTCTAAGCACCATTAGGAGGGACGAAATTTGTCTTAAGGAAAGAGTGTTTAACACTTGCCTTGACTTAAAAATTCTACAACAAAGAAGGAGTATACAAGTAAGTATTTTACAGTTTTATTTAAATGTTCAGTTTTACAGTTTGATTAATATTACAGAATATTTGGAATAAAGTTCTAACATTAAATAAAGGTAAGTATGGTATTCTCAAAAGTCCACACATGTTTTGGAATTACTATTTATATTGTTTTATAACTAATATTAGAAAACTGTGTTATTTACATATTCCATGTATCCCAGTATTATTGTTAATTGTTAAAGGTTATAGTATTCCTATTGCTGTGTTTTATACAGCAGATTAGCAGATTTTCTTGTAGAGGTTCGACCGGTAGAGAGCTCTACGCATGTTTGTGAAAAGATAACAATGGTGGTAACCAGACCAGTCTTTATTTACTGCATTATTACGAGATATGTATTTATATTAATATATTCCTAGATTCTTGGAGATTCATCACGGTATGGATTGCCAGTATTGATGGCATTATCATGATTTGTATTATTATTTTATGTAAAGCGTTTGGGACATATTGTATGTACATGTCATTTCATATTGTTAAATATATATTCTTTGTCTCTCGTGAGGAAATATGGATGAGCAGTACATATTGTAACTTCAATTTGACATGTGTCGACCTATCCAGAAGGGTCTAAATAGTTGTCAAGTTGGGGCGTTACAGTTTTCAGCCAGAAAAATAATTGCATATATCTCCTTCTATAGTGCACCGAAAATTCAATACGACCTACCATTTTAAAGCTCATGGAACAATGATCATTTCTATACCAATCATTTTAACCCATGAAAAGTCTAAGCCTCTCCAAAAAGGACTCAAAGTTTCGGGTTTTAGGTAAAAATGTGACTATGGTTTGATTTTTCTCCTCAACCACAACTCTATTGAACCTCAAAATTTGCAGGCATGTTCGTTACATCATGGGGAACAAAACCCTATAAAATTTTTGAATGGAAAACATCTTTTCAAAAAATGAAATTTAAAGGTCTATCAATGGTGTTTTTAGAGAGAGAAAATCCAACAACATGGCAAAAAGGCAAATTAAGCCAAACTAGGGCTCTGATACCAATGCAAACATGTATTGAACATGTATTATAGATAGCATGCGTTAAAATACAACACATAGCATGTAATTTCAAGCTCGAAATGTACCCTCATTGTGGAAGAACCCCGATCCAATATGCTAACTTGTTACGAGCCCTCTGTCATAGCCTCTAAACCCTTGTGTAGTCTTCACTTGTGAGATATTGGGTTGGCTACAAGAGTTACCCACAAAATCCACGACCCAAATCCAAAAAGCTTGGAATAGCTCTAATGGAGAGAACCTTTTAGAGAGAGAAAATATCACCGAATGACCGTGTATTTTCTATCTGTTATGTCGTTTATCTAATGTTAGGAGAGAGGCACTTAAATTAGGAGACAATATCTCCTAATTTAAATTTAAATCAATATTTAAATTTAAACTTATCAGCTGGTCCTATCCCCTTTGGGGGCGGATCCAAATACTAGTTGGAGCGACTCGACCCATTATTCGTTAACATATCTAATCCAACGATCGGTTTTCAAAATACGTATCCCATAATTACCTATTAGTTTCATGCTTATTTAAGCTTGTTAGCTTTACTAAAGTAAGCATGAGAATCAGAAAGAAAAGAATAGAAAGAAGAGGGAGGGAGATCTTAGAAGAAAAGGATATAAAGTAAAGGGAGAGAAATTTATAAACGAATTAAGGGAGAGAATCCTATAGAGTATGAGATAAGAAAAGAAATCTTAAGTTAATAGATACATTGAGATAAAAAGATATGCAAAGACTTGAGTTGTGTGGTTGTGGAACCCTTTTCAAGAACAATTCATTCTTTATTTATAAACTTGAGAAGCAACTATGTAACGCCCCAACCTAACATCCGTACCGATCCTTATAGATAGGTCAACAAGTGTCAAGATAGAGGTACAACCTGTACTGCTCATTCGTATATCCTTCTTATACAAGTCATACATGCCTGTCATACATAGGAAACCTATAAAATGCTTAACAGTCTGTATTTAAGAAACCAGTGGTCCGATCACTGTAACTTTTGGCATGCCTGTTATACATAGGAAGAATATTAAATCCAACAGTCATATTTTCAAAATACCCATTTTACTTGGCCTTAATGGTCCGATCACTGTAATTTTTGGCATGCCTGTCATGCATAGGACTAATATTAAATACAACGGTCAGATTTTCAAATACCCATTTTACATTGGCCAAAAAGCCAAGTCCTCATATAAGAAAATCGTCGTAGGAACGGGACTCTATATATATAGATAAATACGGTTCACTCCTTATTGGGAAAGTTGGGACATGTATTTTGAGAAATCGACCGTTGAATTAGATACTACTGTTACGTATGTCAAAAAAACTGACATGTTATCGTTCTTTAATTTTTGTATATATATATATATATATATATATATATATTCACACATGCGTGTGTGTATAAAGTGAGAGGAGGTGTCCAATGACTAAATTGGAGGTGAAAAGTCATTCCTAGGCATTCCTCCAACGGTTACAATCAAGGGTATATTTGTCTTTTACTTTATTTAATGAGGGTGGTATTGACATTTAATTCTATTTGTATGTTGGTTGTCATTTATTAAAGTTTGAGGTCAATTTGGTAATTTTGCAAGTTCCAAATAGCAATAAGGGTATAATGGGCATTTTGAAAAAATTAGTGACTGAGGTCAGCAACTTCCGTTGCTTTTTTGACAGAAAGTGTAAGGGAAGGAAATTGTTTGCACATAGTAGCAAACGCGAGGGGGAGGGTGTTTGACAAATTTTGAAATTTAGGGGAAGTCAGTGCATTTTACCTTTTTGGTTTTTTAAGGTTTTCATTTAGAATGCTGCTGATGATGGGTTTTTATTTTTTTTTATTTTAGCCATGTGTACAACATGGCAACGAACAAAGTTACAGTATTTGATTTACACGTGTTGTTTCTTTGCTTTTATTCTGAGAAAAAAAAAATGAAAATATATGCATGCTAATGTAAGTGAGTTATGCAAAATTGAGTGAGAGACAAGGAAATCTGGAAACAAAAAGGCATGTGTTATGAGTTTGATGGTAAGGAAGTAGTATAGTATATACTTTCCTCCCGCACAGCGCGAGGAGGGTAGAAGACAATCTTCAAACTTGTTAGGTCTACGTAGATAAATGATAAATAATAAGGATTACATATATTATCAATAAATCAAGGAGTAAATTAGTAAATTTACATTGGCTTGTAAAAGAACAAATATTTCTAAGTATACATCAGCCGGTGCTACCAGAGAGCTCTCCAGAAAATGCACTTCCATATGATGCCGATCCAGTTTGTGAAGTTGTACCTCCTCGAGCTTTCTGAATCTGTCTTATCCTGAAAACATCTCTCGGGAGGGGCACACTTTGCACAGTTGCAGTTTCATCATCTTCTTGCCCTACAAATTGTAAAAATTAAACTTAGCTCACAATGATCACTATCATATTAACGTTCACATGTTAGCATTACTAAAATCTCTTTCATATTCTAAAACTCATAACTCAATCTAATGTTTTACCTACTGAACCTTTCTAACTCATGGAACAAGGACACTGACACAGGTACAATTGGTAGCTTCTTGACTTAAATAGCAAAACGAGGTTACAACTGTCAGTGGTCTAAATGAATGTCCCAGTCCATTTTGGGAGCAAAGTTGAATCAGTCAAAAGACAAATTACAAACATATTAAAGATGCTCTCAAATGAATATTAATTAGCATATTGAAATGTCACAAAGGAGAGGGGAAAAACATACTGTCTAGATCTTTTCTCTTTCCGGATTGTCTATCTCTTGTTGGTTTGAAAGAACTGCTAGCGATGGGATGTGACTTGCTTGAACCAGAAAGGTCACTTGTACTAGGAGCAGGACCTGCTGATAGTTGTATAGAGGGAGGGCCCGGTTTTCCAGTTTGTCCTGTTGGTATGTTGCTCTGCAATAAAATTGATAATACAACATCCACATCTGGTGATGGACCTAACATTTTAGGAACAAACCATCAAAATTTAGTACGAAGCGCAAATTTGTACAAATGATATAAAAGAAAAATTGTAAAGATCTGTTCATAATTTATTGGATAAGATCCAAAAGATTAAACTTAGAAGTGTTTTCCAATGGAGTGCAAAGACATTGGCAAGCTTTAGGCTACCTTCTCTCTCGCATATTTGGATTTAAGGCTAAAGGGGTGTAAAGAATAATTTGGTTAGACCTAAAATGATGTTGGGGGTATTTTAAGAACTTTGTGGGGTTTAGTTAATAAAAATTAGGGTGATTCTATTGCCACCCACATAATTTGCTGGTGGGATCCACCAATTAATAATTTTTTTTATTACTATTGTACCCACATGTAAAATTACTATTAAGAACAATATTAGACATATAAATAAAATAAAAAAATCACATTACTTCTTGCACCCACCTCCTTCCCACATTCATAATTTTTCCATAAACCTTACTCTCACAAACATTTACATTCTCATAATAACTTCCTAAAAACTTAAACAAAAAAAGGGTGTTTGTTGATTGATGGAAAATAAACTAATCACGTGGGAGGATTCCAATAATAAAAAGGTGCATTTTTTTTTTTAAGTATGATTTACCTTTTTTAAACTTTAGTTCATATTTTTGTTCAGACTTGTGATATTGAAAATCACTCAATGTTAAGATATTCCTAATTGAATATCACACTATGTTCAGTCATCCCAGCTGAACATATAGAAATGTTCAACAGGGGTTATTGAACATTACAGAATGTTCATTGGACACCAGTAGAATATCATCATATGTTCAAGTTGTCAACCGAACATATTAGAATATTTAGGACACAAAGTTAGATACTTCTCACGTTCATATCTCACAAACTTTTATACTCTCATAATCACTTTCTAAAAACTTTAACCAAAGACGGGATTTGGTTGTGTGGAATGATATTCTAACAATGAAAATGTGCATTTTAACAAATAGTAACATACATTTTTTAATTTTCTTTTTTATCTTCAATTCGTGATTTGTTCAAATCCGTAACATTGAACACTAGTCAATGTTCAAATAAGACTAATTGAATATCTCACTACCTTTAGTCCATGTTACCGAACAAATAAACACGTTCAACAGGTCGTATTGAATATTGTAGAATGTTCATTAGTCACTAGTAGAATATCATCATATGTAGGTGTAAGGAGTAATAAGTATTTAAAATTAATTGAGCTGGGGTTGTTTTGTATAGGTAGTAAATAAATTATTTAAAATTTTAGTGGTGAGTGTAGGTTGCAAGTAGGTGCCACTAGCAATCTAAGTGGGTGGCAATAGAATCGCCCTAAAAATTGGGGTTTAGAAATTAATGGGGTATACAAATAAAGTATAGAGGTTGCAATATCCATCCCTAAATATAATTTTATTCATAATATATGTCTATGACTATAATCCCTTTTCCCCTTAAATGACAATTTTTCCCAAAAATCTACCTCTCTTTGCCTAACGATAGAAACTACTCTTACACCAGCAACCCCCCCCCCCCCCTTTTTTTTTCTCTCTCCCTCTCCCCCAACTAATAAATGGGTATCGATGTGCTTCCACATGCTCAAACCTAAGAACTCTCCTAAAAGTGGGGATGTCAACAGGCCATTGGCCACAATAACTCCCTTAAAGGAATGCATTTTGTGATTTAAACTTTGGTCAACCCAGAACTGGAAATGTTGTATGGAGGAGGTAACAGCGCAATTTACAGCCAATGCAGAATGTCTGCAAGCAAGGTTCAATCCTTGGTATGTAAGTTCAAGATATTCGGGAAAAAGAAGCATTATGGGGGGATTGTATGGGCAATGAAAACCAGAGCTACCATTGAATCTATTCAACAGGTTTTTATAGTTTATCTCCAATTTTCATCCCTTAAATAATCTGTATTTGGTAAGAAATCTGGAAACCTAGCAACACAGAATGTAATGAAGTTCTGCCAACACAGACATCAGTACCACTGCACTTATACCGGATTTAACAACAGTTACTATCTATGGCAATGAGATTTGGAGGTGGGAATTATAGCAGATAGCACTACATATTTGCATGAAGAAACACAAGTAGGAAATGCTCAAAATTGCAATACTCTCACACATGTATACTTCTTCAACAGGGCAAGGTCCTACTTGTTTGGTGAGACACATAGTAGTAACACAGGAAACTGGGAATGTCTCTTCTTCCCGAAATATCTACAAATATAAGTTGATTATTTACTCCAATTAGAGCACTTAAGTGGCATGTTCACACACTTGAGTTTTAAGGAAAATGAAGATAAAAATTTATCAACCGTACCAGAAAAGGAATTTATATTTTACTATACTGAAATGGAAGTCCGAAAATTACCCTCAACAGTGGGTAGATTTGCTATAAACACGGCCAATGCAGGGGGCGTTGCTTTCGAAATTTCATCAAATACATTTGTTGTTCCACCACCAACTATTGCAACAGTGGGATTTGACAAGATGCTGGAAACAGCAGGAAGTCCAGGTGCTGTTGTGCTTGGAAGAAGTCCAGTAGCTACAGTCAAATAAGTTCAGGCCTTGAGCAGAAGCTATATACTAAAATGATATTAAAATAAATCTGACACAGAAATGAGTGTGTGATTTCAAAACATTCAAGGTCCTTGAAACATTTCTGGTTCTATAGGGACTAAACCAAAATGATAGACGAATAGTGATGCACAAACTGCTAGTATTTCAGTTGAAACTTCAGAAACCTATAGTCACTTCTCTTTCCTTTGGTTATCCTCTGATTGCTCGTGTCAAACCAATAAGATCAGTAATTGCTAAGAAATATAAAAAATTCTTCTGCTTTGCTTAGCAAAATTAAAGGGAGAGACAAAAAAAAAAAAAAAAGCATCATTGTGCTTGGAAAATCAAATTTGAAACGAGGAAGATATCCATCCAATGGAATTGAACCTCAATTCATATTAAATGCAATTTTGTATTTTGTGTGTGTGTGTGTGTGAAATAATTTTAGGATTGCTCACATCAAACCAATAAAATCAGTAATTGCTAAGAAACATCAAATTCATTTACTTTACTTAGCAAAATAAAAGGGAGACAGAAAAAAGAACATCATTGTGCTTGAAAAATAAAATTTGAAACGAGGAAGTTATCCATCCAATGGAATTGAACCTCTCTATTCATATTAACTACAATTTTGTATTGAATTTGTGCGCGCGCACGAAATGATTTTAAAATCACCCAAGGTTGTTTTGATCATGGATTTCAAATAGAGTAAAACACAATAGCAAGAAAACAAAATCATATACAAACCCAAACAGCGATTGAACTAGAGCATATGTCACATTTGTAGTGATAAGATAGTGTTCTTTTTTATTTGGTCCTATTGTTAATATTCCCTCTGGAATCATCAAGTTAGTGAATGCCAATCAATTCCTAGTATTTTCTCTTACAAAATCAACAGGTTTGGTGGATGCCCTTAGTTCTTGGTATTTTTTATGGAGAAAATCAACATGTTCAAAGGAAGGTTGTGCTAATCAGCTCCCTTCCCACACGCTCCCTGCACCAACCTTTATTCTGATGTAAAAATAAAACTACCCAACATTCTCAATCAATGTTTGACTTGCATAGGCCATGTTGATGTCAAAGAAGTATTTTAAAATTATGGACCCATTTGGGACATGTCTGACATGAATGCAGGCGTATTGGAGGAGCTTTATGTCTGAAATAGAAAGACTAACAAAAAAATATTCATTAACCAAGAGTTGCATACCAGGTTTTTGCCTTGGATCATAAATTACCATCCGAGAAGTGTCTGGATAAATAACCTTTGCAGCTGGATTTGAGTTGGTTGTCAAACTTAAAGAACCCTTGTCTGCAACTAAATGAATAGATTTATCCAGAGAAAGCCAAACAGTAATTGTAATGGGATAAACAGAATAATAATACCTGTAGAACCAGCTCCATTAACCATAGCTGACTTCTCAACCTTTTTATTAATATTTTTAGCTAGCCACTGAAAAAATCAAAATGTATTAAATTAAAAATAAAACACAACTATTTTTTTTTTTTTTTTGGATAAGCAAAACACAACTATTTATTAATGTATAAACCAAAAGGTCATGCAGGAATACCAGATGGTTTTGATTAATGTATAAACCAAAAGGTCATGCAGGAATACTAGATGGTTTGAGTCTTTCACGCACTTTTGTATCTCCCTGTGTTTCTATTAAATGTACACCCTCTAAAAGAAATATATACATATACTTAGAAAAATATATCGACAAACAAACTTATAAATAACAAATAATAAATAAGTAAATAAAATTCATACTCTCTTTTATTTCATATACCCCTAGTTGCAATCAAGGAACAAAATTTTGTTTCGCTTCGGATGAAACAGCATAAGAATATTGTAAGTTCTTAGTTATGAGTTATGATTGAAATGATTGAGATGAACCAATACATTTATAAACAATTCGTGAATAAGAGATTCTTGAAATTTTAAATGAGAACAGAAAAGAAAGAAAATCTGAAGAATTAAGAAGAGAAGAACTGAGAAGACAGAATTGAGAAAGGAGAAAAAGCTTAGAAGAATGAGGAAACCTCGTTGCCATTGCCAGAAAGTTACAAAGAGAATCTCCCCTCTCCTTTATTGCTTCATGTGTCTGAAAATGTTCTTTCCTCTTTTCGCTTTTTAGCTATTAAATTTTTTGGGAAATTACAGTTTAACCCCCTCAACTATCACCGATTTTACACTTTGCACCCCTATATTTTAATTGCAACACATTGAGCCCCATAGTTTTGATTTGTGATGTTTTGCATCCTTCTATCAGTTAGTCATTTGTTTCTTTAATTGAAAAATGGTGTTAGGCTTGTTATTTTTTTATGCAGTATTTATCCTAGATTGCTAAAGTATCTACAAGCATATTGATGAAGTTTCATGATTTTTCTCAATATATTTTATTTATTATGAATTTTATTTACTGTATGGAGAAAGTAATTCATAAAAATTAAAATATATTGATAAAAATCATGGAACTTCATCGATATGCTTATAGATACATTAACAATCTAAGATAAATACTGCATAAAAAAATAACAAGTCTAACATCATTTTCCAGTCAAAAAAACAAATGGCTAATTGATGGAAGGGTGCAAAATGGCACAAATCAAAACTATAGGGCGTCAACGTATTGCCATTAAAACTAAAGGGTTGCAAAGTGTAAATCGGTGATAGTTGAGGGGTCAAACTGTAATTTCCCCATTAAAATTTATACCAAGTAACTAGTGTCCGACTTATTATGGTAGACTACCCAATAAAATTCCACCAATGTAGAAATGAAACTTGAAAATAGTATCAATTTTAACCATTTAAATGCTAAATATCAATCACTATGAGTAATTTGTGTTTACCAAAAAGATAACAAATTTTTATAATTAATAGTACTAAATACTTGTGATCATCATATCATTATGAGTTAATATCAAAATGGTAAATTAGTACTATAACTTAAAATGTTTTAAAATTTTATATCTATTGATATGCTCAAACATATTCAATTAATTATTTAACACACATTTCATCTCTTCCATTGCTTTCTTGAAATGTTTCTATTTCAAGCATGACTGAAATGACACATTGAAACGTAATTTAGTACCTTGGTTACAAGAGCGTATATTATATGCTCAAGCTCTTTATGGTATAACTTTACAATCCATGTATGTTCTTTGCTGTACCCTCCTTGATAGGAAAAAGTCTATTTGACAAAAATTACTAAAATGGTCATCTCTCTTTTTTTGAGTAAATATTCATCGTTAGAAGAACATTTGACAAAGCAAATTGTAAGATTCCATTTTCTTTCTCATCCTTTCTCCAAATTCATAAACCCCACATACTTTCTCATATCTTGCACTATCCTTAACAAGCTGATAAAGTCTCCTATAAATCCGGGTCCATTTTTTACGAAGAAATAAAATTCCTCATCATTATTAAAAGGGCATGCAAACCAATATAAGAGAGAACAAAGGAAAGAGGGCATGCTTTCTTAAACAAGGAACCTCTTTGTGTAACTAATAAGGATTCAATACAAACATCCAAATAAAAAGCTAGGATTGGATACTAGACGGATAGAGTCAGTCAAGAAAGACTCCTCTCTTTGAGTGCTTTCTTATTAAGAAAAATAATAAAAAAGGACCTCCCTGGAAAAATCATTTCAAAACTCCATTGCCCACAAAGAGAAGAAAGCACATCGCGAGAAGAAAAGAAAATAAGTACGATAAAATGAAAGGTCTCTCTTTGATCTTCAAAGGTGAATCACTATAGATGTATAATAAATATTTTTTATTAGTAAGATTAGCTTAGTCTTTTAGTATGGATAGTTTAGTAGTTTAGTGGTCTTTAGATGTATAATAAATATTTTTTATTAGCTTAGTAGCTTAGTAGTTTCCTAATATTAGGGTCATTAGACTTCACTTACAAATATAGGCTAGTATAGTTGTATTGCTATTTTTTCTGAGTGAATGAGAATTCTTTATTTTCTTTTCAAAAAAAAAAAAAAAAAAAACCTAATATTAGGAAACTACAAAACTACCCATACTAAAAGACTAATAAGAAAAATACTAAAATACTTGTAATAAAATACTAAGCTACCGCTACTAAAAGGATATTATTATACATCTCACAGCTTTTGAGATGGTAAAGTAGGTCTTGCTTTTATCTTTTCCTCTTTGGTGTACAAAAGAATTCTTTTGGGTGCATGTAAAATGAGGTATTCCTTTTTGTTTAATGATGCATTAAAACCCAAAAAAGGTTCACATCAACAAAAAGTTTTATTGACATTATTCCTTATTTTATTGCCTATTCTTGATTGAGCATTATTTTTTCTCCCATAAAAAGGCATGTGGAAGTGTGGAATACAATCCAATTACAATTGGATTAAAGTAGAAATCCTTTCTTAGATAATGAATTCTGTTAATCTTAATTTTACAAAAATTTCTAATTATCTCCTATGCAGCATCAATGCAGTCTACACTACCTGTTATCTTATTTCAACAACGTTTTAAACATTTTCTCCACATCTTTAGAACCTACCTAGTTTGGTAAAAAGAATAGCATATATTTCATGACTTCACAAATGAATCTTTTAGCTTGTACTTAACATTTCTCTATCTACGAGGTATTCCTCATCTTTAATTTCTTGTTAAGTCAAAAAAAAAAAAAAATTATGATGCTTAGAATACTAGGTTTTTGAACATCATCATTCAATTGTTGAATTTATACATAAAATTCATTTTTTTTCCTTTAAGTTCTTCAAAATTTTCTCATCTACGACCTTCGTTATTTATCCTTACCACAGTTCTAAAGTGTACAATTCAAACTAAATTGAAGTTCAAGAATCCAAGTCAATTAGTTCATTAGGTAATACATTAGTTGATCATGACGAGGTAATCGAACAATTATTATCTTTCAACTAATAGCCATTGGAATACTAGAACACACACACACACACACACAGCAACCAAAAAAAAAAAAAAAATTGGTGGTTCATCCAATACAAACTATGTACAAGGCAAAAGAGGTTGGAATTTGTCTTACCCAAGGAGTGTCCAATTGATTGGCCAAAGAATTTTCATAAATTTCATCATTAAATGGAAAAAGTAATTTTTAAAAAATTCAACAAATCAATTATTTTCTTTAACTTGTAAGTACTGAAAACATGAAATAAAATCCATTATTATTATTATTATTATTATTATTAGAAAAGGTAAGTATGTTATTCACAAAAAATGGCCAAAGGCTTAGTATACAAGATTTATACAAAACGAAAACTTCACAATGAACAAGAAAACAAAAAATCCACAAAAAAAGAGGTTCCTCCTAAAAAATTATGAGCAACCCACATAAAGAGTACTAAAAAACCTTCTCTTTCATAAGAATACAACTCAATTCAGTGCCAAAAAAGACACAAAAGGGTTTCTTTCCAAATGGACTTAAGATTCTTGAAGCATCTCCTTAATTGTTTTTGGCATCACCCAAGAGATCCCCAGAACCTCAAAAAGAAAACTTTTAAAATGGAAAAAGTTTAATGCTCTTTAGCATAGAATTGTTGGGACTGGGGGATGGATTTATAAATTGTAGGAATTTAATAAAATATCACTGTTCTTTTTGGTAATATAACATAAGATTTATAAGATCAATGTGTTTTTAAATTTTTAAAAACATGAGATTTCAAAGTCCTAAGAAAGGGTGCTCATATCACCACTACACTTCTATTATCACCAACCACTACCTATCCATCACCACCACTACTATTACCATCCCGTTCCCCACACCTTATCATAAACCGCCAACTGCTATCAATTACCCACACCGTTACTCTCGTCATGCTTATTACCATCATTCAACAGCACAAGTTACCCACCCACCCAACACCATGCATCCACGCTGACCACCCACAACCACCACCATTTATCATCATTACCAACACCACCCACCATAGCTACCACCTATCCAAACCCACCACTCATACATCATCATGACGTCATCCATTCACGGTCATCACCCACCATCTACCACTTGTCATCACACCCACTCATCACCACACATTCATTACCAGCTACCAGTATCCTTCATCCACCCCACCGCCACTACTCACTACCTATCACCACCATTGATCACCGACCATCATCCCAGCACCCAACACCTACCAACTACCACCCATCACTATCACCGCTACCACCCATTTGTGACCACCACTCACCCATTACCATCCATCCATGACCATCACCCGCTACCTTCCACATATTATCATCACCATCCAGCCCACCATGAAGCAATAACCACCACCATCATCCATCATCATCGGTGCCATTGCCCACAACCTATTACAATCACCACCCACCACCCATCATCACCACCACCACCACCTTATAACCACCTTTTTTTTTTTCACCTTTTTAATTCAATACTGTAACCCATTTATCTCTCTAATACTCTCTCGAATAATTTCTTAGATTAATTTTGTTTACAATGTAAATATCTTATCTGTTTATATGTATATGTAAATATAAATGCTTATACCAGTGAAGTATTAAATGATATGATATGCACTTCCCCTTATCAAGGCACGGTCCCTCACCTCTTGATAAAGGATGCCTATGGATGACATGGATGCTTGCTTATCACTAGTAAATGCCCTTGTAAAAGGGGAAACCAAGTGTTTTCACTTAAGGATGCCCACTCCAAAAGTGAAAGCTAGGGTATTGAGACTCGGGTATGACCCTTGCTCCCTCTAGACAACGCATGCGCCCTAACTACACTACTGTACGTTAGCCTGGGTCATGGCAGGGCTCAGGAGGTCCTCTTTGAGGACTTGGTGTTCGAAAAAGGCAAGGTTGGGACCCTATGGTCAACAATCTTGTCCGCTTGGGATGATCCGAGGGATGTGGCTTGGAGGAATGGGAGTTGGGTCCAGTTGAGGCAAGTTCTCATTCAACGGAACCATGTTTCAACCGCCTCAACCTTCTTGGGAGTGAATGGGACAAAACCTTACCTAATGCGTGGACGGCAAGTTGCAGGCACATAGTAAATGCAATCGGCGAGTTGACGGCTACTCTGGTGGCATAAAGTGGGTAAAGGTATTAGAAATTATTATAAAAGGGCAATTGGTCTTCTATCTAGCCAACTCTATAGACATTAGTAGCAGACTCTATTAGGCCTATGTTATAGAAGAGTGACTAATTTGACACTTCGCTCGCCTATATAAAGGAACCTGGTAATACAACTAAGGGGGGGATAAAAGATCAAGAAAAGGGAGAGACACATTTTACTACGGGTAGAAGCTCTCTCTTTCTCCGACTCCTCTCTATCTTTATTGTCCTACGCCTTTCTTTAAATATTTCGTGGGAACAATCCTTAACCTTTACCTATGACCACCATGAATTAAGCCCCACTCCATGAAAGTTGAGCCAGCCACCACTCGAAGCAGTGGGTGTTGAGCAGAGCTATTACTCTTGAGGGAAGAGATTCATCTACTGCCAAAGTCCTCGACTTCACTCTCAAGTCGCCCAACTCCTCCCCTCGAAGTCATTTCTCCTCGGATTTCCTATAAAAGGCACAGACGGTGGCGATGTATTTGGGTAAGGCTGTATTACAATATTAATATTTTTATACTTTTTCCTACTTACTGTATCTTTGTGTTTGGTTACTCAATATATTACTGCGAGTGTGTTACATAACTGCCTTGAGTGGCTAGTCCTCCCTATTTTAAAAAACCTGGTATAAACAAATTTCATATAACTTTTGTATTAGATAACAATAGTGGTGGTGATCAGTGATCTTAGTGGTGGATTGGATGATGGTCATGATGATGGTGGTGGGTGGTGGATGATGGTGACAGTAGAGGATGATGGGTTGTGGGGAGTGGTGATGGACCTGATGGTGGCTTTGGATATGGTGTGGGGGCTGGTGATTGAAGTGGTGGATGGGTGGTGATAGTTGTAGGGATGGTCTAAGTTGTATAGGTTGTGGTGATGGATGATAGTGATTGAAGATTTCACATTAAAACTTAAAAAATTCCTAGAAAGATAAAGAACAATAAACTTTGTAATCCTAAGAATCACAAGTCTTACGAATTGTAAGTCTTGGCATTTGAAAATCCTTGAGTTTTGAAAATCCAAGCGGTAAAGCATGACCTTGAAGTATTATAATTAACTAGAAAAGTGTAATGCATTCAAGATTCATAACTATATGAGTTCAACATAAATGGGGTCCGTGTCTTAGATTATTTGACAAAATTAGAATCAGACGCACATTAGAGTAAATAAGCATTGTTTAGCTACTTACAACTAAATAATGGAAAAGTACAAAACATTCAATTATGGCAATTTGGTTTTTACAGAAGTTGTAGACCGTGCATTTGCTATAAGCCTAATCATAATAATGTCAATAAGGCTCTCTGATTACTTGTTTGATCTCTCCTTCAAAGTGCATACAATGTGTCACCCCTGTAGTTTTCCCCTACATCAGTCCATAGCACGCTTGTATGAAAGAATGTGATTGGATTATTTTTATGAATTCTGCACTCTAATATAGTAGTTTAGAAGTTGAAGAATCTGTTTCTTCTAACTTAATGTTGTTCAAATTCAATGATCTCAAACTTGAATCATAAACCCAAATTTGATTTTATCTTTCTTAATAGCGTCCAATAACTTCGCCGAATAAGCTACTAAACAATAGCTTTGCAAAAACAGCAAAACCTTAAACAGATATAGTAAAACCATAAAAACCAAACACAACTTTCATTCTTCTGTACATTGCGGTAGGGCTTGATGTTTTTTGTTTTCTTTTTCTTATGATATTGTCTCAACTTCAGTTGCTGTAACCAGAATTTTAATCTTGAAATGATGTATATTTTTTTTTTGTTTTTTTTTTTACTTAAAAAAGCCTCTTGTTGATTATTTATCTATGTTTGGTTTAATTCATGTGTGTTCTCTATGAGCAAAAAATTTCTATTGGATAAATCTGTTACATGGTCTTGGATAGACCTCAACCCCAAAAGCTAGCTCAAGAGGTAAGGGAGCCATCACGCTTATATACAGCATATTACTTTCATACCCAGGCGATGTGGGACTTCGCTTTACACCCTCCCTCACGCACAGCATGCTCACTCGGCAGCACCTGCCGCGTCCAGGCCAGGGACACGAGTTCTACCCAAGACCGTGTAACATGGTATCAGAGCCGGCATACCGAGGGATGGGTAGGGTGCGTGTCCCTGGCCTGCACGCGGCAGGTGCTGCCGAGTGAGCACGCTGCGCGTGAGGGAGGGTGTAAAGCAAAGTCCCACATTGCCTAGGTATGAAAGTAATGTGTTGTATATGTGTGAGGGCTCCCTCACCTCCTGAGCTAGCTTTTGGGGTTGAGTTCTGCCCAAGACCGTGTAACAAAATCTATATTCAAAAAAAAGGGTGAAATAGTTGCATCAACCGACTTGTATGTTTTCCAGGCATGAAGTTTAACAAGGTGAAAGGCTTTTCAGAATGGAGTGGGGACAAGGTTTTTTCCTTTTTTTTGACATTGGAGTAAATATTTCAAAAGGGAATATGCTTCTCTAATTTTTTTTTTTTTTTTTTTTTTGG
>JAESVK010000147.1:101534-138716 GCA_017140935.1 Hamamelis virginiana | reverse complement strand
GAGAAGAAGAGAGAAGGCAGAAAACCTGTGCTGCAGTCGCCGTCGCCTCCAAAAGATCCCCGCCGGTGAGACTCCCGCCAAGCTTCCAGCCGTCGCCGTCGCCATCGCAGCTTCAGAACTGAGCATGTTAGCCTTCTCGCTGAGAAGGCAGTCGCAGCCGCAGCCTCGCAGAGTCGCAGCCGCTGCCTCGCAGAGCCTCTCGGTCCTCCCTTCATTCTCCTCCATTTTTAACTTTTTTAATCTGTAAAGTATATATTGGATCGGTTTACTTTTTAATATAAGTCATATTATATATAACTCTGCAAGTCTGTACATACAGAGTACAGACACTTTAAAAAATATCCCATATTTTCATTAAAAAATATCAAATGCATTAATATCAAGTCCACCTTTGTTGACCGATCCATAAATTATTTATAAATATCTTATACTTTATTTTTAATATATTTTTATTTTTAATAAAATCTTATTTAATAATAACTTATTCATTTTATATTAAAAATTAATATATCCATAAACCTTTTGTTGACTGATGGATTAATTTTATATAACTCTCAATAAATAATAACTTATATTATATAAATAATTAAACGGGCTGTTGAATTCAATATCGCATATCATTTATACCAAAAATCATAGTCATCCAACGGTTATATTTTAATAAATGTCACTATAAAAAAATGTTATGTTTTTAATTAATAAAAAAAATAATAGTTCTTCAAAATGATATTTATCAAAAACTAACCGTTGGATCACTCCGATTTTTTTCATACTTGTAAGAATTTTAGTAAAAAATCAAAAATATTATAAATTTTTTTAACAATTTAGAAAAAATTTTGAAAAAAATGTAGAAAATAGTTTTAAATATTTCAAATAAAATTCAACTAAAATGACATCATATTATTTGATTCATATATAACTTATTTTCAATTTGTTTGAAAATGATAATAATATAATATTCAATATCAATTTTAATTTTAATTTTTAATAAAAAAAAATTAACACAAATTACTTTTCTAGTTTAAAGTTGAAATAAAATTAATAAGCATGAGTATTGAATATTTTACCGACGATACGAAGATACATAGTATGGGGTATTCAATTACGTCTTATTGGCGGGATGGAGAGATGAGCAGGATCAATCATATGGACATAGTGTGGATCAACCACGACACTCATTTTGAGGAGCTCAACAACAAAATGAGCAAAAAGGGTCAGAAGATCAATCAAGACATTCATTTTGGTGGTGAACATGCGAGTATAGAATAATTTTAATTGATTAATATGTTTTTGAAGACTTGATAACTTGAAATAAATGCATCAGAACTCTTTGAAAACATTAATATATAGTACTAAGAGGTTAATACATGCATATAATTGCATTTGGGGGTTAGTGTGAAAAAAAAAAAAAATTCACGACCTCGGCGCCCGATACCCGTTACGTATCACCCGATACACCCGATACCCGTTACCCGTTACGGATCCGTTACCCGATACTTAAAACCATGATTGGATCACAGTAATTTTTGGCATACATGATATGCATACGTATAGTATCTAATCCAACGATCACTTTTACAAAATATGTATCCCACAATTATCTATTAGCTTCATGGCTACATAACTTATGTAAGCATATGCTTACAAGATCGGGATTGTATATATATATATATATATTAGTCATTCTATTATAAGGCCGGCCTTGCATAAGGTTATGCGAGGTCGACTCCATATCTCCAATTTTAGATGACAGATCGTAAAACTGGCCGTTGGATTAGATACTCCCCCTCTGTATGTCATGCCTGCAAAAAATCACAGTGATCCGACGGTTGGTTTTTGAAATAACTGACATTAAAAAAAATGGTGATTTTTTTAAGAACAAATAAGTTGCATATTTTCACAATGACATATTTCAAAAACCAACCATTGGATCACTGTGACTTTTTGCAGGCATGACATACAGAGGGGAGCATCTAATCCAACAGCCAGTTTTACGATCTGTCATCTAAAATTGGAGATATGGAGTCGACCTCGCATAACCTTATGCAAGGCCGGCCTTATAATAGAATGACTATATATATATATATATATATATATGGAGTCTATTATAGTGTGCATGGTGGGATTTAAAAACCGTTTGATACGTTACATATCAACCGATATGATACATATAGGAATTTCCAAGTGCCGCTACGCGATACGACCCTTTATGGGTGGTGTATCGACATTCACAGTGTAATGGTCTGGTACGAGACTGTTGTGCGTATAGGGACAATACAGTCGTTACGGTGCTGTATTGAACATTACTCCACAACATGGTTGTTAAAAGTGCACCTTAGGCATGCCTAAGCTCAAGGCACAGGCGGGTGTAGGAGGTGGCCTTCCCAGGGCCAGGGAAGGCAAGTTCCTCCAAGCGCAGAAAAGGCGAGCCTAAGTTAGGCTTTTCACAAGGCACAAGGCGCTATAATCACGCGCCTTAAGGATTAAAATGTTTATAACCTTTTTTTTATTAAACTCTTATGGCCTAAACTAACAACTATTTTTTTTTTTATAAAAAAAAAAAAGTACGAATAAATAAAAACAAGAAAATTAAAAGAAGCCCCAAGTTCTGTCAAGTCTCTCTTGTGGCCTACTCAGTTTTTTTTTTTTTTAAAAAAACCTATTCTATAGCACAATGCTCTAACCAATTGAGCTTATAGGCTAAAAAATGAGAGTATTAAATTGTTTATAGGTAAATTGATTTACTTTTGTTAGTTGCCTTTAATCAAATATATAAATTTTTTTAAAAAAATATGCATCTCACTTCTCTTAGGCCCGCCTGCCCTTTTTTTTTTTTTTTTTTTTTTTTTTTTCACTTTGCGACTAGGCGCTTGGAGTCCTTGGCGCCTTGGTGCGCCTTGAGCCTTTAATAACTATGCTTCACAGGATTTGTGAGGAATTTTGTTTTCTTACTTTTCCAAAAAAAGTTTAAAAGTTTAATGATTTGAGAGAGAATGAGAATAAAGAGTCATTAAAGTGAAAGATTCACATAAAATTCTCACAGTTGGTCTCAGAACTAAGAAAGAGGAGGAAAGTTGGTAAATCAAGAGAGTTGAGTGAAAACCAGTGTCATTGTAGTCATTGTCGATAGTCAGCATTGCCGCCGCATGCTTGATGTCTCCTTCACATGCACAATTACACACCCATCGGCTCACATATATGCTATAATATATATATATATATATATATATATATATATATATATATATATATAAAGGATCGAATATTCAAAACTCAAGTTACTCGACAAGATGACTATGCACACCCATCGATTCACATATATCATATAATATATAATATAAAATTTAATCAGTTGCAATACATACCTCACGATCCGCACAATCATGGTTGTCCATGACACGTGTGCATATCACGTGCATGTGATTGCACGTCATGAATGGCCGTGATCGTGCAGACTTTAACGGTATGTATTGCAACAGATCATTGCTAAATATAATATATCATATATTTATGTATTATATATAGAGAAATGATCCGACTTTCGCGTTCGCGAAAGTCAGCATAAGACTGATAGGTAATTATCATATATGTATTTTGAAAAACTGACAGTTGGATTAGATACTATGCATATGTATGTCATGCATACCAAAAATCACATTGATCCAACGGTTAGTTTCTTAGATATGTCATATGTCATAGAGAAAAACCGTGACAGTTTTCAACGGTCAAAATTTTTCACATTCTGTATTTTGAGATGCCGACATCGAATCATTGTGATTTTTGGTTTACGTGATATCCATAACAATAGTATCTAATCCAACGATCTATTTTTCTACATATCCCACAATTAATTAAAGGTGTATATATATATATATATATATATATAAAGGCTTAATTAATTTGGCGGGATTAAGACACGCAAGAAATTTTTTATATTTTTATTTTCCATCTTTTATACTTTTTAATAATTGTCTACAATTTATTTGAAAAAATGTATATAAAATAAAAACAAAATCAAGAAGCAATCTTTTTTTTTTAATTTAAATTTCTATAGTTTGCAAGTATTTTTCGTAATTCATTTGAAAATGCAGCAAAACGTTATTAATTTTTTTTAAGAACTTATAAGCAATATCTTCAAAATTGTAAATAATTATGAAAAATATAAGGGAAAATAACATTTTAGTACCTTTAATTTTGGAGTGACTACCATGTGGTCCCTCAACTATAGTTTTACTCGATTTAGTCCAAAATTTTTAAAAGTTGTATCAATGTAGGACATTAATTGACAGAAGCAACATTCCATCTGTTAAAATTGACGGTTGTTGACTGGGCTGCCTACGTGGATATGACGTTGCCTAAATTGGACAACAAGGGGGACTTTCTTATACCGTGTGTTATACATGTGCCTATTCATCCATTAAGGGATTGAAGAACCCCATTTTCTCACCTCCAAGCACACCCATTGTTAGGGTTGGAAGATATGAAATTCCCTCTATTATCTCGAGTCGCGCAACCACCAATAACCGATCCTTAGCTTGAGGCGGCCCTTAACGATCTCAAGCATCCAAAACTTGGAGAAAGGATGAAACCCTAACTCATTTGTGTTGCATCCCATGACACACACTGTCATTTTCCCCTTAAATCCCCATTTGAATGTTGGATTTTTCGTGAAGGTTAGATGGATGGTCCCTATTTGAATGTTGGACTTTTGTGAAGGTCAGATGGATGGTGAAGTTGTGAAATTATGCCATTGTAGAATAAGGGCAATAATAGGGATTTCATGTACTGCAAACAATCTTCGGTGCTGCTTTAATGGGTGCCCAAACTACCAAGCGAATGGTGTGTTTATTTTATATAGGTCGAACCACCCAGGAGTGTTAGAGCAAGGTAAATTATACCAGCACAAATCACACTTCCCTTCACCTCTAGCTTTGGTGGAGGTCGAAGAATGCCTCCTTTTCGCAGGGCACAGGACGGGGGGTTGGATTAGTGAGATACTGTATATTTTCGAGAAGTGAACTGTGATTTGTGCAGAGCAAGAAAGCTATCTTTAGGAAACCACTAATTAGTAAGCACATTATCCCCAGTCCTTGGTCGCTTACCTTTGTGTTGCAACTTGCGAAGGAGACGGAGCTTTCTTGAAGGATTGCTCTGTCTCTTCGAGATGCCATCTAAAAAAACATGACTTAGGGTTTTTAAACAACAAGAAAGTAACAGATCAAGAGTGAAGAAGAAATGAAGTAATATTTGAGTGAGTTCTAAAGGGGAATGCAATGGCAAAGTCAAAGTGGGAGAAGACGAATGGTTGGTCCAAAATAGAAATGGTGGACTAATAAAAATAACGAGTCGCGCTAAATAAATCCCGTATCAATAGTAGACTAAGGAAATCCTATAGCCGACTTTTTGATATTTGCCACTTGATCATTCAAAGGATTACTAACCTATAGTCGTCTATATATTCTAGATAATCAACTAATGAGAGGACATAGTCAACTATACATTACCTATAGTCGACTTTGAACATACTGTGTTTAAAATTCCAAGCATAGCTTAAGCTATAGTCGATTATAGGATCCACGTAGGCAGCCCAATCGGTAGTCGTCAATTTTAACAGACGGAATGTTACTTTTGCCAGTTATAGTTAATGTCCTACATTGGTATAACTTTTAAAACATTTGGACTAAATCGAGTAAAAATAAAGTTTAGGGGGACAATATTGGTATTCATCCCAAAGTGAAGGTACTAAAATCTTTTTTTCCCAAAATATAATGAAACTTATGAAAATATTTTTAAAATTATAAAAAATACTAGGTTAAATAAAATTCTTTAAAAAAAAAAATTAATATACATGATTCTAAGGTGAAAACATGTGTACTGCTATTTTTGATGCATGTTGTGAAAACAAAAACAAAATCACGGTTGAGGTGGCCGAAACCCGTTATGTAACATTGATACACTCATGTCCCGCTACACCTTTACTATTACCATTATAAAATCATTACCCAATACTTAAAAACTGTGAGTGCACTTTATGCAAAGTTGTATAAAGTGACCTCCATAGGACCAATTGCAAAATAGATTTTAAAAAATCGACCATTGGATTAGATACCCTTCTTAAGTATGTCATGCATACAAAAAATCAGAGTGATCCAACAGTCGGTTTCAAAAAACTACCACTGTGAAAAACTGTTACTTTTTTGTTCTTCAAAATGTCACCATTTTTTCGCGGTTGGTTTTTTTCAGAAACCAATTGTTGGATCACTGTGATTTTAGGCATGCCGCATGCATGACATGCATAAGAATGGTATCTAATCCAACGACCAGTTTTTCAAAATTTGTTTTACAATTCGTCCTACATGGGTCAACCTACGCAACTTTGCATAATGTGCACCTTATAATAGACTTCTTATGTGTATATATGCATATATATAAACTTGCTACAATAATGAAAAAAAAAAAATAATAAAGTTAAACCACGTTAAGTGCAATAGAGGTGAAAGACTAAAGAGTTCCACTAAAAGAGAAGGAGATTAAGGAAAGGAGTTATTTTAACAAATTATTCAATGAAAAGTTATATGAAATTCAAAATTGAGAGCACATTGACAAGGATAGGAATTATGTCTTTTTTTTTTTTTTTTTAAGGATGAAAATACGGAAAGCTTAGAAGTGTATGGGCCATCATGGCCGAAGTTTGGTTAATTAAACTGTTCAAAAAGATATTGACGACTAAAAAAATGCTCGTTAAATGGAGGAAAAGTACTTTGATGCCTTTATGCAAGACCAAAGGTGACATTCAAAGTTGCATTAACTGCCGTGACATTAAGCTCATGAATCATATGATGAACTTTGAGAGAAAGCGATTGAGCAAAAACTTAAGACTTCAAATAATAATGTTAAAAAATCAATTTGGTTTCATGCCACAAAGATCAACTATAAAGGCTATTTTCTTGCTTGAGCAATTGATGGAAAACTATAAATAAAAGGAAAAAAGACCTTTATATGGTATTCATTGACTTAGAAAAAGCCCATGATAAGAACTTCAAGGGAATATGCGGTGGTAGTAGAAAAGAAATGAATATCTACGAGATATATTGAGAAATGAATTCTCAACAATGAAGCTATAACTAGTGTTAGAAACTTAGAATGACAGAATAAGAGAAATGAATTCTCAATCACACTAGGTTTACATCAAGGACCAACACTAAATCCAAATATTTTTGCTTTAGGTTTTTTTTTTTTTTTTTAATCAACGAATTTATTAAAAAGGCAAAGAGGACAAGGAGTCCTATTTACAAGAAAAGCAAGAACAAGAAACAAAAAAGATACAAAGAAAAGCGAATAAAGACTCAAGGATTACAAATAGCCACCCAATTTCCCCTAATGACAAACAAAGGGATACCCTTAAACTCTTTAGCCACCGATACCCACAAAGAGGTCAACAAACATATTTTATCCAACAAACTTTGAAGAGATTGACTTTTATCTTCAAAGATCCTTGCATTCCTCTCAAGCCAAATGACCTAGAAAATTGTCAAGACAAAAACACTTCCCAACAATGGAAGCTCTCAACGAAGACCCAAAAACCTTAAAATCAATCTCCATCAACTGAGTAGCATGTTGAGGTGCAACCCATTGCACATCTCTAAGCTGAAACAAGAAACATCACAAATCCCTAGCAATCAAACAATGCAAAAACAGATGATCAATACTCTCTTCCTCTCCACAGCACATCACACACCACTGTGAAGAAAGAAACCAATCACGCATTCTTCTCTGAAGAAGGTCATTAGTATTAATTCTTCTATAAGCCACTGACCAAGCAAAAACCTAAATTCTAGGGAGAACTTTTGCTTTCCAAATAAACTTTTTTGGAACAAAGGGAGGAACTGAAGAGTCATCACATAAAGCATCAAAAAGATTTACAAGTAAATATGCCTGAAGAATGTAACACCCAACCTCTCCTATCCTTGATCAAAGAATACAAATAAAAACCCTCAAAATGGCCAAAAGAGAAGAAGGCTCACCCACTTCCCTATCATTAAGATTTCTGAAAAAAATAAAAAATAAAAAATAAAAAAAAAATTACCAAGACTGGAAAAGAATATGAAACCACAAAAGCTATCAATAGGAGCATTATGGACAAGAGAGAGATTATACAACCTTGGGAACATCGAAGCAAAAGAATGCTCCCCTCTCCAAATATTCTCCCAAAACCTAACTTTCACCCCATTAACAACCGAGAACGAAACTAAATTCAAGAAAATGGGAAGAATTTGGGAAATACCTTTCCAAGAGCTACGATAAGTCACTTCCCTACTCACTACAGCATCCCAACCATTATCTTGCAACCTGTACTTACTCTTGATAACTTTATGCCAAAGGGAGTTAGTTTCACAAGGAAAACTCCAAAGCCATTTCCCTAATAATGCCAAATTTCGATGAATGATGTTACCCACAGCAAGCCCCCCTTTAGGTTTAGACTGACACACCACTTCCCAATTTACCAAGTGGAATTTTTTTCCCTTCTCCCCAACCTTTCCACAAAAAATCTCTCATTAATTTGTCTAAATTATTAGACAAAACCGCTTGAACCAAAGTTAGCCTACCCACTCTAGACAACAAAAACTTCTTCAATCCATCTAACCTCCTCTTAACCTTGTGTAACACTAGATCCCAAAGAGACAGACCTAGGCTCCCCCCCCCCCCCCAAAGGTAACCCTAAATATTTCAAAGGCCACGATTCAACCTTACAACCTATTATATCCGCCAGTCTCCTAACCTCCACTTCAGGAACATTCACTCCCACGAAACCACTTTTACCCAAATTCACTCTCATACTAGACAATATCTCAAAAACCTGCAAAATCTTATGAAAGTTCAATACACACTACTCATCATTAGACGAAAAAAACATAGTATCATCTGCAAACTGAAGATAGGACACAAGAACCCTATCCCTACCCACCATATTTTTGCTTTAGTTATGGAAACTTACTAAACATATTCAAGATGTTCCATAGTGTGTTATTTCCTGATGATATAGCATTACTTAATAGAACTAGCAATGGGGTTAATTCCAAGCTAGCATTATGGAGAAACACCCTAGAATTTAAAGATTACAGGTTAAGTAGGACTAAAATAGAATATATGCATTGTGAATTTAGTCAAACTAGGAATACAAATGAGGTAATAGTACCAATCGATAGGGAAAAGATATTTAAAAGTGACCACTTTCAATATCTGGAATCAATTACTCATGAAGACGAAGAGAATGTGGAGGATGTTGCCCATAGAATGAGTAGTGTGGATGCAAAGTGCTTCTAGAGTATTGTGTGACCATAGAATCACTATCAAATTAAAAGGAAACTTTTACAAGATGGCTAAAATACTAACTATGCTTCACAGTATTTAATATTGAGCAATTAAGAAACATATCCAAAAAAATGAGTGTAATCGAAATGAGGATGTTAAGATGGATAAGTGGTAATATAAGAAAAGAGAAAATAACAAACAAATGGATTCCTAAGAAGGTAGGAGGGGCTCTAATTGAGGAGAAGATGAGGGTAACTTGTTTAAGATGGTTTGATCAAGTGCAATGAAGACCAAGGAATGCACTAGTGCAAAACAGTGACTTGATTCAAGCTCGAGTCTTTAAAAAGACAAAACCAAGACCGAGCATATCGTGGTTAGAGGTAGAGAGAAAGGAACTGTATGCTAAGGGATTAATAGATTATGTGGTCCTCGATAAAGGTAAACAACAAACGAGGATTCATGCAGCCAACCACATGTGGTTGAGATTAAGGCTTTGTTGAGTTAAGTTGTGCACACTAAGAAGACAAATAACATTTCAGGGCTTATATTCATCAATGTCTAAAATCCCATATCATATCAATGTTCCACAATAAAATAGAGTCACCTTAGTGCTTAGATGTAGCTCAGAATGATAACTAGATGTAGCTCAGAATGATAACTAGGAATCCACTAAGTTACTTCATTTAATTAGCCTAGGGAATCAAATGCCTTCAAGCAAGCATTAATGGTTGAGCAAGTATAGGCGGTACTTACAATATGAACCATGCCTAAGATGTTAAGATTATACAACAACAACAACAACAACAAAATGAAATGAAATGAAATAAAATGAAATGAAAAAAAAAGGATCAAGAACGTTGTCATGGAAGATGGTAAATTTAAGCCCAGTTACTCACAATTGTGCAGTGATTTTGGCTCAAGCATAGTGATACATAGGATGGCTAATCCAGCTTGCAAAACCATGCAAAGGCCAAACAACTAAACCTAATTCATAATAGCAATGACACAACTAAAGAAACTAATCCTACTAAACACAAAGCATCACAAACACTAATAATTAGTGGGCAGTGCAAGTATGCAAGCACTTCTATATTCTTTCAAGATAGATATCATCTTCTAGACTTTGTGACTATAGGAGGATAAGATTGACACAACCTCTCAATAATATTCTCTTTACAAACTCAAATTTGTTACAGAATGTTTAGCTTTTGGGAGAGGTATCCTTTGTTCCAGGTAATTTGGACTTCAAGCACCAAACCCACCTATGTGCATGCCTAATGCTAACAACAGAACATCGCACCAAATAGATTATGAAAGTACGCATAATTAGTATGCTTATCATTCCAATCATCTCATTAAGCAGCAAAGGGATGACCTAGGGATTCGACATGCAGATTTTTTAGCATAGCCCTCACAAATTTAAAATATATGAAGTAACTATATTCATGAGCGGAGCTACATAGGTTCTGGGGTTCAAGTGCCCCCCATCCACTTTTTAAAACTATGATTTTTGTATACATATTTATTCATAATTAGAAACTTATCCCTTGTCAAATCTTAATTTTTCCCCTTAATTTTTTTTTTTATTTTTTTTATTTTTTTTATTTTTTTTAGCATTCCAACCCCATTGAATTTTGATTTTGCACATTTTAATCAAAATCAAATTTAATTTGAGTTTGCTTATAATTTTTTTCCACTTGATTTTTTTATTTACCCATCTATTTTTTAGTATTTTTATTCTTGTTATTTAAAATTATTTAACTGCATTCATAATTGAAATTGAATTGTTGATTTAGGTTTATATATTTTATATTATGTGGCAAGTATAATCACACTAAAATAAAATGTAATAAACAAGTACATAGAATAATATCAATTTTATATAATTTGACAAGTTATCTATGTTAAATCTACTATCAACGATAAGGATTAGAGTATAAGAACTCTAAAAAAATCATAAAAAAATATATACATATTTATATACCTAAATTTCTTTTCCTCGAAGTGCATAACCGAATCTCCACAAAAATTTGTTACATAATTTATCAAAATCTTTCATCCTTAATTTATCAAAATCTTTCATCCACATCTCAAACTTACGAATCTTCTATTTTTCAAAAATACAAACTATAATGCTTCTTGCAAGGTGAATAGCAAACTAATAAATAAATTGTTCCCCCTAAAACAAATTCGTGGCTCTGCCTCTGACTATATTATTGAGATGGAATACAGATTAAGAATAACTCTTATCCACAAAGTTGCAACAACAAAGAATTAGGTTACAAGATTAACTAGAAAAATTAGGAAATGCTAAAGCTAGCATAAAAAGTCATCAAATAAGACAGTATAGCAACTAGATATATTAGAATAGATTCTTACATGATTTCATCTAACAGAGCATAGCTAACTGAGAACCCATGCGAAACTTATAATTTCAATAGTTTCTATAACAAATAGTGAAGCTTGAGCCAAAAATGAAGTAAAGAATATGACTAGGGCGAAGCATTGCACTGAAAAGAAGCTAGCTAGTTCAGAACATTAGTGACCATCGACAAAGTCAATTGGGAAAGAAAATGTGGAAGACTAAGATAAGAAAATCTAAATTTACAAACATGATGCACCAAGAAACTTTAATACCTTCAACATGCTAGCGAGATCTCCGTATGTTTGCTCAAATTGAGTAAATCGTTTCCAGACCTGCAAAAGACAATATAATACAATCATTTATGAGAACATCAATAAGCAATACTAAAAATAGATATGAACTACAATCTTAGAATACAATAACAAGAAAGGAGAGGGCGGGGGAGATTTTAAAATAATAATTGGAAAAATCTGTGCAATTTCAAAAGGTGTGCAAGGCTTAAGCTTCAAGGCTAGTTCTCTAAGAGGATACCTCATAAACGTCCTTTAGAATGATCAAATGCCACAAGGCTAAACACTTCAAAATGTAAGGAACACATGAGACACGCAATATGCCAAAAGAAAAAAAACTAATATCGATTTTGATGGAGATATTGAGTCTAAAAACACAGGTATATTGATATGGATATGACTATCAATTTATAAAAAATAACAAAAATTTTGGAACTATGGGAAGTGTTAATAAAAATAGTAAGCTATAATTTAGAATCAAGATATTGTAAATAAAATTTATGCATGAAAAGTATCTAGTGTACGAAGTGAATATGTATGTCCCACACACTCCCACCGCACATATAAACAACATTTTTTCTATAAAAAAGAAGTATTATCAATACAGAAGAATGATGGGATGGGAAGAATCAATAGTCTTTCAAGAAGTGTTAGAGATATGCCCTAAAACCAATCGTAAAGGGCATGTCAATTTCATATTATATTAATTAGAATGTATAACTTGTCGTATATATTTAAATATATATATGGTAAGGTCCATGAATAAATGATAAGAGAAGTATATATCTCAAGTTGTTGAGATAGGGAGACTTGTATTTCTCATATACATATTTTAAAGAAGTTCTTGCTCATAGGTTTATTAAAGTGGACTTTTATAAACCGTCAAGAGTAGCACAGATTTAAACTAACTCCAATAGGAGGATAGGTAGTCTTTCCTATCAGTGTAGTGACACTAAGGTTAATATGTGGGTGCATATTAGAGAATATGTACACTGAACATGATCTGCAAGAATATTTTTATGGAGTTAAGTCAAAAGAATATTCTTATGTTACGTCCATTTGGTAATCCTTAGACCTGAGACACCAGAGTTATCTTGTGCATAGGTTATTAGAGTTTGATAGTATCCCGTACATCCTTAACCATCAGGGTGTAATCGGTACTCATTGGCTCTAATGGGTTATGCATGAAGATAGATAAGTGTGCAAGAAGGAATCATCACTCTCACTTTCATGAGAGAGAATGTCAGGGTTAGTTCACAAAAATAATCCTCAATTTGAATCTTTGGCCAGAGTGATAAATGAATTGTGAAAGAGTTTCATCGGGTTCATCTTATTGAGGTTATATTTTGTAGAACATATAACGAGTTGTTAAGATAGGGGTTTGACTTATAACCATACCTAATTATCTTAACAGTGACATTAGGGGATGAAGGATTAAGTAACATGAAGGGTTCACATAGTTCTGCTATTCACCCACACCTAGGGTATGTCATGATATGTTACTAGACGTCACTCATGACTAGTAAAGGCCTAATGGTAAGTGTTATCATTGAGGGCAAAATTGGAATTGTTCCAATTGAACCATAAATAGAAAGTTTATATTTTGGGAACATGAGATGTCCCGATCCACTACTAGGTTGGGGTGAACCCAATGGGTCACATACACAAAGGGCACAAGTGAGTCTCTTGAATTAAGAGAGAATGGAATATTCTAATTTATAATTAAGCATGGGCCTTATTATTAATAGTTAATAATTAAGGGGCTAAATTATAAATAAGAAGACTATTAAATAGAAACCCTAGAGGTTCACTATAAATAGATGATGAAGGGTCATAACTAGCAATCAAGCCACCATTCATCAAAAGAGAAAAAGAGACAAAAATAGAAGAGAGAAACCCTAGGGCCGTGAGCCACCAAAGAGTTCCCACTCTCTCAATTTTCATGCTCTCCTCTCCCCTCTCCTAGCTTGATTCTTTCAAGTGTTGTGAAGCTTCAAGGGTTAGTGAGGTTTTGTGCTTGTGTGGATACTGTTGGAGGCTTCATTCTTTTGGAGCTCGGATTTGACAAAAGCTACAACAAAGGGAATTCAAGTAAGTATGATTTAAAGTTGTTTAAATGCATTCTTCTTTTATAAATTCATGATTCTATGCTTGTTCGAAATCCTGCTGGATTTCGGTGGTAGATTCAGTTCTTTAAAAAGTTTTATCGCATGTCTTTCGTTGCGAATCCACTACATCGATTTCCTTTTCAAGAAGTAACATACAAACGACCGATACCCAGTGAAAAAGTCCCCAAATCACTCAGACTAGCATCTCTTTGCTTTAATTGTAAACCCCTAACCAAAAGGCACTGAAAGGTTGTAAACTACTTTACCTTCATGATCTCTAAAGATGGCAGACATACCCAAAAACCCTAAATTTCTTAAAGACCGCCCATCAAAGTTAACCTTAACCTTCCCAAAAGGAGGTCGCCACACTCCTTTCTTGTAATTATGAAGAGGTCTAGAAGAATACACTAGTTTTCAATCTCTCAAAATTAAAGAAAGTGAGATGCGATAAAACATTTTAGATGTGGAAACAAAAGAGGAAGTAGTTGTTTGAACATAACTCCCAAAAATCCTCCTCGCCACAAAAGCCCATAGAAGAGGCCTCCGCCAAACAATACATATGACAAAGAGGAATCCAACTAATGCCCGCTAAATAAAAATGGTAGGACCACAAAGTAAAAGTGAAGGGACAATTAGAAGCAAATCGTCAATTGATTCATTAGTGAAGAGACACAAAACACAAACTGGGGAAGAGTATTTTGTAGGGTAGTCCTCTCTAAAGCATGCCAAAAGTATTAATGTTAGCTCCAAGCTGCGAAGTCAAAGCTTTCACTAGGGTGAGTGCTTGAATCCCAAATGGCATTTGAAGAGAAATGGCGAAAACTCTACTAGAGTTGGAACTCAATGAATGAAAATAAGATCTATTGGAACAATAGACACTAGAGCCTAGATTCGAGCACCCAGTATGTTTTGTTCTCATGAGGAATATGCACATATTTAAGAGTAGGCAAAAAGAGAAGAAAGCTCTTCAGCATCACCGTCATCAAGATTATAGAAGAAATTGAAATTCTAGGAATTACTAAAAAAAAAGGAATGATTCCAAAGGCTAGAAATAGTAATAGAACTCCCTTCTCTAAAAATTTAAAATAAAATAAAAAAATGCTTTGGGTGACAAATTTAAGAGACTCAAGTTATGCAAGGGTCTTCCAAAAACTAATGTCATTCCCAACAACATACTACACTTGCTTTAAAAAAAATCCAAAAAACATTAGGTAATGAATTTCCAAAGCGGGCAGGAACCTTCACAATCAATGGCCCCCTTTAGGAGGGAATCTTGTGACTAAGGATTTTTGGAACCTTGTAGTAGACAAGGAGAACAAGAGGTTAGCATGGTGGAAGAAAGGCTATATTTCTTTAGGAGGTAGGATTAATCTTATCCAATCGATCTTGGCCAATATTCTTGCCTATTTTGCTCTCTTTTTTGGGTACCTATAATTGTGGCTTGTAGAACTGAAAGGTATCCAAGGGATTTTTCTTTGGTCAAGGTGGGGGAAGAATAACACCATTTGATTGGAAATTGTTAATGGACCTAATTCTAAAACGAGATTTAGGTTTAGGGAATGTGCATGCTAGGAATAAAGCCCTAGTGGGCAAATTGTTATGGATATTTCCTAGAGAGCCAAGAACTCTCCGGCATTTAGTTATTCAAAATAGGTATGGTTTATAACCTAATGGTTGGAACATTTTAGAAGCTATTAGAGAAACTGACCAATCTCCCATGAAATTCTGTTTTCTTAAGTTTCTTAAGCATGTTAAATACATTATTGGGAATGGCACTAGAATTTTTTTTTGACAAGATATTTGGCTTTATGACTCGTCCCTTAAGGGTATTTTCCCGAGGCTTTTTCATATTTTTAGATATAGGAATGCCATTATTTCTAATTTTTGAATTTCTTATGTTCATTCTTGGAATTTCAATTTGAGTTGGAATTTAAGTGTCATTTACTCTAAATGAAGAAGGGTGGGCAAAATTAAAAGAATTTCTTAGTAAAATGAATGTATTTTTAGTTAGGATAAAAAAGGGTGTAAGAGTAAGTTGGGTTTAGGTAGTAGGACTAGTAGTAAGGTGGATGGGAGGAAGTTGGGTTGTGTGTCTAGAGGGGTTAGGGAGCTTAAAAATCAAGATTTTGATGTAAATATGGGAAGGAGTAAGGTGGGGGTGTCGTCAGTGTCTCAATGAAGATCATTTGTTGGAATGTGAGACGATTAGGTGAGTTGCGAAAAAGAGTGGTTATTAAAGAGATATTGAGAAAGATTCCTCCTGATATTGTGGTTATCCAAGAAACCAAACTCATGGAGTTTGATAAGAGGGGTGTTAAAAGTTTGTGGAGCTCTAGATATAAAGGTTGGGCAATTTTGTCATCGATAGGACGGGCAAGTGGTATTATTATAATATGGGATGAGAGGGTAGTGATAGCGGAGGAGATAGTGATTGGCTCATTGGAGGTTTTCCAGTTACAATTTAGTTTAGAAGTCGGGATGATAAAAAGTGGTGGTTGTCAAGAATATATGGTCCAAATGATCATAGAGAAAGGTCTCAATTTTGGGAAGAATTGTTAAGTTTACTTGGACTTTGTGGTGAGTCTTGGGTTTTAGGAAGTGATTTTAACGTGGTAAAAAGTCACTCAAAAAAATTTCCTGTTTCTAGGGTCACATAGCATGAAGGATTTTGATTCTTTTATTAGGGATTGTGATTTGATAGATCCTCCGGTATTGGATAGCAAATATACTTGGTCCAATGGTGGAGAAAGGGTGGTGTGTTGTAAACTAGATAGGTTCTTGTTTTCTAACAGATGGGATGAATTGTTCCCTAATGGTAGACAAGAGGTGTACCCTAAAATGGTGTGTGATCACAATCTTGTTATCCTTGAGAGTTGTGATATCAAATGAGGCCCTACCCCATTTAGATTTGAGAGTATGTGGTTAATGCATCATTCTTTTAAGGATAATTTTAAGACGTGGTGGAATGAAACTTTAGTTCAAGGTTGGGAGGGTTTTAAGTTTATGAACATGTTAGGATGGGTTAAATCAAAGTTGAAAGTTTGGAATAGAGATATTTTTGGGGATTTGAAGGTTGTTAAAAATAATATTGTTGAGAGAATAGGTTTTTTGGATTCATTGGAAGAGAATGGGCCACTTTCTGCGGATTAAAGGAGAGAGAGGAAGGATCTTTTAGAGAAGTTTGATGAGGTAGTGTTGAAGGAGGAAGTTTCATGGAGACAAAAAGCTAAGTTAAATAGGTTAAAGAAGGTGATGGAAATACTAAATTTTTCCATAAGGTTGCTAATAGAAATAGGAAAAGGAATTGAATAAGTAAGTTGGAAAATGAGGATGGCTCCTTCGTGGAGGATGACGATTCTATTATCACTGAAGTGGAGATTTTTTTCTGATTTGTATTCTTCTGCCGAAATTGATAGGCCGGTGGTGGAGGGTTTGGATTGGTATCCTATTAGTGATGATAAGTCAAACTGGTTGGAGAGACCTTTTAAGTTGGAAAAGATTAAAGAGGCATTGTGGGAGTGTAGTGGGGATAAATCCCAGGTCCAGATGATTTTACTCTTAGTGTGTATCAAGAGAATTGGGAGTGCGGCAAGAATGAAAGACTTTAGGAGAATTGGGAGTGCGGCAAGAATGAAAGACTTTAGGCCAATTAGTTTGGTGACATCGCTTTATAAGATTTTGGCTGAAGTGCTTTCAAGAAGGTTAAAAAATGTTCTTTGTGATACCATTTCATACTTTCAAGGGGCTTTTGGGGAAGGAAGACAGATTCTTGATGTGGTTCTTATAGCTAATGAGGCAGTCGAAGAGTATTGGTCAAACTATAAAGAGGGTTTATTGTTTAAGGTGGATTTTGAGAAAGCATATGATCATGTGGATTGGGGATTTTGTTTTGGAGAGTAAAGGTTTTGGTAGTAGATGTAGGAAGTGGATTAAGGGCTGTTTGTCTTTGGTTAATATGTCGGTGATTTTTAATGGTAAATCTGGTGAGTGTTTTGGTATGTCTAGAGGTCTTAGGCAGGGTGACTCTCTTTCCCCTTATTTGTTCACTTTAGTGGTTGATGTTTTAGGAAGGATGGTCGATAATTTCGGGTGGGTAGGGATAGGGTTCATGTGTCCCATCTTCAGTTTGCAGATGATACTATGTTTTTTTTCGTTTAATGATGAGGAGTGTTTAATGAACTTTCATAAGATTTTGCAAGTTTTTAAGTTATTGTCAGGGTTAAGAGTGAATTTGGGTAAGAGTGGGTTAATGGGGGTGAATGTACTTGAAGTAGAGATTAGGACGTTGGCAGATTTGGTAGGATGCAAGGTCAAATCGTGGCTTTTGAAATATTTAGGATTACCTCTGGGGGGGAATCCTAGGTTTGTCTCCTTTTGGGATCCAGCGTTAGATAAAGTTAGGAGAAAGTTAGATGGATGGAAGAAGTTTTTGGTGTCTAAAGGGGATAGGCTGACTTTGGTTCACGCGGTTTTGTCTAGTATTCCTATCTATTACATATCTTTGTTTAAAGTGCCCATTAGGGAGGCTAATCATTTAGAGAAATTAATGAGATTTTTTGTGGGAAGGTTAAGGAGAGGGGAAAAAAAATTCATTTGATAAATCGGGAGGTGGTGTATCAGTATAAACCTAAAGGGGGGCATGTTGTGGGTAACATCATACATCGGAATTCGGCATTATTAGGGAAATGGCTTTGAAAATTTCCTCCTGAATTAATTCCCTTTGGCACAAAGTTATCAAGAGTAAATTTGAGTTGCAAGATAATGGTCGGGATGCTATAATGAGTAGCGAGGTGACTTATCGTAGCCCTTGGAAAGGTATTTCCCAAATTCTTCACAACTTCTTGAATTTTGTTTCATGGTCAGTTGGTAATGGGATGGAAGTTAGGTTTTGGGAGGATATTTGGAGAGGGGAGTATTCTTTTGCTTCATTCCACCCAAGGTTGTATAATCTCTCACTTGTCCATAAAGCTCCTATTGTTAGCTTTGTGGTTTCTTTTTCCTTTCTAATTTCTTGGGATTTTCCTTTTTTTAGAAATCTTAATGATAGAGAAGTGAGTGAGCTTTCTTCTCTTTTGGCCATTCTTGATGGTTTACATTTGAATCCTTTGATTGAGGATAAGAGAGGTTGGGTGTTAAATTCCTCAGGGTCTTTTTCTTGTAAATGCTTCTTTAATGAGTTATGTGATGATTCTTCGATTCCTCCATTTGTTCATACAAAGTTTATTTGGAAAGCAAAAGTCCCCCTTAAAATTCAAGTTTTTGCTTAGTCAGTGGCTCATAGAAGAATTAATACTAATGACCTTACTTAGAGGAAAATACCTAGTTGTTATCTTTCTCCCCAATGGTGTGTGATGTGTCGTGAAGAGGAAGAGTCCATTAACCATCTTTTTTTGCACTGTAAAGTAACTAAAAAGTTGTGGTGTTTCTTGTTTCAGCTTGGAGATGTGCTTTGGGTTGCGTCTCATCATGCTACTCAATTATTGGAGATTGATTTCAAGGTTTTTAGGGATTCATTAAAAGCTTCCATTGTAGGTTAGTGTTTTGTTTTGGCTATTTTATGGGTTATTTGGCTTTAGAGAAATGCTAGGATATTTGAAGATAAATGTCAAACTCTTCAAAGTTTGTGGGATAAAATCTGTTTTTCACCTCTTTATGGGTGTTGGTGATGAGAAAATTTAAAGGTGTTCCTTTGTTTGTCATTAGGGGGGAATTGGGTGGCTATTTGTAATCCTTGAGATTTTTTCTCTCTTGATTTTTTCCTTTGTTTTTTGTTCTTGCTCCTTTTGTAAGTAGGACATCTTGTCCTATTTGATTATTAATAATACTGTTGTTAAAAAAAAATAATAAAGAAATTTGAATGACCAAGAGGTTGATGAGTTCTCTTCTGTCCTTCATTAAACCAAGGTGGTTTTTCTTTCTCTTTTGAAGATAAGAGATGTTGGGTTCTTGAATTGAATGGTGTTTTTTCTTGCAAATCTCTCTTCACATCCATTACTACCACAATTATTTGATCACAGTTTTACCTCTCAATCATATTTGGAAGTCCAAAGTGCCTCGTATATTTAAAGCGGCATGGACGGTTTGCTCATGGAAAGGTGAATACCCATGACATGCCCCCAAAAAGGAGACCTAATAAAGCCCTTCCCATATGTGATGTGTTGCTCTATTGAGGAATCGATTAATTAATTGTTTCTTCATTACCCTATTGATATGATGGTTTGGTGTAAATTATTCCAGTGGTGGGTGTTATGTGAGTTCCTCCAAGATTTGTTTCCCATATTATGGAAGTTCACTTTTGGGGCTTCGGAGGGACAAGAGTATGTGTTCTTTCGGATTGTGCTGTGATATACATCGTGAGGTGCATTTGGAAGGAAAGAAACAATAGAAGCTTTGAAGGAAGCAAAAAGAATGTGCTGTCTTTGTGGGAAGATACTAAGAATTTGTCTTCTTTTTGGGCTTCCACGACTAAGGATTTTATTGGCATCCCTCTCAATCTTATTTTAAGGGATTGGATGGTGGTTTTCTCTTTCTACCCTTTGAAGATTAAAAGGAATTGTACTTGGATTCCGCCTCCTCTTTGTAAAATAAAGTTGAATTTTGATGGTTATTCTCTTGGTAACTCGGGTACCATTGGTTCTAGGGGTATGTTTAGAAATCATGAAGGTAGTATTCTTTCTTCAATTTCCGTGCCTAATGGAAAAGATTTTGCTACAGCTTGAGATTCAATCTCTCTTGATTGCTTTAAGGTTGGCTACAAGACCAGACTTCGATGATTTAATTATCGAGAGGGATTCTTTCACAATTATCTCTTGGATGAGAGAAGTGGTTGAGGAGAGTTGGAGACACTACTATGCTATAAAGTAGATTTTGGACATTGCTAGACGCACTGGGGCATTTTTCATTTGGATTAATAGATTGGCCCATGGAGATGCCAACTTTTATCCTCCTGAAGGAGTTGTTGGCTTTGATGCCTGTTTTTCTTTTTCTGTTCTGTCTTTTTGGTTTTGTTTGCCTCTTTTTTATGGGTCTTCTGGTCCTTCCCCATGTATTTTGGTTCTTTTTTCAATAAACTCATTTATATAAAAAAAATCCCTAATCCAGTATAAGCTTATAGGGGATTTTGCTCCTAATGGTCCACACTTTAAATGGAATAAGAAAATACAATCTAATGGTATGCCATTCTACAAAAGTAAAGCAATAAACTAGAACAATTAAGAAATAAAATAAAAGATACAAGAGTACCTCAACAGATTCGTCGGGTGGGAGTGAACTCAATGCCCGTTCAAATAAAGCACGAATATTTCTATCATCATTCAAACGAGACAAGAAATCTGCATATCTGCAGCACTTGGTTAGGACATATAAAATGATATTTGAAGAAGCTACAATTTCTTTCACACTACTTATACATAAAAACAACTAGTGTAGGCTTATGCTTCAATGTTTTTACACATACTAACATGTATGTGTTGGATACATAGTGGTGCGACAAGTCAAATAACATTTAAAATTTTTCAAGGTCATCATGTTAGGCTTCACAATCCATGTTGGATGCTAAGACCCGTGATACTGTCCATGTATGCAACATTACATGCATATAAGCCCACGAATCTGAGTAGGGTTTTCCTTGAAGATAATGTTTTCAGTTGCAAAGAAAATCTTATAAGACTTAAGGACCTAACCATCACCAAGCACTTTGTTTTGCATAGTTAATATATTAAGAGATGAGTTGAACTCACTCAAGAATGTACCCTGGTTCATGCATAAATCTCTTCAACCCTGCTTCAAACACATTATGTGCAATCTGCATAAATATACAAAAATTATACATGGCTTCCATAAAAATTTCCTTAATCAAATATAATATTTACAGAAGCTTCAAATGTTTGGATTAGGTGACCAATGTTTTCAAAGGCATGTTTTAGGCGTGCCTTGAGGTGTCGATTTTTAGGCGAGACTCCTCTTGATTGTGCTCCCAATTAGCTCTGCACGTGCCCAAGGCTGGCCCCAAGGCACTTTTTGCACCTTATCAAACAAGGAGTGTACCTTTCCAGAGTGCTCTTCGGAATGCTCTTTAAACAATATCTTCTCATTTTGAATTAACTTATTAAAAATAACTCCTAAACATTTTCTTTATGATTACTTTTGTAATCAATAATACTTGTGGACCTAAAATGCTCTCAACATGTTTGCCAGTAGTTTACACAATTACACCTTTATATGAAATTTAAAACCCAACAAAAAACCCCCTAACGTTTATTATTATTATTATTATTATTATTATTATTATTATTATTATTATATAGAGAGAGAGAGAATGACAGAGTGGAAAGTTTATATATGTAATCGCACAATGAGGGAGAAAACCATGGTCACTCACTGGCTTTTTCTGCTCTCTCTACACACACACATATTAGATTAGCCTTTTATCATTTTAATACGATAATAATTTTTAATTTATATATTTAAAATTTTATTATTAAAATAATAAGGGTAAATGGGTAATTTAACTTTTACTGTCAATGGGGGTTTGGAAGGGGATTGGGAATTATTTGTTTGGTTTTAAAGTTTCATGGGGGTTTTGTGAAATTGACCCTATAGTTGAGTGAGGTTTTGTATAATTTAACCCTTTTTATAATTTATTTTTTATTTACTTTTTCTTAATTCATTTAAATTATTTTAATATATATATATATATATATATAGAGTAAAATTCAAATTTTGAAAGGCTTATGCCTCACCATATAGGGATTAAAAAAGCATCACCATACTCTTTCACCTTTAAAAACATTGAAGAACAGACTAGTCTTAAAATGGCTAATCAAAGCAAACATATTTACAGAAGCTTCAAATGCTTGGATTAGATGATAAATCTTGGCATAGCCCAGCAAAATAGAAAAAAGGACAGAAGGCATTTAATGGTAATTATTTACCTGGCACTATGACTGTTCATCTGTCTCTCAATGCAAATAGAAATTCCAATTAAACAGAAGCAACCAATTATGTTCAATATCACTAAGAAATATAGGCAATAAAGGTTTGGCATTTTATCCACTCCAAGTGGTACTTGTATAATATATCATCACACTACCAGTACAGAATATCCTACTAGAGTTAATGTTGTGAAAAGTAGAAACTGTATGCTAAATGTCCATTGACCTTAGGATCCTTGTCAAGACAGAATGCCATCATCGCATGAGCAACATAAACATGGTATGTGCAATTTGGGGATTTGCGAGCATCAATAAAGTACTTGCGAGCTGATTCAACTCCTTCAGTTCTTCTTAAGAAACGAATAAACTGCAGCATAAAACACCAGAGAAACATGTTTTATTGACAAACTGTGTCCCGAATAACATATGTTCTCTTCCCATAAAAGCTGAAAGTTATTGACAAGCTATGAAATGTCACACTCCAAATATAAAACATACTAATAAAGTATTTGAGATGTAAACTACACATCATAAACCAAGCCTATAATGAGATGTAACAATAGTCATTTCCACAACTATATGCAACAGCAACATGATAGACAATATCATAAACGATCTCAATCTTAAGAGTCCATTTCAACCATTATACTTGTATAATTTTATAGAGACCTCTACAAAACATTCTTTACTATGTACATGAGATAAACAAAAACTCAAAATAGTGTCATCTCTCAGCTACGCACTAGAGACTTCTTGATTCCTACTAGTTTCTCATCCTTGAAAATGTTATTTAAATAACACAATGAGCCATATGGCTCAATGAATAAACATCTTAATTTAATTCTACATCATCATCATTATACACATTGTGACACATAATAGTTATTTCAAACTTACATGCCTCATTTGCTATTGTCTCTCACAACTTGCAAAAACACATGATTGGATAACACACATTGACCTCAAGCCAAATGTATGCTATCATTTACGCAGAACACATGAACCCTATTGTATTTGTGAATACGAGTATATTGATCTTGTGTCAATAATATCTATTAGTGCACTAACTATAGGAGGACTCAATCTCGGTAGTCAACTCTTCATCAATATCATAATCCTTACATCCATAGTAAATAAAATATCCGTCATGAATATTCATGTATATTTAGCTTTAATAATTCATATTATTATAAAATTTTAATCATTGCAAAAATAAGACCTTACTTTTTATTCAAATTATACACTAATATGGCCTAATCTTTTGTTAAATACCCAATTATTAGCTTAAGCTCAAATCAAATTTTAAATAATTGCTAGGATTTCAACATAATCCATAATTCTAAGTTATTTCTCAATTCTTATACTTAAGCTCATACACAAGCAAAGCTATTAGACATAAATTACTCAAAACGATCCTATTTTATATACTAAACCTAATACATGTCCTTCAAAATTCTGGCGAATAGGCTAGAAAAATTGGAAAGGGACTTCTTTTGGGAGGGATTGGGTGATGAATTTATGTTCCATCTTGTTAATTGACATACGGTCTGCTCTTCGAGGGAGGTTGGGGGTTCATGCATACAACCTTTGCCCTTCATAAATCAAATTCTTTTGGGAAAATAGCTTTAGAGATTTATAGTGGAGAGACTCTCTTATGGAGAATGGTAATAAGTTTGAAAGATGGGTGCAGAGAGGGAGGAAAGCAAGCTAAATGGAAGTTATAAAGTTGGCCTATGGAAACCTACCATGATGGGGTTAGGGGCTTCTCCAAGGGAAATAAAGTTCAAAGTGAGTGGGGGCTAAAGGATTAAATTTGGAAGGATATTTGGGGTAATGAGGTGACGTTTAGGATGTCAATAGCATGGATGTGTATGACAGTAAACCCCTACATGCCAAGAACCAAATTTTGTCCTTACAATTCATGGTCATCACATAAAATATGTTATTAAAAAAAAAGCTTAATCTGTATTTAAGACCAATTGGTAAATATCAATGTTACCGTAAACATGGATATATAAGAGCCAAATGCAGTGTGCAGTAATAAAATGGGAACACAAATAGACACTTACTCTAGAACACGGTACATTCTCTTCTTTTAAAAAGAGAGGCAAGAGGGGCAAGGGGGAGGACAACAAAAAGGAATTGAAAAAAAATTGAAATCCTGCAATTAGAGCATAATAGCATGTCATGCAACGAACAGGAGTAAGAGAATAATTAATTGGCAAAAAGGGCTACCTCGTCGAATTCTATATTTGAAATTTAGTATACATTTTGTTTATTTCCTTTTAGCATTTGGATTTCTTTATCTTAACCATACTTATCTTCATTGATTTGCCTCTTATTTTGTCGTTCATCATTTCCTTTTAAGAGAATATCCCCCCTCATTTGTATATCCCTTTAATATATTTTTCGTTTCTGATCAAATGTTAATTATTTTAATGCGAGGTGGCATAATTCAATTGAAAAAACGGAAACATCGGGAAAGCAATAAATATTTTTTGGTTTTAACCCTACAACATATAAGGAATAGAAAAAATCAATAATCTCTTTGAAATGCAAAAGTTTCCCACTATAGCCAGATACTACTAGACAAGAGCTAGTAAGTAAGAGCATTCAACCAAGGGGTCATTGCCTTTGATGTTTTCTTTTCTTTTCTTTCTTCCTTTTTTTTTTTTTTTTTTTTTTTTTTTTTTGCCACGATGAGCAACAGAAATTTTTTAAAAAATAATCTACCAGTAAGGACAAGATGTCCAAAAAAAATAAAAATGAGAAAGAAAAATCAACTAAGAAAGACAAATTTTTAAATCCTTTCTTTCTATTAAAACTCTAACTCAATATTTTATGCCTTGCCTTATGGAATATATGAATCAAATGAGAGCTAAGATCTATGGACCCAAACACGAATGCCATGTTCCAAGATGATCACAAGGTGTTTTATTTGACAAGTCCCGAGAACCTATACAGGTAATTTCTTCCAGTGAGCTCTTCATTTCCTTTTTTATTCTTAAAAATAAGATAATTTTTAATTTAAAGTGTCATTATTCAATTCACTTCAAAATTAATTTGAAAAATATCTTTAAAATGGAGAAATTTTCTACTATACTAGGAATTCAACATAGTGCTAGTCACTGAGAGCATATTATTTGAAATTAATGGGTACATTATGGGGCCTTTACTTCTTCTTTTTTCCCCCCTTTCAAATCTTCCTATTCTCTTTGATTAAAGTTAAATGTTTTTTATGTTTACCTCAGGAGAAAATATGAGTCAAATGAAAGATCTTAGTTGTGGACACAAAACGTAAGTGTCATGTTCCAACACAAACACCAACTATTGGACTGGGCAACTCCCCAAGATCTAGAGACTGGGACACGCTTACATATTTGCATGTGTTCGTAAACATAATAATTATATATGTCTCTCTATCTCTCTCTCTTTATATATGTATATTATATATCTTTGCTTTAGTTTGTGTATGTTTGATAATAAAAAAAACATTAATAGTCAACTAAAGTGAAAACTAAAAACTTAATAAAAGGTTCCATAACCAAAATAATAATAATAATAATCACCTGCCTGCCCGTATGCAAATATCATGTTATAAGAGGGAAAAAGGGACTCTTGACTTGAGGGTATTTTCTATTTGGTGCACGGAAGTGCCCACCCCAGCTCTGCTCTTGCTCTCATTCTCACTCTCGCTCCATGATTTGGACACATAGGCAACATTCAAAGGTTGTTTCTTGACCTTAAACTAACCATTTTCAAACATGCAAGACAAAAATCTCCAGTTTTCCAACACCATGTCAATTATAGTCCATACATTGAAGAGAACATGTCAACTAAGCAAACATTCCTTACTTGTATATGAGCTAGCGCTGTTGCACTGACACCATCCCCCAAAAGGCTCTCATATATTTTCTTCGCAGGCTGTATAAAAGCTGAACCACATTGAAGAGACAATAATCAAAGATATTTGGCCACGGGAAAAGAAAGACCAAGTCACATTTTCATACCAGAATTGCTCCACGGGATTCCTCCAACTCCGCATAAGCATACCTTAGCATTTCTGAATCTAATTATGAAATTTAAAAAAAAAAAAAAAAAATCAGACAGGAAAAGAGGGGAACGAAAGAAGCATGAGCTACTTAACACCTTGATAGATGCAAAGTAGCGAGCCAAAAACTGCTTTAGCCAATACCAAATTATGACAAATAGACACCTGAAAATCTGGCCATATATAGCAGCAGAAGAACAGAAACAAACATTACTGATAGAATAAAATATTTGGAAACCCTGACGAATGAAAGAAGCAGGAGACTACCAGGAAGAGCTTTTACAGCTCGCTGGAAAACTTTGATTGCAGCATCTATTGAACCAGTTTTTTCATGCCACATAGCATAATCATACCATACATCAGGATAAAGGTATAAATACATCAGGCACTGGATACAAGCAAAACTCAGTGAGAAACTCGCAGCAAACTGTAACAGGTAAATAAATTTGCACCCCAAAATAAACAAAAAGTGGTAATGCATCTGAAAAGGGAGATAAGGTTGTTGCAAGATTAGAATAGCAATTAACTAAATTGAACATGATCAAATAAACTGTAAGCTAACTCAATAGATTCAAAGAAAGAAAACAATACAAACCATAAGTGTTTCATCGTAAAAACTGTGAAAACCCAGATTTTTATTACAATATTTTATATGTTTTATGAGATGATTTGTATTATTTTAGAGGAAAAAAAAAAAAACATTTGTGAAAATACCCAACATGTCCCAAATTTGTTTTAAAACAAAACAAGACACTTAGTCTTTTCATTTTCTTGTATTGGCCGAGTGAGAGAGGGAGAAGGGAGAGTGAAAGGGAGAGAGAGAGAAGGCTGACGAAGCTCGCCGAAGTCTGGTCACTAGAGCTCGCCGGACTTCACTTCGTCGACGGTGAAGGTAAGCTCCTTTTTGTCTAGCTTCATCTCTTCCCATTTTCATTTTAGTTTTCAAACCCATTTTGTGGACTTTCGGATTTTTGGATGAATGGGGGTAAGAGTTGGTTGGTGGAAGATGTTTTTGGTGTTTGGGTGTAGCTTAGGTTTGGATTTATGACTTTGTTGAGGGATTTAGGAAAGCTTGACATAATGTTCTATGTATATGAGTTTATGTGGATTTTATGCCAAAAACTGTGGATCTTGAGATCGGACCGTTAGATCTTTGTTATTGGACTTGGTCTAATGTTTTTGAAGTCCCATGGATGTGGATCTATGATCACATGTCGAGATTTGTGGTTGGATTGAGGTATTTTTGAGTTTGGAATGATTTTTGGCTTGCTGGAAGCTCGAACCAACACGAAGAGGGACTTCTCTATCGATAGAAGTGGTGTCTCTATCGATCTAGAAGACTATGGTGAATTAATTCTCAGGGAAGTAAGCATTTCTCTATCGATAGAACGTGTTTCTATCAATAGAGGAACCTCTATCGATAGACAGTCTATCGATAGTGGGTGGCTTCTGTCTCTCTTTCTTTTTCTGTTTCTTCTATTTTGTTTTTATATTTTAAGGGTTGCATAGCCTATATGGGTTTTGTTGCCATGGTTTAGCGCTCTTAGAGGGTGGGGTTGATTGGTTTGAGCATGAGTTGCTTAGAACAAGGGTTTGATGTGGGTTCCTTTGTCATTTTCTTTCAGATCAAGATAGTCCTGAGGATTATCCTTACAGTGGATAGCATTTGCATTGCACGAAGACACTACTAGGGACCGGACTATTGCATCGTTCCGGACTATTGCATCATTCAAGGTAGGATACATGAACCTCTATAACACTAATGATATATGATTTACAATGTATGCTTTACGTGGATTGCTTCCAAATGTGGAAAGGTTTATGAAATGATAATGATGCATGGAACATAAACTGTTTAGAAACCTTGGTGTGTTGTGTTTATGATAACATGATGATAGCATAAGGAATATTTATTTCACTCTTGTTTGAAATGATGGATATGTTTATGGAAATGATGTTTTAATATATATATATGCCTCTCGTATCTATTTTCATGCCCACTTGGCAATGGTTTTACATGTGCTAGTATGCATGGTATTTTTGGGCTCGGTTGGTATACAGGGAGGTTAATTAAGGGCCATGGTCATAGGTGGAGCCTTAGTGCGGACCCGAAGTTTATAGCCTCGTAATGACTCGACAGTTGACCGTGCAAGGTAACTAGTAGGTACCCTCAGGAGGAAGGACCTCGTAGTGGTCAGTTTCGGGTATCGCTGTACCGGAGGCTTGTCAACCTATAACCAGCATCCTAATATACATCCGCGAGCCTGGTTATGAAAATGAGGAAAAAAAATGGTTTGGATAACAGTGATCTATGATGATTTATGAACTGTGTTTATAACTGAATACAAACCCACACCCTTTATGTACTATTTGACGAAAAAGGCTTATTAAATATTTTTATTATATGTTCCTTGTATATGTATTATTACTGTTGGTTGAAGTTGTATTCCTACTGGGCATTCCAAGCTCACGCTGTGTTTCATACAACAGATTCACATGTTTCTCGAAGAGGTTCGGCTATAAGGAATACTCCTCAAGTGGCTTTGGTTCTAACAGTGTTCTGGGCAGTCTTGCATCGTAGTATGTAGCAGCGTTAAGAGTTGTATAAACTCGTGGACTATTATCATTAGTACTTATTATCCTATATGCTAAGGTTGTTGGCATTTATTATTATCGAATGGGGTTATTACTGCATGAACTATTCGGATTTGGGACATATATTATGCACTATTCATTTCATATCATGTTGTTATATTTATTCGTTATGTCCAGAGTATGGAAATATGAATGAGCAGTACAGGTTGTACCTTCGCCTTGACACGTGTTGACCTACTCGGGAGGGTCAGTGCAATTGTCAAGTTAGGGCATTACAAAAACTGTAGAGTATTGAATTAAAAAATGTCCATGTAGAATGAAGGGAAGCTCACACCAGCAACCTATTCTCAAGTTCCATTTGGCACAGCTTCTAGCAATGGGATGAACTTTATGAGGATAGTCTCCATATAAAGTCCTTTGTAGAAAAACTTCTAAACATTGAATGATGTTTGATGCACACCAATTAGAAATCCTTTTTGATGCAAGTCATTCTGACAAACGTTAAGGTCGTTTGCCAGTGAGGTAACAACATTTTATCAAGCCTTCCAACCACTAGATTATGCAGTATCTTTCAAAAATCTAGGGCCTTTCAAAATTCCAGCACAACAATAGAGGATAGAAGTTAGTGTTTGGTGTAGATTCATTTAAGGGAAGGGGAAGGATAAGTCCAACCTAAGCCCTCTCTTGTAACGAATTTGTCCTTGTAAGCTAAAAAATTTTGGGGGCCTGAAGATAGTATTTCTATACTCAGCACCGCATTTCTCTTCAATTCTCTCCTTAATTCATGCTTCAAAGTCTTGGCTGTAGACTTCGCATCTTGGTCACAATCAACTCATCGCATCTTGGGAGAGACAACTTTCCACATGAGAGAATATTTTTTTAAAAATATCATCGGAAAATCTAAAACTAGTACTCACATTGGAACTATCAAAAAAGTTAAACAAATAACTCAATACATATAACATAGTCAAAGACATTGTTAGGTTTTGTGTGTTGGCATGTTTCATTTCAAAACTTGGGGAATTGTATTTTATAGAAAATGTACTAAGATCTCTAATGAAGATCATGATTGAAGCTTCTAACTCACCAATGACTAGGAAGGTAAGAGACTTAGAGACCTATTTGACATTGTCTAGGTGGTTAGTTGGTTGTTTGACTTTAAAGCACTTTGAAGAGTCATTCTTATGGTTGTTAAAGTCAAGATTAATCCAAAGTTGTTTGGTATTGATTCAAAAGGTTATTAGTTGCTCAATATTGAAATTTGGTCCTTTTGAATCGATCCAAAGTGGTGCTGGATCGGTCCAAAATGCTGATATTTTAACATTAAGCAAACAGTAGCTTTTTGGATCGATCCAGGATCATATTGGATTGATCCAAATTATATTAAATTGAAATAGTGGCCTTTTGGATTGATCCAGGACCACATTAGATCGATCCAAGTACAGGTAATTTCAATTTTTTACTGATTCTTACTATACTGACACATGGTGACGTCACTAGGATGTAGTAGGGTAAAAGCCTCCAAAAAAGCTGCTACATTTCTCTCTCTAACTCTAGTGTGTCATGAGTGATCCCTTTGGCGAGGATTATCACATTTCTTCCATATAAACCATTAGGAATTCATTAGATCTTGTTTGTAATGGATTAGAAATCTTGGAATCTACCATTTATCATCATTGTTGAGTGGTCTTTGTGGAGATTAAAGACTTCTCGGGGCTCTTGGATAAGGCTTCAAGAGTATAGATCATGGATTTGATTGTGGAGCAAGTTATGGAGAAGAAGGACTAATGGAGCTTAAGTTGATGAGGTCTTAGTACACTTAGGCTTGGGACTTGGAGAGCATCATGTATGGTATAATCTTTGTAACTTCTTCTTTAAAGTGGATGGCTTGTGATTCTCCCGTGGTTTTTTCCGAAAAGGGTTTCCATGTAAAACCTTGTCTACCTTGGTTGAATAGTTGAATAGTTTGTTTTTTATTAGATTATCAAGAAGGATGGAATGGTATTTGCCGTGATCATGGATCCATCTTGATAATCTCTCAGTTATGTGATAATCATGACCTCTATATGTTTGTGATGTGTTCTTAATCACTGTTTTTAGCATATTTCATATATAAATGGTGTTCATGCACATGTAGTGGCTAATCATGATTGATTAATTTGCAAATCTATATCTAAGTGTGGTTTTTCAGACATCAACAGGCAATAACACGTTATTGTACTATGGAAATGCACAATATTTATATGTATATACATATTTTTTAGTATGATTTTAAGTTTATAATTTTGTTTTTTTAAGAATATTCATAATTATCAATTTAGTTGAATAAATGCAATCAAAGAATTAAAACAATTTATTTTTATTTTTATTTTTTTAAAATGTTAAATTATTGTTTCTTTAAAGAGGTATAAATGTTTATAAAAGATATATAGTTATTTTTAGCACAGAAGTAATAGAGTTGAGCAATTTTTATAAATAAAATAAGTATATAGAATAAGAGGTATCCTTCCTAATAATAATGATAAAAACAAATAAGGATTAATTTGTAAATAAGTTATATTATAAACTCATACCCATCCAGAATATTCATTTCTAGCAAGTATCAACCGAGAGAGAGAGAGAGAGAGAGAAGTGGCGGCAGCACAATACCACCAGCTCCCTTCGGTGACCGGCAGCAGGAGGCGAAGGAGGAGAACCTCTGATATGCTTCTTCTTCCTTTTTTTTCTTTGGATCCTGCAGTGATTATTGCTGATGCTTCTTATTCTTCTTTATTTTCCAGCTGCTTTGCTTCTTTTTTCTCATGGCTTATATTTCCAGCTGCTTCTTTTTACCTGTTTTTTTTTGGGGGGGTTGTGTGATCTCATATCGTCCATTTTGGATCTAATATTGTCCATAATCTCTGCTGAGATGAACAATATAAAGCCTTTTCTTTAAACTTTTGACTCTTTACTTAATAACGTCTCGGGCAGGGATGATAACAATACCTCTTGCCTGAGATGTATCTGTATCATCTGATACTTCGATCCATGCCTCTATTAACCAACCAAACAGAGGAAAATGAGGGATCTTTTACACTTCCCTCTCTCTCTCTCTCTCTCTCTCTCTCTCTCTCTCTTCCTCCTACCAAACTGATTGTTAATGATGTCTATGTTTTTTTCATTCAACTGAGGAGAAAAGTTTAGGGTAGAAAACAGAAGAGATAGTTAGGATACTGTGTTTCTGAAAAAACAAGTGTAAATACCTAAAAGAAAGTTTAGTGATGACTAGTATATTTTCACTCTATTAAGTAATAAGTGGCGAAATTTCAACATCTTTATACAAGAAAGGGGGAAAACAATAACAAATGGACATATAAAGGCAGATATTTGTATACTTTAACTCTGTAAGTAACAAGAGGAAACATATCATCATCTTTATGAAAGAGTAGGAAAAGATAAGGCCAAACTTCAAAATGCACTAAACAAATTAGTTTACAAAAAAAAATCTGGACATGTGTTGGGTGGCTCCAAATTCTTCTACAATATTGGACTTAGAATTTTGGGTTTTAGGGTTTTCTAAAAGAGCTCTAGTATAATGGAGTTGTGCGGTTTTAACCATTTTTTGGGTTATTTGGGTAGAGAGGAATCTTGTATTTTTTATGATAGATGCAATAGTTTTGTTGGTCTATGGAGAGTTTGTTTTTTGGGTTCTTTTTGGGCTTCAGTATCTAAGGAATTTAGGGGTCGTAATTACTGGGTATGTTGTGTATTTGTAGTTTGTCTTTGTTTTGGTTTTGTTTTTGTTCCTTGTTCATCTGTGTAAAGTAGGGCACCTTGTCCTCCCTTTTCTAATAAAAATTTCTTACTGTCTATTAAAAATAAAAAAAATAAAAATAAAATAAAACATATCCAAGAAAAACAGTACTTATGCTTCATCATACAAAAATATTCAGATGAATCAAACATGCATTTAGAAAGAAATCCAGTAAAAAGAGCTGTTGTGCTTCATAGATTACAAGGTGAAAGTGCTGGAAACAGTCTGGCCTAGATATGAAGACTATTATAGATTCAAAAGCACAGGTAACAAACTTACGGACTACATCTTACTTTACCTGCTCATATGTGTATATAATTCTTTTGTTGGAGGACGCACTGTCTATCCTTTGAGGGTTTCCCCTGAAAATAAAGGAATACACAATTAGATTAAAATTAGAAGAAAATCAATTGAACTTCATAACTACAAATCAATATTTAACTTGCTAGAGAGGAATAAAAAAGGAATTTCTTGGCCAAAAATGAACATAAAAATGAAAGTATTATAAGCCATGATTTATACAATAGAATTCTAAGCAGCAGAAATGAGAAAAAGTATAAAAATATAATGAGGACTAAGATGAGGATGCCAAGATGAATGAGCAGCAAGAGTTGACTTAAAAATAGCAACAGATAAAAATGATAGGAAAGAGAATCAACTTATAGGGTTTTTTCATGGGCAACAAATGCAGCAACATTGGTCTAACAAGAGAATATTTCCACTTCCACAAGCCCAGAAGAGAGAACAGTGCTCTATACAGGGGTTCCACAAGGGTTCTATAACCCAAACCAGACCCTTTAAAGGTTGGGCATCTGAATTAGACCTCCCTCAGGTCCACTTGTTGGAGAAGACTCAGAAAGAAAATATACCCTCTTGAGTGAGTATGGGTACAAAGTTAACATTCTTTGATGCATTGGGTTGTAGTGCTCTCATTGTCGTCTTCTGTTATTAAGGGTTTAATAATTAATTTTCAAATGGTATTTAAATTCAAAAAATCTCACAAAAACAACCAAAATGTTTCATAAATGGAAAAAGAATGAAATTTCAAAACTTCATGGTCTCAACTGAAACTCAAAAAATATGAGACCAACAAACTTCATCAAACCTGATAAAAATTTATACATTAATGATGTATTTTATAAAATTTGAAACAGTAAAAACTTCAATTTAAAAGTTTTGTTAATTAGATGGAAGCAAAATATATGCTTTTGACCCTATTTCCAGAATATATACAATTTCTTGTGAGTACAAAACACATTCAAGAAACTATAAAATCAAGGACTTTAAAATAGTAAATCTTATAAAAGAGCATGCCCAAAAGACAGACTACAAAAGGGATGGATGCAAACTGCAGACATTAACATGGAATTATCTCTAAAGGTTAATTGAGAAAAATGCACCTATTTCTTGGAAACTAATTCCATCACACATCACCAACAAATGATTCTTACCAACCATTATGATTTTATCAAACATCATAGCAAAGAGTTTTTCCATAGTACAAAATCATCACACATGCATGCGTGGAATGATGCACACTTGCAGACGGCCATATATGAAAAAATAACCCAAATTAACAGTGACAATTTCATGATTATTCAGAATTCAGAGAATGGTCAAGAAGTCTGGAGAGGTCAGGAAATATCAAACAATGAAACAATACATACAAAATTTATTAGTATAATTTTATTGACAAATGACTTCGTGAAAAGATTTGCCAACCCATTAAAAAGTCAATAAAATGTGAGTTATTAAATTATACATGATAAATTGCATTGCAACTGTCTAATTTAATGAAAATCTAACAATATCATCACAACCAAGCAAGGTTTAACCCAAGCCAGAAATCTTAACTGATGTAGAATTACGTAATCATATGTAGGAGAAAAATTAGATGTGCTTGTATTTTTCCTTTTGTAACAGCCATGTAGCTTTGGAGTTGCTTATTTTAGCTAGTTAAGCTTGTTAGTTGGCTAGATCCTCAATAAATGAGCTTATTAGAGAGGATTCAGAGTTAGTTTTGAGATATTTCAGTATGATTTGAGATCAGAGATGTCAAATTTTAGAGCTTCTTAGCACTTGTAGTTTATACTGGTTTTACAACAATTCCTGTGAATTCCAGCATTGCTCTTCATTGATTGATCAATTTCTTGTTGATTCTTGTTGATCTAAATTTCAGTTTTGATCATTTGGTATCAAAGCTTTAGTTTCGTATAGATTTTCTCATTGATTTTGATCATTTGAGCCCTAAAACTCCTTATTTCTTTCTCGAACCCTAGAAGTGAGTTTCAAAGGTGTGCTCTCTCTCTCTCTCTCTCTCTCTCTCTCTAGCTATTTTCGTTAGGCTAATGAATAGAAGGTTTCGGGTTCAAGGGTAATAAGGGCTATAGGATTTGGTTTTGAGAAGGTGAGTGATGTGTTTCCATGTTTGTAAGCTGAGAAAATTAGATAAATTTGCTTTATTATTGAGAGAGAAAATTACAAAAACAGAGAGAAACTCTCCTGTCAAATCTGAAACTATTTTTCAAAATGATTAAAACTGATTACAGATTCTAACTAATACTATTTGCAGAGATTCAAAGCTGTTGTAACTAACTTTAGGGAACAACTAGACTAACGAGGCTGTCACTTAAGTTGATAACAGTACTACAATAGGACTCAAGGTACATCATTTCAGCCCTTTTAAAAAAATAAAATAAAAATCTTGCCCTCAAGTTGTGGTAGAGTAATAAGGCACAAAATGCTTGACATTAAAGCATTAGAAATTTGGAGATGAGATGGCAACTCATAATATAAGCATTGTCATTAAGCTTGGTCAATATCTTGCATGGACCAACTTTCTGTGCACCCAATTTACAATGAGAACCATGTGAATATCTTTCCTTAGTCAACACGACCCCCACCAAGACTCCTTCACTGCAAACAAGCTTCCTTCTACGTTGATCAGTAATAGCTTTATATTTGGCATTAGATTTTTCAATCTTCTCCTTGACTTGAGTGTGGACAGATTGTATAAAATCAGCAAAATCCCCGTCCCGTACATTCTCCTTCTTGGAAGTTGGTAACGGCCAAGTCAATGACACTAAGAGGTTTCCTTCCATAAACCACCTCAAAAGAAGAAGAATCAATGGTTCTATTGAGGGAAGAATTTTAAGCAAACTCAGGCCAGCAGTAAAACACTCTCCCAGCTTTTAGGATGTTCCCCAACCAAATATCCCAACAAATTTCCAAGACTACAGTTGACAACTTCTGTTTATCCATCTGCTTGGGGATGAAAGGTGGTACCTGTAAGATAGCTAGCTAGTTTCTATCTTCTGTCTTAGCTTAGTTTCTATTTTCTGTTTTAGCTTCTCCATAAATATAGGCTTGTACTCTTTTATTTTTAAGGTTGAATAATAGATTGACGGCCTCCATGGCTCTTTTCTCCAAAGTATCTATCATGTTATCAGAGCCTTAGGGTTCTTAGAACTTGGCTTGGTGGGTCTTCTCTCTCCTTCTGCTCTCTCATTACTCTCTCTTCCTCTCTCCTCCTCACAGCCTGCTGAAAAATTCTAGACACTCACGGACTACCACAAACTCCCAGAACATGATCTGCTCTGCTGTCCTCGTCTCTCACGCTTGATCCTACCTATTTTCTCTCTCTGTGTCGGCATCAATAGGACACTATAGCTCTCAGTCTGATACCTCTCTCTCTCTCTCTCTCTCTCTCTCTCTCTCTCTCTCTCTCTCTCTCTC
>JAESVK010000147.1:75805-101524 GCA_017140935.1 Hamamelis virginiana | reverse complement strand
CTCTCTCTCTCTCTCTCTCTCTCTCTCTCTCTCTCTCTCTCTCTCTCGGCTTCAGCAGGAATAATTGTTCCCTGCAATAGCACAGCCAGTCCCCTTCACATCAGATTCTGACCTTTCTCCCTCTGTTTCGGCAACCTTGAAACCTCAGCAAGCTTTCATGGCAGTCTTGGACCCCTGGCCAGCATCCATGACTTCTACAATCTCTTTCTCTCTTCTTGACTTGGCTTCTTGAACTACTGGATAGTATTCTTTTAAACTAACCAGAATTTTAAACAGACATATTGGCTTATTTGATTGATTCTTTCAATGCTACTGATTTTGGTCAGAATTCTCTTGGTGATTTATTGAAGAACCTCGGCACTTAAAACCCTAAAAATGGCAGAAGATAAGATTTAAGCTATTAGCACCCATTTAAATGGCAACAATTATTTCTACTGGGCAAAGGTTACGAAGAATTTCCTTTTAGGTCAGTGAGGATATGTTACTGGCACCATTACAAAACCTCTGGACCTCCGCTTTGGGCAAGTAGGAGATGGAGAACGCACAGGTTCTTACTTCGCATCACAATTCCGTGGAACTAAGTATAGGCCAAAATTTCTCAAAGTTTGATGTTGCCGATCAAGTTTGGAGTTATCTCCAAGAAATATACCTTAAGTCTAATTTTGTAAAAGAATTTGAAATTAAGATATCGATTTGGGCTGCCAAACAGAAAGACAAGTCTATCAAAGAATTCAATAATGAAATTACCACATTTTGGGATTAGTTGGCTCTTATGGATCCCCCAAACTTACAGTGTTTGGATAGTTATATTTAGAGGAGGGAGCATCAACGTCTTATCCAGTTTTTTATGGCTTTTCAAGAGCAGTTTGAGCCACTACGTGGTGCTATTCTACATCGTCTCCCCTTACCCTCTCTTAATACTGCAGTCAAAGAGCTCATTACTGGGGAGACTCATCTCAAGATGTTCCAACCTGGTTCCTGATTGGTTTTAGTTTTTGTTGCTTCATCTCCATGAGCGCCTTTGCTTCTTAGTCCTCCTAGATCTGTTATCAAAGTTACGGGTATGCCAAAACCTCGTGTTGCATATGATGAGTGTAGTTTTTGTCACCAGAAGGGTCATTAGAAGCATGCTTGCCCTAAACTTATTGCAAAGCGCTCATCTACTGCACCTTCTCCTCATCCACAAGCTGCCCTTGCTGCACCTTCTGTCAACACAGTGGCCCCCTCTCTAAGGCCATCAATGTTTGAGCAGTTTCAGATTTGGCTAACTCTCAGTCACAAGCTTCAGCTTTGTCCACTCTTCCCTCAGGAATCTCCACCAATACTTGGATATTTGATTCTGGTTCCACCCACCATATGACAACATCTCTCCCTTCTTAGTGATTGTATACCTCCCTCTTCACCTATCACTATTGCCACTGTTAATAGGTCTAACATGCATGTTCGTAATATAGGTTCTATTCTTCCTTCTTCTGATTCCTCTTTCTCTATTCCCAATATATTATATGTTCCTTAATTATCTATTAGTTTGCTTTCTATTTGCCAATAATTTGATTTTGGTTTTGATGTAGTATTTCTTCTTTGCATTGTGTTGTGCAGAATCAAGTATCCAAGAAGCATATTGGGACAGGGCGTAGAGTTGGGGACCCCTATGTGGTAAGTCGTTCTTGTGCTCTGTCTTCTTTTTGTCTTACTAATCCTTCTCTTTTTTATTTATGGGAAGACACCACGAAACAATCAATAGGAGCATTATGAACCGAAGACAATGCATACACCCAGGGAAATAAAGAAAGAAAAGCACAATCCCCTCTCCAAACATCTTCCCAAAACCGGACTCTATCCCCACATCCAACCTTGAAAACCAAGAAACTACGAAAAGAACTATAAACCCGGGAAATACCTTTCCAAGGACAACACCCAGAGACCCTAATTCCCAAGTTAGCATCCCATCCATTATCCTGTAATCCATATTTACTTTTAATAACTTTATGCCAAAGAGAGTCACACTCTAAGGGAAACCTCCAGAGCCACTTTCCAGTAAGAGCAATATTTCTCTTCACAATGTTACCCATAGCAAGACCTCCTTTCAACTTAGAACGAGAAACAATACCCCAATTAGCTAAATGAGGTCTCTTCCCTTCTCCTCTACCCTCCCAAAAAAAATCTCTCATCAATTTCTCCAACCTAGCAACCACCTTTTTAGGCATTTTGAAGATAGACAAATAGTAAATAGGCAAACTAGCCAACACTGACTGAACCAATGTTAATCTACCTCCTCTGGACAAAAGTGATTTTTTCCACCCATCCAACATTTTTCCCACCCTCTCTAGAACCGGCTCCCAAAAGGAATCCCTCTTTGGATTACCTCCTAATGGTAAAACCAAATATTTCATGGGCCAACCATCCACTTTACATCCTAATTGATTTGCCAAATCAGCCAATGCAGAATCTGAAACATTAATCCCAGCTAAAACACTTTTACTCAAATTCACCCTCAAGCCTGGCATAATTTCAAAGACCTTCAAAATAGAATGTAAATTTCTCACCTTCTCTTCCACAAAAGGCAAAAAAAAATGAAGTATCATCAGCATACTGAAGGTGAGAGACCGAAACACAATCCCTTCCTACCTCAAGACCCTCAACCAACCCTGCATCCTTAGCCTTATCTACCAATCGACCCAAAACATCCACAACCAAAATGAAAATAAAAGGAGACAAAGGATCTCCCTGTCTTAAACCCCTAAAAGCTTTAAACGTCTCACCCGCCTTACCATTAACAATCACAGACAAATTAACTGAGGACAAACAACCCCTAATCCACTTCCGAAATCTTTCCCCAAAACCCTTTTTAACCAACACCTCCTCGAGAAACTCCCATTCAACATGATCATATGCCTTTTCAAAATCCACCTTAAGTAAAACACCCTTCTTCTTTCTTGATCTATACTCATCAACCACCTCATTAGCCACTAAAACAACATCTAAAATCTGTCTACCTTCTACAAAGGCAGCCTGAGATGAGGAAATTGTATCAGCCAAGACCAACCTTAACCTTTTTGATAAAAGTGCCTTTAAAAGTTCAGATATTTGCTTGGGCTGTGGCGCATCGAAAGATTTCTACTAATGAGGTGGTGCAAAAAAGGAATCCTGGTATGTTTATTTCTCCCCAATGGTGTGTTTTGTGCAGGGATGATTGTGAGACCATTGATCATTTATTCTTGCATTATCCTTTGGCAATGGCTTTGTGGCAAAGATTGTTTAAACCCTTGGATATATGTTGGGTGGCCCCAAAATCGTCCTCTACAATGTTGGATATTGAGTTTCGTGTTTTTGGATTTTCCAAGCGAGCAATGGTTCTTTGGAGATGTGTTGTTTTGGCAATTTTTTGGGTGCTTTGGCTTGAAAGGAATGCTCGTATATTTGAGGATAAGTGTGATAGTTTTGTTGGTTTGTGGGATCGGGTTTGTTTTTTGAGCTCTTTTTGGGCATCGGTGTCTAATGAATTTAGGGGTTTTCCTTTGTTTGTAATTTTGAATAATTGGGTGGAGGTGTGTGAGTAGGGTTTTGGTTTGTTTGGCTGGGTTGTAGTTTTTTTTATTGTTCTTTTTATCCTTGTTTACTCCTTTTTAATTTGTATTGTAGGACATCTTGTCCTCTTTTCTTTTAATATAATTTTGCTGCTTATCAAAAAAAAGGTTAGGACATGTGTCTAGTAATCGTTTAAAAAGGTCTTATTTTTTCAAGTCAATGTGTCTATTGATGATGTTCGGGATTGTAGTGGATGCAAACTCACAAAAATGAAAGCTTTTCTATTTAATAAAAGTGCTTCATATCAAAAGATTTAAAAACAAGTTTCCTATTTCTCAAAAAATACTGCAAAAAATTATCCAATCCGGGAATTTCTTTACAAAATTTCTCCCTAAGCATCTAATTTCTATTTCTAATTGTATAAAAATTTTGTTAATCAAATTTTAAAAAAAAAAATTACAATAGAACTCTCAATTGATACGAGGAAAAGTAAAAAATGGGTACATATAGTCAATATATTTAAAATTTGAACTATTCAAGTAAATATAAATGTATTTCTGTCAAATCAAAAAAGGACATTGTGAGATTGTTTCTTACTTTTCAAAGGCTAAAAACCTTTTCCATGCCATCCATTGCAGTTCTTCCTGTGGAAGCACAATGACAAATTATGATCTGGCCATAACAAAAATAATTAAAGATGTGTTTGCATGGAGTGAAAGTTAGAAAACTGCAAAAAAGTTGCAGTTCCTTGTATGTCACATCTTGGAATTTCATGGGGAATTAAATGGAACTAATTTCTACACACCACACTAGGGTAGACAAGTCAGTCTTAATCAAATACTAGGAAGATCACGCAAGAAGAAGATAATGGTTGAATTGCAAGTTGCCTTGTCCATAGGAAGATCAAGCAAGAAGAAGATAATGGTTGAATTGCAAGTTGCCTTGTCCATCGCCAATTGAAGCGTTTCAATGCTATATACACATTTAAGTACAAGTATATGACACATGACCAAGATCGAACGTTTTAATAAGAACCCAACTGATATTATGAACATCTCGGGGCATATGATTAGACAAGAAGCTGAAATTACCTTGTAAGAACCAGTTGGTGGCACAGCGAGCATATTCCAATCAATTTCATCGACATATTTCTTCAGCTCTCTATAGACTGCCCTCGCACTGTTATATTTTGGTTGATATTCAGACAAGAGTCCTTTTGCCTGTATAGCATGACAACATCACATCGTTCATACAATTCTTTGCATCAAAAATTTATATTTAGTATAAGCCTATATGTGGTAATCATAAGATGAAATTAACACAATTTCTAAACTAAAGAAAGCCAAAATGTCACTAGTCATTACGCACACATCCATTAGAAATCTACATGTAAGTTAAATAATTATATTTAGGTTGTTTGTCCCTTAAAAGGACGATATGCATCAAGGAACTAATGGAACAAAGCTAGGACTTTCTGGAGCTTATGAAACATGATTGACAATGTAGAGAGTTGAAGTGTGATCCATCACTAACATAAACACTTAACTCAATGTAACAAATAGACAATCACTGAAATAAGAAAAATAAAAATAAAAATGTTAAATAGCCCAAGAACATCCCATTGCACAATTCCACACCTCTAAGACATGATAAAAAAAAAAAAAAAAAAAACTTTGTTCAGAACAATGCATAAAACATGAAATTAAAGGTTAAAAGCAAATCAAATCAACTTTAAACATACCAAAGCAGAATTATTATAAACATGCCAAAGCAGAATTAGACATCTCAAAGGCCTTGAAAGTTAAAACTTATTAAAACCCATTAGTCAGGTATTCGAAGGGAAGAAATTTGGCATCTCCAATAGATTTCCCTCCCTACGTAACATTTTTTCCATCTAATAGTGCTTTTTCCTTCTTCATTAGTGCATTTTTAACAAACTTATAATATATCTGCCATTGAAACCAATTTCCGTTAGTTGCCCAAATCTTCCATTAAAATTAGATTGCAGTTCTAAAAGTAAAGAACTCTTCTTCGTCTTGAATTTCCTGACCCATCTATGACTACCCCTCCAATTACTCAACTCGTCCAAACACTACATCAGCCTTTGAAGCTATCCTAATCTAAGGAGGTTAGAACTCCAATATCTTGTAGTAAACTCAAAAGATTTCTTCTCAATCTCCAACCGTTTTGTCACTCCTCACATACAGTAACTTGATTATCATTCTTTAACTTTTACAACTCAAAAGACAGATAAGAGGAAATAACAGCAGTAGCAGCTCTATGAAAAGCCCTTCTTGTTACTTTAGACGAGCAGAGAAGGGATATGGAGAAGACTTGCAGTTGCAGACTACTGTTGCCATGGAGAGAGAGAATTCAGACGAATCACAAATGGGTGAAGTCGATAGCAAGGATGAGGTGGTTCAGGACTCAATTTTGGCTGAGGGTGATGAGAATGTGGAAGGTGATGTCAATTTTATGGGTGAAGAAGACCATCAACTTGTTAATGAGTGCTGACTAGAATCAAGATTGAGGGAAATTGCAGAAGGTTTCCAAAAAGGAGGGGTGGGGGTTGATTTGAAGGATGTTTCATCAACCTTATCTTCTTCAGAGGAGTGAAGTCATTGGATGGTCCAGATGTTGTGACCTTGAGAGAGGAAGATGGAGTTGTAGACATAAAAGCTCTGTTCTATGAGGAACCGAGCATTGATTTTCAGCAAGCTTCAAAGGAATGCGCTTCTGAGTTTCCTGGCCCTAGTAATCCGTCCAATTTTGCAGTTGGGAATTAATTATGATAAAGCAGTGGTTGGTGTCACACACACACACTTGAGGAGTATAAATCTAAAATAAAAAATGGCGCTATGTTTTAAAATCGATTTTAAAAAAGCTTATGATCATGTGGATTGGGATTTTTTTTTTTTTTTTTTTTTTTTTTTTAGAATTTGTAATGGAGAAAAAAGGATTTGATGATAGATGGAGGAAATGGATTAGGGGGTGTTTGTCATCGAATAATTTGTTAATGATTATTAATGGGAAATTTGGGGAGGTCTTTAAAACTTCTAGGGGGGGATTTAAGACGGGGAGACCCTTTGTCTCTCTGTTTATTTTTTTTAACTTGGATAGTTGATGTTTTGGGAAGGTTGGCGGATAAGGCTAGGGATTGACTATTAGTGGAGGGTTTCAAGGTTGGTAAGTATAGAGTCTTGATTTCTCACCTTCAATATGCGGACAATACACTGTTTTTTTTCGTCTTTTGAGAAGAAGATTTGTAATTTACATTCAATTTTGAAAATTTTTATAATAGTATCAGGTTTGAGGATGAATATGAAAAATAGTATTTTATCTAGGCTTAATGTTTCAGAGGATGAGTTGGTTAGGATGGTTAAGTGGTTGGGCTGTAGAGTGGACGAATGGCCTCTAAAATATTTAGGGTTACCTCTAAGATGTAATCCTAGGATGAATTCTTTTGGGGACCAGGTGCTTGAGACAGTAGGGAGGAAGTTGGAAGGGTAGAAGAAAGCTTGGAAGTTGGAAGGGTAGAAGAAAGCATTATTGTCTGGAGGGGTGGATTAACTTTAGTGTAATCAGTGTTGTCTAGTTTGTCCATTTATTTCATGTCACTCTTTCAGATGCCTAGAAAGATTGCAGTGAGGATTTAAAAATTGATGATGAATTTTTTTTTTTTTTTTTTGGAAGGGAGAGGTGAGGGCAAGAGGCCTCATTTAGTGCGCAGGGACATTGTTTATCATTTCTAGTTGAAAGGGAGTCTAGTTGTGGGTAACATTATTAAATTGAAGACGGCTTTAATTGTGAAATGGTTATGGAGATTTCTGTTGGAAAGCGGCTCCCTTTGGCATAGTAATTAAAAGTAAATATAGGTTGCAAGAAAATGGTTAGGATGCTAATTTGGGGGGAAACGTCTCATTTCGATGTCATTGGAAAGGTATGTCACATAATTTTTTCCTTCTTTTATAACTTTGATCTTCAGTCCTATCAAATGCTGAGGGATTCGACTAATGAAAGTCCAAGGAAGTTTTTTCCTGCTATTGAATCAAAGGATATGAATGGATGCTACAGAGTGAATGTTTCTTTTGAAAATTGACAGCGTGCTCTGCCATCAACTTCTTGTTAGGTGTTCATCAACTCCCCCAAGCAAATGCAAAGAGGATTGCACTCCCACCTAACATGTAAGAGCCTCAGAGCAGTAGAACACTCTAGTTATTGAGCTCCCATGTAGGAACACAACCAGATACCAGCCAGCAATCACCATTGGCGATGACATTCAGTGTTTTGGTTAAAAAAAATTGTTAATTGATTTCTTTACCAGTAATTTTCACCATGAATTACAGTCATTCAACAAAAACATTTCAAAAGTATTGACAATTAAATGAGTACACGTGGACTAACACAACTGATTTGTTGATCCAACTAATCATTAAATTTTTTTCCTTTTGGACCTTTCAAAAACAGACCCATGTCAATCAACGGCTGTTAAAGAGTACTAATGTACTCATCTAACAGAAGAAATATATTTCAACAATAAATAAACAAAATATAAGGGCATGTGTACACAGCTATATTAGTTTACACAGAAATGATCCAGTCAGCATATGCTTATATAACCTAATGTTAGCATGAAGCTAGTAGAAAATTGTGGGACACATATTTCGAAAAACTGACCGTTAGATTAGATACTATCCTTATGTATGTCATGCATGCAAAAAATCACAGTAATCCAACGATTGGTTTTTCATAAATGTCATTGAGAAAAACAGTGATAGTTCAGCACATAGTTTTTCCGGTCTATATTTTGAGATATTTACATTGAATCACCGTGATTTTTGGCATGCATGACATCCATAGGCAGAATATCTAATACAACGGTTTGTTTTTCAAAATATGTGTCCTATAATTATAAGCTTCATGCTTACATAAGATATATATAAGCATATGCTGACTAGATCAGGACTGTTATTTTTACGATTTAACTAGAATGAAATAATGTCTATTTCAAGAATAAATAAACAAAATATAAGGGCATGTCTACACAGGTATATTATTTTATAGTTTAACTAGAATGAAATAATGCGCAAAATGTATGAAGTTAAATTCAACAACCAAGAGTTCATATCACATTTGAGTTTCAGAACCAAAAAGTTACCAGGGTACGGCTAACAGAATTTTCAAAATTTTCGTACTCCTTCCAAAGCTGCTCAACATGATGGGTAGGAGTAACAATAGCTTTTTGGTATGCTTTCCGCACAGCAGTCATTCGGTGTGATTCTTCTTGTGTGGTTAGAGCCTGCAACATCATCTTATAAGAATAATCATAAAAAATACTGAAATGAATCAGGAACAATAGCAGTTAACAATTGGTGCTGTTCATATATAGAGGTAGAATTTAACAAACCGGCAATGACTTTAAAAAGGTAATGTACTCCATCCATACAGGCCCAGATGCAATGTCTGCTCCTGTTTGCATTTGAGGGACAGATAAGAAGAATTAGATCTTTTTGATTCAGTACTGTAACTCAATCTACTCACAAGATAAATCATCTTTAATATCTACATGAAATTGCATAGGCAAATAGGATCCTTCAACCTACATCTACCCTGCAAAAGCATTTGCCAGCTTGGTTATTTTACATTTGATATTGGCCCTACAAAGCTATAATCCAAGGCTCTATTTTCACTCAACTGCCCCATTTATGTATTTTGGAGATAAATTTCTAATTATGAGGGGAAGGGAAAGAGAAAGAGAGGAAACAATTCATGGATGTTCTCATTTCTACAAAACGTAGACCAAGAATCACTTGTAGTTGTATCTGATATACTAAGCAATCAGATAATGCAAGACTAGTTCCACAAACATACTATTGCCAAAGTGCATGACATGCAGCCATATCACTTCATGTTTGAACATTACATCATTTCTCAACACTCAAGTATATTTTCTTGTGACTTCATAGCATGGAAGTTTATAGGAAACAAGTCTGAGAATTTTCTAAGAGTCTCATAGCGTTGAAGTTTATGGGAAAAGAGTCTGGGAGTTGTCTAAGAGCCTCGCAGTATGGAAGTTTATGAGCAAAGAGTCCAGCAATTGTCTAAGAGACTCACTGCATGAAGGTTATGACCAAAGAATCCAGGAACTGTCTAAGAGCATCACAGCACGGAAGTTTATGGGAAAAGAGTTCAGGAATTGTCTAAGAGCCTCACAGCATGATCCGCATGGAAGTTTATGTGAAAAGAGACCATGAATTTTCTAAGAGCCTCACAGCAAGGAAGTTTAAAGAGAAGAGTCCAGGAGTTTCTACATTTCAGTCTATGATATGGTTTACAAGTTTGTTATTTAATTTTTAATTTCAGTACAAGACTGTCGTAAATTCTTCAAGATGGAAAGCTGTAAAGCCCCCCCACAACTAACTGTATGTCCTTTACACATTAAATGGATGTTCCTTCAATATTGTTCTACGAATAGATCTAAGTATGTTTCTATATGAAGGTTTATGATTTGTGAAATAGATTTCTTCTATTGTGATTTGCAACTCTTTTTTATAAAAGGTAAGTATATTATTCAAAAAAAGGACCAACGGCCAAGTATACCATATGTATACCAAAAGGAGAACATTACGATGCACAAGAATGCCACCCAACTCTATAGTCCCAAAAATTCTACTATTCCTTTCCTTCCAGAAGCACCAAAGTATACACAAAGGTGCAACTTTCTAAACTATCTCAGAATTCTTTCTTGCAGTCCTAAATCTCCTTCAGAAAAGTGTCAAAAACCTACATTATATCTTTCCACAATCCCACAACATAACTTCCCAATATCCTCCTACTCCACCATTCCCCTTCTTCACACCCATACTTCCATATTACCTCCTTCCTCTCCTTAGCAGTCTCGCCTCCTCACCTATCCAGTCGAGTTTGCTTTCGCCTCCTCCGGACCCCGACTTAGCCTTTATTTCGTATCAGACAGATAAAGAGTATGCCCAAATAGAGTAGTAAATTCTTAGTCCTTCATAGGTGCAATCCCGTCTCCACAAAGCCTATCTCCACTGCAAACCTCTAAAGCCACTTTACCAGCAGTGCCTGATTAGTCAGCCCCACTAGTCACAAACCCAAACCCCCTTCCATACTAGGAGAGTATCTTGTACCACTAAGTGTGTTTTCTTTGATTATTTCTGAACATAAAAGGGTTTAGTGTAGGGATTTTCTACCTCGTGAGTGTTGATGGCACTTTCTTTAAAGGTACATCATTCCTTTCTCCTCAATGACGCTATCTAGATGTTAACATGTTATGTTACACAAACTTGACCCTTTACCATAAAGTACCCAGGTTAACAATTAACACCACACGAATATGAGGACTGGATACTGCTTCAGACTCTACAGTGGAACTGGGTGCACCTAGCTGATCTCCAATCAAGGGAGGAGGATGAGAAGAGAAAAAAGAAAGTTGTACCCTTTTTCTATTTTATTCATCATCGGAGGCTCATCAAATGTGAAGCTAATTGCAGATCTAGAGTTCTTGCACACATAACGTGCAAAAGATGAAAGGCGATAAGGTCTTGCTCGAATAAAGCCTAATTTGTTTTTATTTTAGAATATTTGCAAGTAGCACCTTTAACTTTTAGTTATTTTCAGTGTTGTAAAAACCAGACCAGAACCAGTTCAACAGTTGGCCACTCTAGGCTCCAGTTCAATGAAACCCCCAAAAACCCATTTTATAAAAAATGTTCAAACCACCAGCTGAACTGGCAGGTTTAGAGAACCGTTCACAATTCAAGGGAACTAGATGATTTTTCTTATTTTATCCAAATGGGCTGAAATTCACTGGACCCTATCTTTCTTTCTCACATCCTCAACTTCTCATCTCTAGTTTAATGTTTCTGCCAACTCCTCCATGGCAACCTACCTGATGCTTCTTCATTCCTCTTCTTTTCCCTCTTCTTCCTCTCTCAACTCTCAAGTCTCACTGTATCAACTCTCAAAAGCTCAGTTACAAGTGGCAAATCGCATCAATCAAAAAGTTCCCAAATTGCAAAACTTGATCACAAATTGCAAATCTCAATCTTCACTGCAAGTTCCGCTATGCTAGCTTCTATTGTAAGTTTGTACGTAGTCTATGACAACCATGTAGAGGATAGGACTGGAGAAGTCATTTTTGGAGGAGAAATTATACGTCTTTGGGATCTGTGTGCTCCCTGGTTAGAACCTCTAAGGGTTCCCAATGGCTTAGACTTGAGTAGGCAGAAAAAAGACATACAACCTTGGCAAGAACTGGGTTCTGAAGAATATATGACTCATGCTCCTTTAGGCCCTTCAAATTCCGTGAGTGGGATAGCTACCGAGATTAATGCAGTCAATTACGTCTCTCCTAGAAGTTAGTTAGCTATCTCTCATTTTGTTCTACGATTCTTCCTATTTGTAGGTCATTTGAGGTGCACCGGAAGGGCTCGTGGTTATAGGCTTTTGACATCTGATGGGTGAAGAAAATGTGAATGTGTATAATAAAGAGGGATGTCGTGCTCTATTTTGGAGATGCCTGGTAGATGGTGGAATGGGTGTTTAGTTATATGGCTATACTAAATTATTAATTTTTGCATTTAGAGTTTCAAACTTCAAACATAAGCCAGTAAAGTATAGTTTTCAATTTTTGTGATGGTGCACTTTGGTTTGTCAAGGCTCTGGCATGTGCTGAATGGAGGGGGGGGTGGAATTGTAGAGATTGAATTGAATTTTATTGTCATAAATGCCAATAAAAAAAATAAAAAAAAATAAAAAAATAATTGTACAGATTGAATTGGATTTTATTGTCAAGGCTCTGGCATGGTCCAGCAAAGTATTGTTTTCATATTCGCAATTAATCTCTTCTGGAGTCATTGAATTCTATTCTCATAAATGGCAATAAATCAAATGTAAGGTTTGGAGATATTTCTGGTTTCAAATTTTCATCCCCACTGACTATGATCAGCATAAAATTTGTAGAGACTTTCTTAAAAAAATTTATTTATAGTTAATTAATAATTAATATATTTATCGAGTCGAAATGATGTCACTGATTTAATTCTAGTTCACCTGATGGTTGAAGTGGTGACCCATTTTTTTTTTTTTTTTTTTTCTGATAGGAAACAGAAATTTTATTAGAAAAAAGAGGACAAGGAGTACTACTTACAAAGGAACCAGAAAAGAAACAAGAAGAACAAAATCAGAAAAGAAATAACAAAGAAAACCTCTCACAGGTTACAAACAGCCACCCAATTACCCCTAATAACAAACAAAGTAACCCCCTTAAACTCCCTAGTGACCGATACCCACAATTACCAAAAGGAAAACTTTATCCCATAATTCTTGAGAACAACAGCACTTACCCTAAAAAATTTGGGAATTTCTCTCAATCCAAATAACCCAGAAAATAGCTAACACAGCACATCTCCACAGGATGATAGCTCTTTTAGACCTCCCAAACACCATAAAACCAATTTCCATCGTAAGCAAAGCATGTAAAGGAGCTACCCAAGACATATTTCCAATGTGAAACAAATTATCCCACAACTCTCTAACCACCGGACAATGCAAAAATAAATTATCAATACATTAGAATCTTTCATACTTCCATTCAACAACGGGGGATCAATCAATCCACATTCCCTAATAAACAAGTCAAAATCTTTCATACTTCTCGTTACCCTTGAAGCCGGAAGCTTATCCGATAAAACTCTAACTACGTTAAAATCACCCCCTAAAATCCATGACTGACCACACAGACCCAAAAGACTAAATAATTCATCTCAAAATTGAATCCTACCCTTAGGATCGTTGGGACCATAAACCCCAGACAACCACCACACTTTATCATCCAATCCTCTAAACCTAACTGACATCATGGACCCCCCTAGAACCACCTCCTCCATGATTAGTAGTCATAATCGCTTTAGTTTAGGTTTCCTTTATTGCATTCCTGTTAGCTTTTATCAGTTTATTTCTATAAGTCGGCGCGTTTTACGCTTTTGGTGTCTTTTCGTTGTTATGCAGGTAACCCCGCATTTCAACCTTGTTTTTGCTACCTTTCAGAGCCCACTTGGAGATCTTGAAGTGTTCATGAAGCCTCTTGATGATCAAAGAAGCCTGTGTGGGAGTTGCATGTAATTGCTGGCTTATTTCAGCAAGGTTCCAGAGGTGGTACCGGTACCACCAACCCCTGGTACCGGTACCGGGTAATTATTTTCACCAAATTGGAGCACAGAAACATTCTGCACCGGTACCACTATTCACTGGTACCGGTACCAGACCCCGATTTCGGCTGGCTTTATTGTATTTTTTTGGCTTTAGCTTGGGGCTTTGTGGTAACTTCATTTGTAATCGTGTGGGGGAGTATTTAAGCAACTTTTCTCATCTGAAAGGGGAGTTCTGACTAGTTTCTAAGTAGTTCTTTCTTGTTCTTAGCTTATTTCTAGGGTTTGCTTAGGTTTAGCTTAGTTTTATCCTTAATCCTGAATGTAATCTTGCTAGTTAGGTTAGTTCTTAGTTAGTTCTTGCATTTCCTCTTTGTAATCCGAAGCTATGTTATTTTCTTTTGATCTAATCTCGTTTGTAAGTTACATTTTCATTTTGTAATCAAGTCTTAGCATTTATTACATTTTCTTAGTATTTATTGTTCTTGTTTTATGCATTTACTCATTTTCTCATGACTAGCTAAACATACAATGGAGGTTCTATGGTGTAGTTCTTCTCCAAACCCTAGGTGAAGGTGATTTCTCATCCTTAAAGCTTAATGTTAATGGAATATAGTTTGTATACTCTCTCTCTCCTTTTGAACCCTTGTAGTGTCATATTCATGACCAATGCATCATCATTTAGTTGTTGTATATTGATTGTTGAGCACATATGCACATTACATGTTTGTGAAAATGCCTAAGAGGGTATCAAGTTACATTCCTTCACTTGTCTCACCCTTTATGAGCTCTTATTGCCAAATCCTCCATTCAAAACCATAAGTCACATGGATTCTTGAATGTGCAATGTATGAGAAACCATTAACCCTAGGTTAGGAAAGAATGAATCCATAGAACCTTTCCACCCTTTAATTTACAAGTTTTCATATCAAATCCTTGCCATTGACTTGGTGCAAATCTCTCACAATCAATCAAAAACCCCATGTTTTTCACTTTTACTTGTATTCATTGGATAGCATGACCTAAAAATCACTAGAGCCTATTCCTCATCCTCATCTAAGTTAAATTATTTCAACCGACTTATTTAAATCAGTATCAATCCTTTCATTCCCAATAGGTGGTTGGCTGCTGATGACATTATTTTCATGAGATTCTGGCTGTACAAGAGAACAGTCAGGAGGAAATTTCATTAATAGAAACCCTCTTAGCATTATCAGAAATCGAATTTGGGTTCAGATTGCAAGAAAAGGTTCTGGAGCTATTACATTTAGAAAGCTTACCCAGCCCTCACCTCTTAGAAGACTCTCCCCTGGTCTCAAGAAATAAGAGAGGAACAGGAGAAACAAAAACACCCACTGCCGTGTTCAAAGAACCCACCCCATTAGTGTCCCCCACACCATTTACCTTAGTGCCAAGATAAAATTCAGAATTTTACATGGAAATTGATTAATAGAAGAACATACCTTTGCCCCTTTCTCAGAAAAGCCTCCAATTTCTGATTCAAATAGCCCCCTTACTTGATGTAGAGCTTCTTCCTTCCCTGAATTATCCGACTCTGGAACATAGGACTCTACATCTGAAGAAGACCTCAAATTGGAGAATGACGGCGAAAACTCGGATGAATCCTCATCAAAGTCAGTTGAAGTTGAATCTAGGGTTTTCTTATGTTAGGGTTTGTGAAAGAAGAGAGAAAAGAGAAGAGAGAGGAAAAGAAGAAAAGGCTTTTGTGTATATTCCCCACATCAGCCCCCACACTATATATAATATAAAAACCAAAAGATGAAAGTACAGAAGTACCCTTACAGATTAACCTAAAGATCCTAATAACATTTAACAAAGTCGTATTCTTTTCTAATATTGAGAAGATCATTATCAATCTCATCCATATCCTTATCAAAATTCAAATAATCAGATACAGCTTGCTTATCTAAGTTTCCAAAATCAGCTTCCATCCCCAAATTCAGATACAGCTCGCTTATCTAAGTTTCCAAAATCAGCTTCGATCCCCAAATTCAAACCATCATTACCCTCTAAATCCAGCGCCAACCTCATCTTTCTCACCTCTGAATCTTCCTTGAAGAAATTCATCACGGATTTCTTTAAAAAAATTTCTTTAGAAACGTCTTCTACAGCTTGCGAATCACATACGCTCAACCCGGTAACTTTTACAGTTCAATGAATTGTTCAGCTTTTAAAAAATTAGTTATTTTGTACAATCCAAATTTAACTATAATCAAAGAAAACCCAACACCATTAACTTTTTATAAATTCCCCCAAAATTTTTCATTTTTATGATATCAATGCCTTTCTAAAATTCCTTTTTTGAACACATATTCATACCCACAATTATTTTATACTTGGACACTTTCAAAGAATCTCCATACCCTTAAATTTGAGGATTAGAAAAATTTGACGCCTAGACAAACGCTTGTAACCGACACTATTACCCTTATCCATGTAAAATTGTTGGCATGCTAGGGATGAAAGGGGAGTTTCCAATTAACTTCTCCTTCATCAACTCTTGCTCCACTCGTCATTGATTCATCGCATGCTCCCAATACTAGTTTTAAATGCTAGGACATCTAGAATACAGCAATAACAGAGGGCAAATGCTCTGCTGCATATCAGTCCAGATCTGAAAAATCAACAAAATATCTACTAAAACTGACTCTAATCCCCTCTAACAGCCTAACTATAGAAGAATATAACTAACTAACAAGCTTAACTAACTAATGTTTCCAGCAGGTTCTTTTAAATAGGGAGGACTAGCCACTCAAGAGTCAAGACAGTTTCGTAATATACTCGCAGTAAAATGTAAACAAATAACCAGATACAAAGATAGAATAATAATGAGAGCTAATCATAAAGCACAACCTTACCCAAGTGCATCTTCACTGATTGTACCTTTTGTAAGAAATCCGAGGAGAGATGACTTTGAGGAGTAGGGCAACTTGAGAGTGAAGTTGGGGACATTGGCAGTAAAGTGATCCTCTTCTCCCAAGAGTAATAGCTCCACCTATCTATTTCACAACTCTGAGTGGTAGTAGTAGGCTCAAACCCCTTTGACTGAGGCTTAACCCTAATGGTGGTGGTAGGTAGAGACTAAAATCTATTCCTAGAACACTAAAGGAGAGGGAGAGAGATAGAGAGAGAGCGAGAGCTTCTACTTGCGGTAAATGCATATTAAATGTAGGTTGTTGTTCTGTGTTAATGTTGCTACATGGTTCCCTTTATATAGGCCATCGAGGATGAACAGTAAAACCGGTCTGTAATCTACAGTTGTCTCAAAACCAGTGGATATTTCCAATCCGTCACCTTTTACATCCAACTTTTCTAAGTGTCACAGCAGTCACTTTCCTAAGGTACGAGAATAGGCCAATATCCGAGGTGCTATGTCACTATTACCTTTGGTCAACTGCCCCCATCTGGCAAGGCTTAATCCTTTTGCCCACCACCAGAGTTGCCATCAGCTCACCAATTGCATTTAATGCATCTTTGCAACGCTCCATTCACGCATTAGATAAAATCTCGTGTCATTCACTCCCAAAAAGGTTAAGGCATACTTCCATTGAATAGGAACTATCGCCTCAACTGGACCCAACTCACGCCTCCAAGCCACATCCCTTGGATCATCCTAAATGGACAAGTTCGTTGACCGCCATAAGGTCCCAAATTTGTCACTTCCAACACCAAGTCCTCAAAAAGGACCCTCTAGGCTTGCAATGACCCAGGTTGGCGTACAGCAATGTAGCATCACGGCACATGCATTGTCTAGAGAGAGCAAAGGTTACACCCAAGTCTCGACGTCCTAACTTCCACTTTTGGAGTGGGCATCCTTAGGAGAAAACATTTTGTTTCCCCTTTTTTACAAGGGCATTCACTCAGAGGGAGTAAGCTTCAATGCACTCACCATGAACATGGCATCCTTACCAAAAGGTGAGGGACCATGCCTTGATAAAGGGAAGCACATGTTATATTTCCACATTATGGGTTTAATGACATACGCATATATATATATATATATATCAGGAATGCTATGTTCAGGAAAATATCACTATCTTTTTAACGTCAGTTTTTTCAAAAACCAACCGTCGGATCACTGTGATTTTTTGCAGGCATGACATACAGAAGAGGGGCATCTAATCCAAGGGTCAATTTTACGAACTGTCATCTAAAAATTGGCCATATGGAGGCGACCTTACGCAACTTTGCGTAAGGCCGGCCTGAACATAGCAGTCCTGATATATATATATATATATACACACACACACATAAATAGATATGGCATTTACACTATAAACTAATACAAGTGATACTAAAGCCCCATGGTTGTTACAAAAAGGAAATAACAACACACTAACAATTTCTCTAACTTTAGTACTAAAATACTACATCATACTCCCCCTCTTTAAAGAAACTTGCCCTCAAGTTATAATAGCCATCAAAAATAGCAAATGAAGTAGCTTGATGTATGTCTTGGAGATCTTAGCCCTATTGGAAACGTAAAAAACTATTCAGCAATGCTGCCACGTCTCTGCCCATTTTGATGTTCTTAATTGGAAGAGGTAAAGAAGTTCCATCTAGGTCAGTCGATAGCTTCATCATCACATCTACAAACTGCCCTTGTAATTCTTCCTTCTCTAAATAAGTCATATGATAAGCTGCTTTTGGTGAAAATGCTGAACCAATTTCTATATCAAAAGGAATTGTCAAATCTTGCTTAGAAAGCAATTTGGAAGACACAATTTGAGGAGATGTAGCAACATACAGCTGCATTATCTCAATTTCAGCATTAGGAATCTCAAAAGCAGCCCCATTTTCTAGTGGACTTGAAGTACATGTCACCACTATCAACACTTTTTATCATCAAATAATTCCTCCACGGCTCAAAGTTCATTTTCCTCAAAATCTGCCATGTTCCATCCCAAATTCCTCCTCATAATTGTCATTAAATTCTTCTTCAAACTCCTCACTCAAAGGTGGATAAAACATGGATTGCAATTCCTCACAATTATCTTCATTTGAAGCATCTTGCTCTTCACTTATACTCAAATATTCATTATAAATTTGATGCACCTCATTTGGCTCATCATAAATTGATTGCATTTTTTCAAAACCAACACCCTGTTGAGATTATTAGGCTTATTATGTATACAGGGGTAATTTTGTAATTTCCTTTTATTAATGATATAATCATAGGTTGCTGAATGTGAGAAACATTCTCACGACAGCCGCCACCCCTTTCTCTTCTCTTTCTCTCTTCTTTTCTCTCTTCTCTCTTCTTCTCTATCAATCATCAAAGTCAACTTGGTATCAGAGCATTGGTTATCCACGTGACAAGGCCCAAACGAGCCTGCACGTGAGGGAGAGTGTAGAAGAATGAAATCCACTCTGTCCCACATCGCCTAAATGAAAGGCTTGCTATAGCTTTATATACCTGTATTGGGCCCTCTACCTATAAGCTTAGGCTTTTAGGTAGGAAACTTAACACACCCATCTCCTCATTTAGAGGCTAGTCCATAAATTGGAATATCCATTTCAAATTCAAATATTTCCACTTCATCCATCAAAAGAACCTTATTTATGGCCTTTTGCCACTCCAAAGATTTGGGACCATTTGCACCACGATCGAAGCACTCAAAAGCTCTATCTTGGGACCATTTTTCACCACCAAAACAAGTGAATTGAGGAGGTTTAGGGGGCCGGAACTGAAGCCTTGTCAGGCTGTACATGCTGTCCAACACCAAAACTACTTCCATGCCCATTGGTGAATGAATTTCTAGCCATAGAATAGCTATAATGAATTTGTCTAGGTCTGGTACTGCTTCGTAGCTGCTGTCCAGACCTTGTAGAGCTCCCGTTCTGTTGCTTCCCACAAAGCCACACTCTTGGACTTAAAGAAACTTCTTTATCTTCTTCCAATCTCTAACTTTTTCTTTGTCACTCCTTGGGAAAACACTTGTACCTGCTTCTACCATTCAGAGACTTTTCCTTTAAGGTGATTGGATGCCAATTTCATCTTATTAATTTTCTATACTTGATAGTAATGACTCTTTCAAAAGTATTCATCCACTCTATAAACTCATTGGAATCAAAACTTCCATGAAAAGCATATTCCAAATTGAGATTACACTCCACTTTGGATTTGGAGTCGTCACACACCTACCAAAGTGGGCAGAAGTACTATATTTTCTCAATAATGGTAGCAATTTCCCTCTTCAAATAAACAATCTCATCGTCCCAGACTTGAATATGATCTTGTCCATCATATTTTCCAATAAAAGATTTAACTTCAACTCCTTCACCAAATTTCATTTGGTTTCCCTTTCCTCTACCTCTTCTTTCTCTCCCCCTTTTGAGCCATATCAGCAGCAATTGCAGCAATCAACTCAGAATGTTACACACGAATCAGTTCACTACAATTACAGCAGCAAATTGATGTAATAGCGGAACCAACTTCAGTTTCAGCAATACATAACAGAAACTAATCAGCATTCAACAATACAGCAGCAAACTGAGGAATAAATCAATCCAGTAGCAGCCATGAAGATCCAATGGAATTCAATCAATTTACTGCAGTAGGATTTCACTCTATTAGACTATTGAAAGGTACAGCTCTCAAATTCAACCATGTTTGAATAACCTTCAGCTGCGACTGAACTCTTAGTGAAATCGACAGTAATCTTCAAAGGAAGCTGCATTAAACTAATTTGAGCACTGTAGAGCCAAATCTAAGCAAGAAATCCACTCAAAGATGGCTGCAATTGAGTTTTCCAGAAGAATCGAATGCTGCCAGAACTATGTTGAAGATTATTTTTGCAGGAAAATCACCAAGAAAGCTGCCATAAACAAGAATATCACCAACCAGCTGCGATCCTTGCTTCCTAAAAGGAATCAATCACTGTAGAACCAAATTGGAGCTTCGATTGCAAAGATTTATCAGAGATTAATGAGTTTGAACTGCTGACAACCAGAAATCTTACTTCTAGTCATAGTTGTTAAAAGTGGGCCTAAGGCCCCAGGCTCAGGCGGGCACAGGCTATGGGCTTCCCCTAGGGCTAGGCGAGGTGAGGTCTTCCAGGCACAAAAAAGGGCCGCCTAGGTGGGGCTTTTTCCCTGGCGCAAGGTGCTATCAAGGTGTGCCTAAGAGATTAAAGCATTTCTAACCTTTTTTATTGAAATCTTATGCTTTTCAATTTCCAGCCGTTAGATTAGATCACCCACTTGATCTAAGTCATCAACTATTTAAAAAAAAAAAAGAAAAAAAAAAAAAAGGAGAAAGGAAAGTGGGAAACAAATAAAGCAAAGAAAATCAAAAGCCCTAAGTTCTCTAGTCACTTTGTTGTGCATATCCTTGTTTGTTTGTTTGTTTTTTCTTTTAGCTCTATTATATGCTCTAGCTTTAAAGTAGAGACGGTTGAATCTGTATTCTGTAGGACTGTATCGTATTACATATATTAAACAAAATTGATCATCCATGACTCCATCAACTTGAGATAAAGTTGTTTATGTGTAAATTAATTTATTTTTGTTAGTTACTTAGTTGCATACTTGCATTTAATAAAATATTTTAATATTAGTTTTATTCAAATGTGCACCTCACTTCCCCAGGCCCGCACTTCTTTTTGCGCCTTGCGCCTTTAATAACTATGCTTATAGTGTTTTGGCAATTGGAAAAATAAAGAATTAGAGTTTGAAAAGCTCAAAATCTGTGGGAAAATTGGATCAAAACTGACGCTCTAATACCAAATGATGCAGATCAAAGATCAAATCAAAGAAAAATTTCATTAAAATTAAAGAATTATGCTGGAAAATATAAAATACAGCAATAACAGAGAGCAAATGCACCACTACAAATCAGTCCAGATCTGAAAATCAACAAAATATCTACTAAAAGTGTAAAACTGACTCTATTCCCCTCTAACAGCCTATTTATAGAAGAATTTAATTAACAAGCTTAACTAACTAATATAAGCAATACTAAAGCCACATGGCTGTTACAAAAAGGATACAATAACTAATATAAGCAATACTAAAGCCACATGGCTGTTACAAAAAGGATACAACAACACACTAACAGTTTCTCTAACTTTAGTACTAAAATACTGTTAAGTTTCCATCCTAAAAGCCGAAGCTTGTAGGTGGAGCGCCCAATACAGGTATATGAAGCTATAGCGAGCCTTTTATTTAGGCAATGTGGGATAAAGTGGATTATATTCTCTACAAATACTAAATCAATAAAGATATCTAAAAATGGATGTCACATCGTTATTATTCCTTAAATAATATCCGCCATCGTGCATATGCTTCTTGCCTTCTTAGATTATTTTATTTTAAGCGAGCCTCCAGATGCCAACATACTCTTGCTTTTATGCTCTCGTCAACATTTTCTATTGTAACCAAAAACCTGAAACCACAAGTTTACATGACATCTCCGCAAGAAATAGACAAAGAGGATGTTTATATCTTTAATGAAGATAACTAAGAGACTAAGGCATGTTAAAATGTTAAGAGTTATTTATCCCCCTTTTTTTTTTACTTCAAACTTTTACACGAATGCCTTGGACAAGCAAAAGCATAAAAAATAAAAAATAAATAAAAAATAAAAACGTTGCAATAATCATTAAGAAACAAAATATTGCGATAAAACACTAAAATTTAGAAAGAAAAAAAAAGGACAAAAAATATCCTATAAGGCTTAAGGAAGAAAACACACCAACATAGCTAAGCATAAAATCAAAAGCTTTCCTAGTCTCTTCCTGACCCTCTACTCCCTTCTTGTCATTGACCTTACGGATGAAACGAATGTAGCACCGCCTACAAAACCAGTATTGGCAACATAATGAAAAAATTTAAAATCAGTACAAGTAATTGATTATAAAAGAAAAATGAGAACCCTGTAAGAAGGAAAAAAAAAATAATCAAGGAAAATGAGACCCGTGTAAGAAGAAAAAAATTAACCAGGCATGATAGGTTCAAGCTCCAACGAAAAAGAATGAAGCACATCACACCATAGCAACAAGCAAAACTTCTACGAGAATTTTTGAATTTTCAAATTTTTAAGTAGATGAAGTACACTTTCTGTTTAATGAAACCAATAAAAATACAAATATTCAAGGGCCATATATGCCTTCACATATATTAATATAAAAAGAAGTGATATTAATTAGGAAGTAGCAGTTTAACAAATGTGTTGGGGAAAAAGTACAAATATGAAATGTTGATGCCCCAATGCTTTAAGAAACCCATCACAAATTGCAGAAATTAAAGTACAACGGAGATAATATGTTTTATATATATATATAAAAGAGAGAGAGAGAGCGTGTGTGTCTACCAAGTACCAGTAAGAGTTTTCATAACCAGTAATACTTCACAACCAGAAATACACTCAACTTTAATATTGTTGGAAACGGAAAGAAATAATTCTGCCAGGATATGGCTGAATTCTATGGGATATCACAGCTGTAAATATTTAGAACTAGTCAATGCTACAGAATAGGAAAGTATATATTTAGAATCAGAATCAGTAGTCAATTAGTTCCTAGTTTTATGCCTTGTATCACCTATTAATAGAGGTGCTGTGTACATTGTTTGTAATACGAGAAGAAGAAAAATTATTCTTCCCTATTTTTTCATGGTATCAGTGCAGGGATTTATTCTCTAACTCTTCTGGGAAAAAAAAAAAAAAAAACTAAACTAGAATCCCATAACCTACTAGCTGCCCTTCACCATGTCAGAAATCACATCTAAATCCACCCTTACTGCCTCATCAAATGCCATTGAGAAACATACCCCCAACACTAATTCGCACTCGGTGCAAATTACCAACATTAAACTGAATGGTGATAATTTTCTACGTTGGTCTCAATCGGTCCGGATGTACATTCGAGGCGGAGGAAAGATCGGATACTTGACAGGAGAAAAGAAGGCACCAGCAAGAGAGGACTCGGCGTATGCTACCAGGGATGCTGAAAACTCCATGGTCATGACATGGTTAGTGAATTCCATGGAAGAAGACATCAACTCCAACTACATGTGTTATCCAACAGCCAAAGAACTCTGGGCTAATGTCACCCAGATGTACTCGGATTTGGGAAATCAGTCCCAAATATATGAATTGACAATTAAACTTGGTGCACTCTGTCAAAGAGAGGACAGTGTCACTAAGTACTTCAATTCTCTGAAAAGGCTATGGCAAGATTTGGACCTGTTCAATGATTATGAGTGGAAATCAGTCGAGGACTGCAATCACAACAGAAAGATGGTGGAGGATCACCGTATTTACAAATTTCTTGCGGGATTAAACATCGAATTTGATGAAGTCAGAGGGAGAATAATTGGCCGCCAACCTCTGCCTCCTATTGGTGATGTCTTTGCCGAATTAAATGAGAAGAAAGCCACATGAATGTTATGCTTGGAAAAAAGGAAACTACTGCACCTGTGGAAAACTCAGCCAAGATTGCATCAGATGCGAGTGCAAACAACGTTTTTAAACCACAGCAGAATGAAAAACCTCGAGTATGGTGTGACTACTGCAATAAACCACGTCATACCCGAGAGAACTGCTAGAAGATCCATGGGAAACCTGTAAATTGGAAAAGCAGCAAGCCAAGTGATAGACCAACTCATGCATCCTCCTATGCAAACGAGGTTGAAGCAAGTGCTTTAGTAAGGAGCAGATGGATCATCTTCTCAAACTGCTAAAATCCAATTCCTTATCTAGTACTCCTAGTGGTTCTCTTGCACAGACATGTAGCAATCCTTATGCTCTATCCTGTAGTCAAAATCCTACCACTTGGATCATTGATTCGGGCATCTCATCACATGACTTATGTCTCTTCATTGTTCAATACTTATTTATCTTGTTCTAAAAGTGAAAGAGTTAGGATTGCTGATGGCAGTTTCTCGCCCATTGTGGAAAAAGGTTAAATAAAAATTTCAGGAAATATAACTCTTCAATCTGTCCTTCATGTTCCTAAACCGGCATGCAATTTGTTGTCTGTTAGTAAATTATCCAAAAACTCTAACTGTCGTGTTGTTTTCTTTGATTCTCATTGTGAATTTCAGGACCGGAAGTCGGGGAGGATGATTGGTAGTGGTCTTTACTATTTTGATAATGATTTCTCCAACAACAAAACAGCTCAAGGCTATGCTAGTAGTATTAGTTCAATTTCTGCTCGTGAGCAAATAATGCTTTGCCATCTTAGACTAGGACATCCTAGTTTTCCATATCTTAAACATTTGTTTCCTAATTTGTTTAAAAATTTGGATTATTCTTCCTTTCAATGTGAAAGTTGTTATTTATCAAAAAGCCATCGAGCTACTTATCCTAAAAAACCCTACCGTGCCTCTAAACCATTTTACTTAATTCACAGTAATGTGTGGGGTCCCTCCAGGGTCACCACCATGACCGGAAAAAAGTGGTTTGTAACTTTTAAAGATGATCACACTCGACTTTGCTGGGTTTATTTGATGAATGAAAATTTTGAAGTTAAAAGTGTGTTTCAAGATTTCTAAAAAATGGTTGACAATCAATTTCAATCAAAAATTAGTATTTTTCGATCTGGTAATGGGAAAGAGTATTTCAATGAATATCTAGGGGATTTTTTGAGGGAAAAAGGTATTTTACATCAATCTACATGTCGTGACACTCCTTAACAAAACGGTATTGCTGAGAGGAAAAATAAGCATTTACTGGAAGTAGCCCGAACCATAATGTTCTCTATGTAGGTTCCAAGATATCTATGGGGAGATGCCATTTTGACAGCATCTTATTTAATTAATAGAATGCCTACCCGAGTTTTGCAATATGTCACACCCCTATAATATTTCAAAAAAACCTTTCCTGATTGCAAAATTAATTCAGATTTGCCTTTAAAAATTTTTGGTTGCACTGTTTTCATTCACATACCTAGCCAATTTCAATCCGAACTTGATCCTAAAGAAAAAAACTGTGTTTTCATAGGATATGCCGCAAACAAAAGAGGCTACAAGTGCTATAATCCTCAAACAAAAA
>JAESVK010000147.1:68305-73305 GCA_017140935.1 Hamamelis virginiana | reverse complement strand
GTAAACCACAAGCATATAATCTTGAAGGAGAAATGAAGCAAGAGTGCAGCAGTGCACAGTAGCTTAGGTCATACCATATAACTATATAAGCACCCCGATAAACTAAGTTTGAAAAACAAGAACATAATACTAAGTAGAAGTTTTATGGTGGAAAATGCCTAATCAAGGAAACTATAATACAGACATTCACTTTCTGAAAAAAAAATAACAATAATAATAAAATGAAAAATAATATAACCAGCTTCAATCTTTAAGCAAGTGGTAATATTCATCAATCAAAGCCAAAGTAAAAGCAAAAACATACCATAGAGGAATTTGTAGACAATTCAACAAACAACGGCTAAATATTTGTTTTGTAGCCTCATCATTATTTAAAGCCATGTATGCCTCCACATATTGCTTCCAATATTTTGCCTAGTGAGAATAGGGCATAGATTAGCAACAATGCCACTTCATGTTAAAGAGCTAAATGACAAATAGAAGTGAAGGACTATTTTTTAAAGATATGGATAAAGGGACAAAATATGACATGGATCAATTAAATACACTTAGCTACAAAACGAGGATACATGATTATTGCAATATATCATTAAATACACTTAGCTACAAAACGAGGATACATGATTATTGCAATATATCATAACTTTCCCCAACCTTTAAATTTTATTAAGTTGTACAACAACCACCGCAATTACAAACAAGGAGCAAAAACGATTGAGGCCTACACAAAAGATTATCAGGCCACAAGAAAGATGTGGAGGCCACAACCAAAAAAAAAAAAAGGATGTTGCCACTACATTGGAGGAGATTAAAGCAACTATTGACATTTTCGGCTATTGTCCTTGGTAAGAAACCATGGTAACAACTATTAGAAAAGAGTGGAGATCCTCTAATTTTGGTCTGGGACAAAATCACATACAAGGGGATTCAAAATTATGCCTATAAATGCATCACCCTGTTAGATTCGGAGAAACACAAAGAAAAGGAAGCAGTATGCTATCAATCTTCTAAAATAAAAGTTTACAGCCCCCCGTAAAGAGAAACCTAATCCAAGTAAAAGACTATAATAGAATCTTATTGCAAATAAAAGACTATAAGAAAACAAACCTAATCCAAGTAAAAGACTATGATAGAATCCTATTACAAGAATAAGACTCTAAGAAAACTAAACTAATACTAATACAACTCACACACACCATGATCACATATTTTTTCATAGTTTGTCATGTTCAATGTAGGAAACAGTTCCAAAATAAGGTTGCGGAAGGACCTTGGTAGGGGGATAGTACTTTAATAATAATGTCCCCATCTTGACACCCATCAAGATCTTGGAATAAACCCTTCAATAGTATGACAATAGATGTTGATCCCTTGGGCCAAGTGGTAACCTTTCTTGTAAGTCCTTTTATAAAATTACTACCAATTATCTTGTGTTGACAATCCTTTTTTCTCGAAGTTGATATGACAATTTAAGGAGATAAAGCCACCCCCAAATGTGAAAGTGTTGGGCCTACTCCACTGCCTAAAAAAGGGTGTGAACACTTGTAACATGCTTCAAAAGAGGATACAAAACAAATTTTTGTCATCTCATTACATAGATCCAATAATAAAATCCATTGATTATCTTTTGGATAGGTTGGTGTTGTGTTCTTCGATACAAGATAAAAGACTGTGGTCTATCCATTCTTCTGGGATTTTTTCAACTAAATCTTTCTTTGATGCCCTATGTGATGACCCCTCGTTGCCTATTTTTAGTCAGTGCAAAACGATTTGGAAAGCTAAAATGCCTTTAAAAGTTCAGATATTTGCTTGGGTTGTGGCTCATCGAAAGATTTCTACTAACGAGGTGGTCCAAAAAAAGAATCCTTGTATGTTTATTTCTCCCCAATGGTGTGTTTTGTGTAGGGTGATTGTGAGACCATTGATCATTTATTCTTGCATTGTCCTTTGGCAATGGCTTTGTGGCAAAGATTGTTTAAACCTTTGGATATGTGCTGGGTGGCCCCAAAATCGTCCTCTGCAATGTTGGACATTGAGTTTCGTGTTTTTGGATTTTCTAAGAGAGCTATGGTTCTTTGGAGATGTGTTGTTTTGGCAATTTTTTGGGTGCTTTGGCTTGAAAGGAATGCTCGTATATTCAACGATAAGTGTGATAGTTTTGTTGGTTTGTGGGATCGGGTTTGTTTTTTGAGCTCTTTTTGGGCGTCGGTGTCTAAGGAATTTAGGGGTGTTCCTTTGTTTGTAATTTTGAATAATTGGGCGGAGGTGTGTGAGTAGGGGTTTTGGTTTGTTTGGCTAGGTTGTAGTTTTTTGGTACTTTTTATCCTTTTCACTCATTTTTTGTATTGTAGGACGTCTTGTCCTCTTTTCCTTTTAATATAATTTTGTTGCTAATCAAAAAAAAAAAAAAAAAGTTACTCACTTGATTTGGAATGTTACTTAGATTGGCAAGTATCACTTTGAAAAAAATCTCACTCTGGATTGTCATCAATGTCAGAACTCTTTTTTCCAAGTTTCATAAGGAACCACAAGAAAGTTATTTGGGAATGTTCTTCTCTTGTGATTTCTTGTTTTAATGCGATATAAGGAATAAGAGATCTTGTAGTGACATTTTAGGCATATACAATCCATCTAGATAAAATCCATGTCAATTCCTCGTTCTGAGCTTCAGTTCTGGAGGATTTTAAGGGAGTTCCTGTCTCTCAATTTTAAAGGATTAGATTTCAATTGCTCTTGGGAAGCTCTAAATTACTTCTTTTACAATTGTTCACTAGATAATCTGAAGCAGCTGAGAATTTATAGCATTTAAAGATGGTGGGGGACGCGTGTTTACAAGTTCTCAACACCTACTACAGGTTGGGTTTAGGCAACAAAGTTGAGATCATGCTCTCTTAATTGGCCTTGAGAAGGCTAGAAATTTTGAGGTTTGCCTAATATTTTAGTGCCTCAGTTGTCATCAAGCAAGCAAAGAGGTAGCAATGTATTAGGTTGGATAACTCCCATAGTATCCAACCATTACCCGGCGTATTTATTAAAAAATTTAAGTATTTTTAAAATTAATAAAATTATAGGAAAGAAAATTAGATTGATTGAGCCCAGAAGCCTAACGAGACCCAACTCTATAATTAGGTAGGATTGGGGGTGCCAAACATATGTAACGCAATATTAGCAACTGGAACCTAAAAAGTGCAGGCAGTTCAGCAGCTACGAGTCAGATTTTGCCACCTCTAACATGAATAGCTGTCCATAATAAGAGAATTCACCAAATGTAAAAAGAAGAATAAGAAGTTGATGCTGATTTGTCTCAGCCAATAGGCAAAGAAGTCAAACTTAACTAATATCTTGTTCTCAAAATATAGTTTACAGAATAAAGGAGAAAAATGAAAAAAGAAAGGCCAAATATTCAAGGCAGTCAAAAGAGCTTACAGCTGTAGGAAATGCAGAAAGAAGTTGCTCATATATTGGCACAGCCTCTGAAATAGGCAAATGCTAAATAAACAAAAAAACAAAAATGAGAAAATCAAAACCCAACAACAGATTATTAAAACAGGGGAAATATATATATATTTCTTGTATCACACCTGTGCTTCATTTGCTAAAATTTCGGCAGCTTCAACATTGTATTTATCAACCATTAGATTATCGCTTGTTTTATCCTGCAAAAATCAAATGCTTCCAAAACTAAACACGAATGAAAGAAAAAATGCACAATTCAAGGAACTACAAAGAAGAAACATTTGATATCTATTGAACCAAAGTCGGGGAAGCCCAAAAGAAATTAATCCAAGAAATTACCTTCACTTCAGCCCCAACACGATTCACAATCAAATTTCTTCCTCCCTCTGCCATATTTCTGCAACTGTAACAAATGATTTAGAACAGGGAACTCCAAACTAAAATCACCAAAAATAATAATAATAATAATAATAATAATAAAGATTCATAACCAAAAAAGTTTTAATGAAGCAATTGATTGCTAAAGGAAAACAAAAGTATCAAAATTATGAATCTGAAACCTTTAGTACCTGTTTAGTTTGTGAAGCATTTGATTGCTAAAGGAAAACAAAAGTATCAAAATTATGAATCTGAAACCTTTAGGACCCGTTTAGTTTGTGAAAACATTTTCTGTGAAAATTTTTACAAAATGATTTTCATTTTCAATTTTCAAAATTTATAAAATTGTGTTTGGTTCACTCCCTCTATTTTCTTTTTCTTTTTTCTTTGTTTCCATTCAAGCATTTTATCAAGCAAAGGGTGAGTGAAATCTTCTGCTGGCAATTCAAAAGCTTCCCAAGTTACAGGATATAATTTATTTTTGAATTGAAAAAAAGGGACCAAACCCCACATAGAAACAAAGTTTACGACATTTTATGAAATTTAGAAACACATTAAAATTTAAATGAATGTTAAATTAACACTACCATAGAAATTGCACACAAAAAGATTGTACTCTTCTGTAATTTCAAGAACTAGAGATAGAACGCAAACGCCATGACAGCACTACAAATTTGAGACATATGAACTGTAATTCACAGAAAGGATTGAGACCCATTTGAGATTTTGAGAAGCCTAAGCGAATTGAGCATATTTCAAAGGTAGATTGAGAAACAGACCTGATTCGGAAGAGGACGAGGATGGTTCACCTTTGAGCTTTCACAGTGTTCTTTTGCACCCAGTGCTTAGGCTGTCAGTAAAATAGAGGAAAAGAGAAGAAAAGAAGATTTTGAACTCGGCGAAAGCGAGATGTGTTGGTTGAGGAGGAGGCCCGGCCATGATGCCAGGCGTAAGACGACATGGCCTTGGGCATCAATGTTTTAGTAAAATTTTGGGGCATCAAATTTGATTTTAGGAGTAATTAATAATATAGGCAATCTATTTTTATTCAAGGCAACTCAAAAGGACAAATCCCAATATACTATTTATGTTCTACTATTTGGTCACTATTTTTTGTTGTATTTTTTTTTTAGAATATGATTTTTGTTGATTTCATAGTTTGTTTT
>JAESVK010000147.1:26332-68295 GCA_017140935.1 Hamamelis virginiana | reverse complement strand
TATTTTTTTTTTAGAATATGATTTTTGTTGATTTCATAGTTTGTTTTATGTTTCACTTATGTAACAATATAGTCTAATTTATGGAAAATGTAGTTGAATTATATTCATTTAATGGAATTATATTCAAGAATTGTAATCAAATCTTGTTTATTAGTTTGATATATTTTTAATGATGACAGGAGGTTTCGGGTATGCCTATTGAAAACCCTCCTTGTGAATTAATTGTTTATTTGTTTGATATATTTGTAAGTAAAATTTCATTCATCCTCCCATTTTGTCTTCCCTCGTGCATATGACCAACTTGGAACAGGTATTTCGAGAAACTGACCGTTGGATTTGATATTCTACTTATACTTATCATTAATGTAAAAAATCACATTAATCCAATGGTCGGTTTTTGCAATTTTTAAAAAAATTGTAAAATATAATGAAAAAATTATGAAAAACTCAAAATCTATTTTTTGAAAAACCAATCGTTGGATCAATGTGATTTTTTGCATCCTTAATATGTATAAGTAGAGCATCAAATCCAACAGTCAATTTTCCAAAATAATTTTTTTAAGTGGGTCAGATGCACGAGGAATGGCGAAAAGGGAGGACAAAAATGGTGGACGAATAAAATTCTTGTATTTGTAATGATGATAGAGGATTCAGGGGTGAGCATATTGAAAACCCTCCTTGTGAATTGATTGTTGTAGGTTTTGTTTATTTGTTTGATATATTTGTAATGATAACAGGAGGTTTGGGATGAACCTATTGAAAATCCTCCTTGTGAATTGATTGTTGTAGGTCTTCTTTATTAATTTAATTATATTTGTAATTATGATAGGAAGTTTGGGGTGAGCCTATTGAAAACTTTCTTTCTGATTTGATTGTTATAGGTTTTGTAATGGTGAATAGGTGATAGGAGGTTCGGGGTGAGCCTACTGAAAACTCTCTTTGTGAATTGATTGTTGTAGGTTTTAGCTTATGAGAAATTAAGGTTAAAGAACTAAAATTTTACACGTAATTTTTTTTTTTTTTTTTTTTTGTCAATATGTAATAGGGACAACATTTTAGGAGCTCGCCTAGGGCATCCAAAATCTCAGGGCCGGCTCTGAGCAAGTCACGGCAACACATTCGATGATGCTCTCAATAGGGTGTGCAAAAAACCCCGCCCAACCCAATTCCATCTGTCCCGACCACCCGCAACTCGCAATTACAGAAATTAGTGTGAGTGGTTGGATTTGGTGGATTTTATGAATCATTTGCAAGTTAGTTCGGTTGGCGGGTACGAAGGTGTTAACTTGTCCTAGCCCCGTCCCCACCCGCCAACTAATTATATATAAATAAATAATATATTTATATAATTAAATTTCATTACTAATTTAAACTTGCAAAATACAAATCCAAAATTCCTAAAAGATATGCTTGCAACCTATGGATGAATAGTTTGGCACCCAAGGTACTACCTTATCTTTTTCCTTAATTGAATATGCTTGCAAGTTAAGTATATTTTTATTAGAGATCTTTATTGTGATAATTTGAAGATACACTTATTTTATTGGATATGCTTACAATTTTGAATGTAAGATCATATTATAGTTTGTAAGGTTTTTGACCTTTCTTATTATATACTCGTATCTCGTTAGTAGTTTTTATTATTGTTGGAGTAGACACCCCATTTTTTACTTATAGAATGTAAGTCATTATTTCATAACATATTGGTCGAGAATGATTAAGTAGTTTTGGAGGATCGGGCCTCGAAACCCTAGTTTCCCAAAATACCTTTTTTCCTTAAGTAGATAGAGGCTATTATCACATGTAGATTTTTGAGTCAGAATCGAGTGATTCCTTTTGCATTAGGTTTTTAGAGAGTCTAAGAATGTCCACAAAAAATTTCATGTCATTCCGATCGAAGCTTGATATGTACGTAATAAGAACATTTACAACATCGAGTGAAGAATTGTCCTTTTTCTTGTATAATTTCTGAATGACCTCTGAATTCATTTCGGTTTATTTCATTGAGTTTGTATGGATGTAGAGAGTCTAGATGGGTGATTGGTTCAAACATGACATGGTTCGAGTGCAATTTGGCACATAATGTTTCATAGTGGTCAATTGGCCATTTCTAGGATTTTGACTTAATTTGACTATGGTCAACTCATTTTTCTAAAATTAATGTTTTCAAAATCTTAAATTTTTTTCAAAACATGTTTCATGAAATGGCATTTTCGATTTAAAACCAATCGGTTAGTCAATTTCAAAACCCTAATTTGAGCTAAAATAAATCATAACGGCTAAACCAGCTTGGTTAACTTAACCCATTGACTTTGGTCAATGATTTTTGAACCCAAACCATTCTAGAAACATAGACGATTAGGTCCTGATTATTTTGGCTTTTGAATCATTGAATTGAGACTTAAAATGGGAAAGATACACCCAAAACAAGTTGAAGAGTCCCAAAAGCCCCGAAATCCTTCAAATCTAAGCATTTTTTTGGGAACCTATCTGATGGCTGTCCAAACCATGGATGGTCACTTATCAAGTTTCCCAGGTTCGCCCAATTTCGAGTTCTAGTGAGTATAGGGTCTTTTCTCTGAGTTTTTTCACATTTTTTGACCTAATCTGATTACTAAGACCCTTGAAAGACTCAATATGAGCCCTAGGATCATTAAAATCAAATTAAATCACAACCATCCATGCTTAGGAATAAAATCTATAAATAAAGGTCTTAGGTTTTGGGTTTAAAGAATTAACAAGAGGAGAAAATTCTGGAGAACTTTTGGAGGCTTGCTTGAGGAGGTTAAAGGAAGAATTCCAGCAGCAAAAAAGGTAAGTTTTCTTCTTCATCTCTTCTTCTTTTCAATTATTAATTAGTTTAAAAGCTAGCTAGGGTTTCCTTTTAGTGTCTTTTAGTTTCTCCTCTTCTACCTTTATTTTTTTTAAGCAGAAGTATAATATTTTATTCTAGTAGCATACTGTAGACATCCATTTTTTACCATGAGTATGGTCATGAATGGTTGCCTTTGATTTGAGATGAAATAGGGTGTCAAAACCCTAAGTTCCCAGTTTTACCCTTTGTGGGTAATTAGATAGAGGTCATTATCACATGTAGGTTTTTAAGTCAGATTGAGTTAGTTCTTTTTGCATTAAGTTTTTAGAGAGTCTAGGAACATCCCTGCAAATTTCCATGACATTCCGAGCCAGGCTTGATAGAAAATAAGGCCTTTTGTGACTGAAGGGCAGTTTGGTCCTTTGAATCACAAAAGCCCTGAATGACTGTCGATCTTGTCTCGAATGGTCTCGAGGCTTTGGCATAGATATATCATTCTACTGTGGGAATGCCAAGGAGAACATGGAGCACCCTGAATGCGGGTGGCTCACGGTTGATGATTGTATTGAACGAGTTCAGAAGATCCAACTGAAGATGAGAGGGGACTTGTACGACGTCGGAAGCATCTTTCTGGCTGATTCCATTGATTTTAATTCTAAACCCTTGCACCACTCTTGCCATCGTAAATACTCAGATAATTTTAATTTCTCTCTCTCCTTATCTTTCTTTTAAAACCACCTGTGATAGCCCAAAAAAATTTTAATATGCATATTTCAATTTTCCTTAAACTTGGGGTGATTTTTTTTTTTAGTAAACAAAGTATATTGTAATAACTCATATTTTTTAAAACCTTAGTTTTAGCATTTATATTTAAGACTAGGTCATTATGGAAAAACAAGATATTTCAATTTATTTGTTAAAAATGCCCAATCTAACCCAAGTTCCTCTTTAAAAACACCAAGGCAGTATTTCCTGTCTTCATTTTTGGGTTTGGGTTTTGAAAAAAATTAAAGACCCGAGAGTGGGAGTGAGGAAAGGGGAGGGGCTGCCGTGGAGAGGTGCTGGCCACCAGAACCCTTCATTTCTTCCATTAGAGGTGAGTCCTTGTTTTTCATAATGAATTTCCTTCTCTTTTCTTCTTTGCATTTCTGGATTTGGAGAGCTTTAAGCTTAGATTTTTGTTTTAAAATTTGTATTTCATATCTAAAGTGCTTCCAAGCTTGAATCAATGCTTCCATGTGATGATTTGTTAAAGATTTAAAACCTTTAAAGCTTGTACACAAACTGTTTTGGGTTTTTCAAACATGCATGGACTGATTTTTGATCTTTTACAAGCTTGAAAACCTTGCTTATGGAACCCCTGTTTTTGAACACATATTTCAGACTGTGCATGACACGGGTTCATGGTGGGTTTTATCCCAAAACAAATCTTAGATGGTGATTTAAATGTTTATGGGTTTGCATGTGTTGGGTCCATGATTTTGGTGACGAAACTGAATCTAAACTGAGCATGCATGGGGCTGATTTGAAGGTTTTGAAGCTTGAAAATTTACATAAATGAAGCCCCTGTTTTTGATGATGCATTTCGGGTTTGACAAAGCAAAGAGCATTGGCATTATGTGATTTATTTTGAGCTTTGCATCTAGAGTGAGTTTAATCCAAGTATGCATGCAGTTTTTTTTTGCTAAAAGAATGGTTCGATTTTGGTTATAGGTGGCTGTGTTGAGATGGTTGACTCACGGCTGCTACTTTTTTTTTTTATTCAAGCTTTGGTTTTTTTTTCTTTAAATTGATTTCAATGTTTGTTAAACTAACTACATGAGGGGATTTCTTGAGTTTATTTTAAATTCGCATGTAGTGATTCTTCAAGGGGGAGAGGTTATTTTCGAATTTCAAGTGGTTGAGCTGATGGGGCCGTGAGCAACAGGCCAGCAGCCATGGCTGCTCTAACCCGAGCTTTAGCTTGGTGTTCATGAGTTTAAAATGATATAATGCATGTTTTTAATTTTGCATGTGAGTGAACCAAAGATTTGAGTTGCTTAATGAATTTTAGAAAAGCTTGGGATGGTGAAAATGGAGGAAATGGGGCTGTTACAGGCGGCTGTAATGTGAAGAGGATGACTTTCATGGGCAAAATTCCGATTTTGCCCCTAGCAATATAAATAATGGTTATTTTTACAAATTTTTATATTGAACTTCAAACCTTCATAACTTTTGCATATGAACTCTGATTTTCGCGTACTTTATATGTACGGAAAGCTTATGCAGTCTAGTTTTTAAATTTTATAGTTTTGAGGTCGAATGCCTCTTGGAGAGAGATTTATTCTGAAAATACCAAATTTGCCCCTCGTGAGTACACTAAATCTTCTTTGGCCTATATCCTCAAATCCGCTTTGCATTTGGCCATGAAATTCTACGTGTGGCAGCTTGACACAGTTAAGGATATATTTCAGAAGTTTTAGAGTCTTGGGTTTGACATTTTGGGGTTTTAAATCCTTAGGGTCGCGAGTGAGCAGTTTTGAGAGTCGTTTTGCTTTGCTTTTGAACTGTGGATGCTTGTACTTTTTTTTTATCCTTCTTGCATGCATTGTTGATTGTTTATCAGTGTTGGTTGGGTCCTTTGGAGGATCACTTGCATTGGGTGCATCAAGCATTGCATTGGGAGGCTCGTGGAGCCACAAGGGTTGGAAAACACAGCTATATTGAGGTAGGGATAAGTTACCTTTTACCGTTGGTAATGATGTATCCATTTTTACAACTGTTGTGAGAACAATGCGTATTCTAAACACTTACTGAACATTATGATTATAAATGGTTACGAACCTTAATCCTTGTTCTATAACTGCTATGAGAATGAAATGAATTATAAACCCTTATTTATAAGGATATAGTTTATGAATGTTTGAGAACCATGTTTTATATTTGAACTGCCAGCTAGATACATGGAATATATTTGTTTATGAACTGCAAAACTTGTGTGGCAAACTTTATGAACTATATGAAAGGTTTTATGTAGAAATGTTTACAAATGGCGAATTGTTTATAAATATGGGAATGGGCCTTTCCTATTAACTGTTTTACTGAACAGAGCTGATAAGGTTTTAAACTAAACTACTTTGATTCGTGATACATGATATTGATATTCAAAAATACCCTATCTTTTAAAAAGGTTCATGTACAGAGAAAGTGGATTTATTTAAACTTGAGTCATTCCCATCATTTTGGAAAGTCTATGATTTGGAAAAACTGGTTTTATATCTGTTTTGAGCTGAGGCTCTGGAAATGTTTATATTTAAAAAAGGGAACGCCTGCTTATGGGTTCCGGGTCACTATATATTGGATACCATGCGTGCCAGAGGTTTAGGCTTGAGCTTGCTCCCCTAATCTCATTACGATGGATCCTGGTTCTTGAGATGAGATACTACCACGCGAAGATGTTGGCGGCAGTGCGACTACGGTCCCGGCCTCATCCCGGTGGACATGGCATGATGATTAGTTATATCCTTCAGGACATGCATTATTATATATATATATATATACATGATTGTGGACTGAATTGTATCATTGGGGGCCTGGGGCCCATGGCCCCTTTCGGTTATACTTTGGGTGCGGCAGTGACTACGGTCCCCGACCTGGTTTAATAGTAGCCCGGTTGAGCTACAGGTTTGTTAGCCTAGAATCAACAGCCCTATAATATAATTCAGTCCAAGATTGGATATGCTAGGGACCTAACGAAGTGACGCATATGCCAATCGGGCCGAACTCCATACCGATGGGTATACTATGGACCTGCGCGTGAATTGAGCATTCTATATATATACTTTGGGCCCCGCGAGGTGACGTATAGTTCCATGCTATGGACTAGGACGCTTTTTTTGGCTATTGTCCACATGCGATGGGACATTCCGCATGCGAGGCATACGCCTGGTTACTGGCTACTGATATTGTTACTGACTATGGAGACTATGGTTTTTCACTGAAAGTCCACGCTGTTCTAAAATTTCTGTTACTAAACTTTGTTTACAAAACTTTAATATTTTTGAAATGTGAGCTTTATATGAATATTCCATGTATCACTATGTTGTTATTAATGCGTAGAGGTCATATTATCCCTACTGAGCACGTTGACGCTCACCCCTGCTTTATTGCAGTATATTTCAGGTTGACTCGGGGTACATGTTTGGTTTGTATAATTCGCTGCTTTGGAAATGGTGGATAGCTGCATAGTTATTACCTGCTTTGGTCATACATATCTCATGAGAAATTTATTAAGTTATATTCAGTTATTTAGACTACTTTGACTTATGTTACAACTCATTTGCCAGGGATGTTGGCAATATATTTGATTTCCTAATTGTATTATATTTGACGAATGGGTCACAATGTATGGACATGACATTTCATTTTGTTATATATTTATATTCATTTCTTATATCTCATGCGGAAATACCAATGAGCAGGACAGGTTGTACCTCTATCTTGACACATGTCGACCTATCCGGAAGGGTCAGTATGGATGTTAGGTTGGGGCGTTACACCACCTTCAATCAAACCCAATTTAAATGCAACCTCACTCATCCCCTTGTATATTTTAGTTATATTAGCAGCCCTGTATGCGGCTTCTTGTCTAACTACTCGCAGGGAGTTCCATCACCTCAATGTTTAAGCAGTCACCCTGCAATAAATATAACTCACGCCAGAAAGGATCAACGCTTCTCACTATCAGCTGCTGATATCTTTTTTCGAGTGCAAGTGAACGAATTTTATCATATGTGTTACTTTAAAGGAGTTGAATATAAAGGAGGCAAGTGTACTGAGGAAATCAACGGAACTGTGCAATGTACCAACGAAGATGAAGATTTCCCACTAAAACCAAATGAAGATAAAGGTAAAGACATGGAAGTAAATGCCTGAATTCATATAACTATACCTATATTAATTAACTTCTCTTCTTTCTAATTTATTCATTTTCCCTCATTTTACATACGGAGTACTTTGTAATTCCTTTTTTGCATATACATAAACTTCTGCTATTTCTGCACTCTGTTCCATCTCAATTCTTCTCTTCATGTATAGCTTTGAGAAAAACATATTACATTTTTGCATTGAAATCTATGTTAGATTCAGGTTTTGCTTATTATTTGTGTACATATAATTTTGTTATAATTTCAGAGGATGCTGCCCGGTCTTCATATATCATGTTCATTTCAGTCTCAAATGCATGTTTGAACTTACACAATCGTTCCTTTGTTGCAGGGAAACATAAATTTGGATTGAAGCTACTACTGTTAGGTAATATAACCTCTTCAAACAAGTTATTTTTGGATAATCATAGTCATTTAGACAATTATTTCAATGTGTTTTACATAGCTAGCGTTTCAATTAAGTCCACCGAACCAGAAAAAAGAAGAAAAAAAATAAAGGAATTAAGTTTACTGTGCTCTTGACAGCATATTATGGGCATCCTTGCATAATTTTTCTTGTTAGTTTTGAACCAGGCTTTCAGGTCGAATGCAACGAAAATAAGGCTCTCTATAAGACATCTTATGATGATTATATCATGGAGGCTCTCTCTTATGAAAAAGAGACGTACTCATCTCCATTCTTTGTTCACAGCTAGCTGTTTAATTTACTATTTTTTTTTCTGAATTGGGTCAGGGATTACAGTTGCTTCAGCTGTTGGAATTGGGGTTTTAATGTTTATATTCTCCTGCTTCAAGAGAAAATTCTCCTCTAACAAATCCATGGTCTTTTGGAGGAAGGAAACTCCAAACCATCAAAATGTTGAGGCCTTTCTAAAGAACCACGGATCCATCTCTCCAAAAAGAAATACTCCCTCCATCCCACAAAGATAGGCCATCTTTCCTTTTTTGGCTGTCCCAAAATAATAGGCCACTTTGAAAAGTCAAAGTATATTTTTTTCAACTTTCACATACTACCCTTTATTCTTTTTTTAATTTTACTATAATACCCTTATTCTTCTTTAACTTTACCCAATCCCAAAGTCCAAGAAGGGTAGTTTTGGAAATAGTCAAGGTAAAAGGATGACAAATCCATTCATAATGAGTTTTCTTAATATGCGCGCATTGAGAAAGAAGCCTATCTTTGCAGGACGGAGGGAGTAGTTATTCACATGTCAAAAAAATGATCACCTCCTTCAAAGACAAATTAGGCCAAGGCGGCTATGGTGGCGTATACAAGGAAAAGCTATTGGATGGCCGTCTTGTGGCAGTGAAAGTCGGCAGTGAAAGTCTTGAATAAATCTAAAGGTGATGGACAAGAATTTGTTAACGAGGTTGTGAGCATCAGTAGGACATCTCATGTTAACATTGTCATTCTACTGGGCTTTTGCTTTGAGGGCTCCCAAAGAGCTCTCATATATGAGTTTATGCCTAATGGATCTCTTGAAAAATTCATATATGAGAAGAATACATTGAGGGAAAATCGCCAATTAGGGTGGGAAACATTGTACCAAATTGCAATTGGCATTGCACGGGGATTGGAGTACTTACATGGTGGTTTTAACACGGGGATATTGCACTTCGACATTAAGCCTCATAACATTCTTCTAGACCATGATTTCTGTCCAAAAATCTCCGACTTTGGCCTTGCTAAACTATGCCCAAAAAATGAGACTATCATATCAATGTTGAGTGCAAGAGGGACAACGTATTGCTCCAGAAGTATTTTGCAGAAACTTTGGAGGGGTGTCTCACAAGTCCGATGTGTATAGTTATGGAATGATGATTTTAGAAATGGTTGGAGGAAGAAAGAATATTGATGTTGAAGTTGAGCATTCGAGCGAAATATATTTTCCGCATTGGATATACAATCGTCTTGAACAAGGTGATCAACTTGGACTGCATGGGCTTATGAATGAAGAGGAAAATGAAAAAGCAAGGAAGATGATTTTAGTAGGCTTGTGGTGCATACAATCTTATCCCTCAAATCGGCCACCCATAGGTAGAGTAGTGGATATGTTGCAAGGGAGCCTTGGATCCTTGCATATCCCACCCTGTCCTGTCTTGTCTTCTCCTTCAAAATCACAGGTATATAATTCTTTGACTTCATCTATCATGGCATTGTGATTCTAAAATGTATTTAATGTATCTTTCCAGGGGAGGGCATTTTTAAAACTCTCCATACTAAAACATTGTTGTAGATTCATACATATTTTGAATGATCAACTTAATTTCCAATTTTATGCTCCATAACATATGGGACGAGTTTGATGGAATGATGTTTTCTGTGGTCAGGATCTCCTTTTTTTTTTTATTTTTTTTTAAGATTGGATTGTCGATCTTAAATTTTATTTAACGCACAAGACTTGTGAATTTTAAATTTAAATTTTTTTAGAGATTAATAATAACGCACGTGCAATGCATGTGATAGGAACATTTGGATAAAGTTCACTTGTTCATATATAATAGGTTAATCCATTATAATCAATTTTGTTCAGTTGGTGGTTTATAATCAATTTTGTTTTAGACTTAATAATAATTTATTCAAAAATACTACTCAATCATCCATTTTAACCATTTTCCATTTTCCACCTTCAAATATCATCTTATGATTGAAATGAGGCTCGACTCATGGGAATTGATCCCAATTATGTGATGGTAGTTTTGCTCCAATTATGGATAGACACATCATGGTTAGGGGCAGCAATTCGTGTAAACAGGTCGGGTTCGTGTCATGTCGAGAGGTATGTATTCGAGCATACGGGTCAACACGAACACGACCTGTTTATTAATTGGGTCAGAAATTCAAACACGAACACGACCTGTTTATAATTGGGTTGACACGAACCTAACCCAATTAACCCATTTAATAATTGGGTCGTGTTTAGGCCAACACGAGTACACGACCAACCCAACACGATTATGACCCAATTAACCTGGAATGAACCTGCTTACTTTTGTACTTATATTTAAACATCAAAAATCATATAAATTACTTGTTTATCAATGCAGTTTAAGTAAACATCCCAAAATGAAAATCATACTACATAAATTAAAATCATCCCAAAATGAAATTATAAATTAAAATCATAAAACTTAAAAATAAGCATCTCAAAAAGGTTCATATGACAACAACCATCATAATTGAAATATAGTCTTCCACCTGAAATCGACGTCACATCTCGAAAAGTATAGATAAATGTCTACAAAAGGCATCTCATAGGCCACAAAAAAAAAAAAAAAAGATCTTAAACCAAAAAGTTTCCTCCCATGGCTTTTTGTGTCTGGTTGATTCACCTCAATTACATCATCTTCAGATGCATCATCTTCCATCTCAAAATCTTGATCTTCATTGATTTTATCACTTTTAGCATCCATTATCTCACCCATAAACAAACATAGAGAAAAAAAAATGTAAAGAAATTAAATATAGATAATGGATGACATTGTTTGGCTTCTTTACATTCTCAGGCATCTCAATAATGGTGAAGCCCGTCCCATATTCTTCCTCCCAATCATATTTAGCTATCATTAAAAGAAAGGATAAGGAGAGAAGAAAAACGGAAAGGCCCAAACCCTCCAAGGTCAAGACAAACTCACCCTTCTACCCATCAGTATTATTGAAGAAACATCCACAAACCTCATACCAGCTCACCAGTCAAGAACATAATGAATCATAGAAATCAAACACTATGTCTAAATGATACAACTTCCAACAAATTTTTTAAAGGCTGCAAATCAACTGTGAAATTCTCTCATTATTCAAAAACAATAGGCCTATAGTCATTAGACTAAAACTTACTTATGGAGAAGTAGAAATATGCCACACAAAAGAAATGTTCCAGCAACGAGAATCCACCCAATGATCACCAAGCTGCAGTCATCAATTATTCAAGCATGTGTTGAGCAAAAAATAGATAACTAAGAACACAATTGCTTCCAAAACAAATGAAAATATATAAACATGAACATCAAATGGTTTTAAAAAATTAAACTACACTTACAAGTAAACCAGACACTGCATTCCGAAAATGGAGAATACTGCAACCACCAATCAATAAAACTAACATTAAAAATGAGATAAACTGATTATGGTGGTTCAGGCATCTTAGAAATTTTCAATTTCTTCCTCCCAATCATATTCAGTTATCATTAAAAGAAAGGATAAGGAGAGAAAAAAAATGGAAAGGCCCAAACCCTCCAAAGTCAAGACAAACTCACCCTTCTACCCATCAGTATTATTAAAGAAACATCCACAAACCCCATACCAGTTCACCAGTCAAGAACATAATGAATCATAGAAATCAAATACTGTGTCTAAATGATACAACTTCCAACAAATTTTTAAAGGCTGCAAATCAATTGTGAAATTCTCTCATTATTAAAAAACAATAGGCCTACAGTCATCAGACTAAAACTTACTTATGGAGAAGTAGAAATATGCCACACAAAAGAAATGTTCCAGCAACGAGCATCCACCCCATGATGACCAAGCGGCAGCCATCAATTATTCGAGCATGTGTTGAGCAAAAAGTAGATAACTAAGAACACAATTGCTTCCAAAACAAACAACAAATAGTTTTAAAAAATTAAACTACAGCAAATTTTTCCATGAAGTAACCACAAAATGCAATCTCTGTCAAGCAATCTGCATAAGATATAAGGACAAAGATCAATGTGATGCAGAGAAAACTAAGGCATACAAGGTTCATAGGAGATTGGCACAAAAGAAAATTTCTAAATAGAATGATGCTAAATTATCATATGATACATCTTCTAAGGAAAACCCAAAAGTAAAAGGTTACAATTATAAGAAGGGATGATAATATAAAATAAAGATAAAAAAAAACATAAATCATGATATAACTTACTACTAAGCACTTAAGCATCAAGTTCAATGTTGATGGGGATTAGAGCATTGAGTTGATGGAAGGCTCATCTTTACAAATATTCAAATTTATGATATCTTCAGTCAGCTCATCTAAACTTGCTTTCATTTCCAAGTCACCTACAATCAAAAAGTGTCGTCAATATAAATAAAATGTGGAGCTGAATGATCGAAAAAGTGATAAAAGATATCACAAAACTAATGCACTCTAGAATTTAGTGTAAGTACCTGGCACTCCAGATAACCAATCTCTAGTGCAAATCAAAGCCTCCATAGTATCGGGCTTAAGTGTACTTCGATATTGGTCAAGGACACGGCTACCAACACTAAAAGATATCACCAATAAATGTTTCATGAGATAAAATTACTGCATGGTATAAATTAACATGGAAAAATAATGTGCCTAATATGAAGAAAAAGCCCTTATTTTTGGTTGATGTGCATCAAGAACCCTAATTTTTGGTTGATGTTTCTTGAACAAAAAGCCCCAAAATCAACCCCTCCATCTCATCATAATTCACACATAAACACCATTACAGGCATCAACAATAATTCAAATCAGAAACTTTATTCAATATATTCAATAAATTATCTGAGAAAAAAATAGATTTTTCGAATGAAGACGGCAGAAGGTAATTAAATATCACGGTGGCTGGCGAGTTGGATTGTGAGAAAACTTCATCTCAACCAAGAATCGGTGCTGGTGGAGTGAGACTACAACCTTAGTTTCTTTCGAAAGGGCTTGAACGGTGGCAAGAGACTCGAAAGAGAAGAAGAGAGTCGGTACGTTGCTGGAGAGAGATAAGGGAGTTAGCGTAACAGTTTTCACCCAAACGACTCTCGATTTAAAGATAGAGAAAATGAGTGGAGGATTGGAGGAGAGTCAGTGCATTACCACTTCACTAGGGCCGTTGCAATGCCTGATGGCGGAGAGAAGAAGAGGAAGAGAGACGAGCAAGTGAGAGAAGGAAAGGAAGAGAGGAGGAATGCATGGAGAGAGAGAGAGTGTGTGGAGCCTGTTGTGAACCAGCCACCGCAGATCGGGAGGCGTTTTTCACTTGTCATCGTGGATTGTAGATAACTTTATCCGTGTCGATTTATCCTTCTCTTTTATCTACTTTTATCATTCTCTATTATCCAGTCAAGATTGAGTTTTTGAAAAAGGATAAGAGTTTGAGAAAAACTGGGAGTCGCCACCTTATTTTTAAGGAACAAGGAAACCATAAAAAAGAGTTTTATTTTCAATAAACCAATGAGTCCATTTTTTAAGGAAAAGCAAGTCTTCGAACCAAAGTAGGATTCGGGGGCTAAGTTATGAGATAGGAAGGTTCCAGGAATCATCCTGTAGGCACCTATTTCACCCTAATTAAAGGTTTCCAAATCATTTTTGGGCTTATCAAAATCTTATCACAAATAATCCTATTATATCTAATCAACCAAGAGAATAGCGTAGATAATACTATATAATAATAATAAAAAAAAAAAGAAACAAAAATCCTAAAGATCTTAGGAGACATAAAGTCATCCTAAGATTGGACTTGTGCCATATTGACTGCCTTTGTACCTTACCAGTTTCCTGATAAGAATCAAAGTTCACGTAGTTCGATTATATAGGATTCTCCTATTGTAATGAACTACACCGTTAAAGGCATTCTACCTTATCCAAGACTCTATCTTCGAGAGTTTATTTTCATTCAAAACACTTCATCATTTAAAGTGAGAGTTTCATCCCAAAACAAACTCTTAAATTCTAATTTCACTAAGAAACCTCCTCGAAGATAGACTACTAAATAAGCTAAAATCCCTAATTGGATGTAGTTTTTACAACAAAAGGGAATCCTAAGTGGAGCCAAGTGGCTCCCCTAACCTAAAAGTCCCTAACTACATCCTAAGTTAATTTAAACAACATGAACTACTAAAACAATGCATGCTTGATTTATAGAAAATACATGAAAGATGCAATAAAATAATTAACTAATATGCATGAAAAATGTCCTAAATGCAAACTAAATTATCTACGTGAACTTAGGCATATTTCTAGATTGGATTTGACCCTAAAAATGGCTTTTAATCCACTTTAAAGATACTTTTAAATTCTGGACATAATTAAAAGTGGTTTTAAACATGGATTAAAACCCCAAAATAATGTATAAAAATATGGTGAAAATGTACTAAATGCAACCTATCATGATATGCAATGAATGACACAAAATGTCATTAAACTAAATCATGCTCATCCTAATTAGCACAAGGGAAGGAACTTACCATAGCATGCTCCCTCGAACACAATTTGTATAACATTCCAAGCACCAATAATGAAGAGCATAATCAAGAATAATGATATAAACAAGCATAAAATACAAAACTATTTTAGAACACTAATATGCAACTTACAAACTCACTCTAACATAAAAGAGACTCAAACTTCTATCCTAACATGCATCCTTATATAAAAAAGAAAAAAGAAAATCATATTAATAGAACTAATCCCTAACGTGCACTCTAAGCATAACAAGAACCACTACTCATGTTCATAACATTTATGTAGAAGCTACCATGCTTTAAAGCAAAGAAGAAGACTACACTTATCATAAAATAACACTTGAACATATTAAAAGACTCAAAACAGAAATCTATATGAATCTAAAAGACCACTATCATGCAAGCATTAACCCAAACTCTATTCTACATCGTACATACCCATTCCTAACATGGACTTCTACTCTACATCATGCATTTAATTAGAAGAAACCGACTCATGCATTCTGCAGAAAATAAACTACTATAAACAAGCTAATTCTCAATTATGTTATGTAGAATTGAATTCTAAGCACAATAGGGTATGAACCCTTACCTCTTTGCCTTCTTCTTCCTTGCTCCTAGCTTCTTCTTCTACCTCCAATGGCCTCCTAATTCGTGGTTAAGGTCCTTGGTGGCTGGTTCAAGTGCTAAGGTCTCTCCTCTTAAACCTAATTCCTAAGTGATGTATATATATGAAAGACTTCAAATTGATCAATGGTTCACATTAAAACCATGGGGAATGATCTAAGGGTCCTAAATGTGTCTTTCAAGGTCTTTAAGGTCATGTTAAACCCTCCAAGCTGAGCTAGATAGGCCTTGGAAGAGTCTCATGAGCATGACACACTCAAAAATCCAAAAATTGACGAATTAATGCATTGGGCTCGGGTGACTGTCCACCCTAGGATGGTTGGCCGTCCCTAGGGGGATGGTCATCGAGCCACCAGTGCATTTTTGCCCTATGTGGGCCTATCTCAGCCCGTTTTGATCCGGTTTCGGCTTTTTCGGCTTTTCGAGCCCGTTTCAAGTCTAAATTCGACGATTCAAGCGCCAAAATGATTGTGGTTCGATTCTCAATTTTTGAGAAGTGTTTGAAGTGAAAATGCATTGACCAAAGTCAAATTTTTAAGAGAAAGTCAACCAATTAGCTGTTTTGGGCTTACCAGGCCCAAATTAGGGTTTTGAAATCTACTAACCAATCACTCTCAAAGTCATTTATTCTTCTCAAAATAAGATTTTAAATCATATAAGAGAGTATTTTAAAGCTTTTGAAGGCTTCCATTTGATAAAAAGATCGAATCCCGGTTGAAATCCTAATCTGAGCTAAAAAGGGTCCTTTGGGCCTTAAGAGCCAAACATGAGCCAGAAGGCTCAACAGACATTTCCACTGATCAACTTAGCTACCAAATACATCCTAACTATCCATACCATAGTCTCGGATCAATCTGAAACCAACTCAAAGGTTTTTAAGCGCTCTTGTGATTTGAAGGACAATATTGCCCTATAAGTCGCAAAAATCCTAATCACCTATCATGCTCGACTCATAATACAATGAAACTTGGCAGAGACACTTATGGACTTCCTAAAAACCTAATGCAAAAATAATCGACTCAATCCGACCTAAAAACCTACATGCAATAATGACCTCTTTCTAACTACTCACAATGGTAAAACTGGCAACTTAGGGTTTTAACACCCTATTTCACCTCAAATCACAGGCAACCATTAATGACCCTACTTATGGTCAAAAATGGATGTCCACACCTGTATACATGGCTGGTTGTGTCGTGGTGGTCTACAACGTGGATTCAAGCTCTCAGTTGCACCTTATGGTCTCTCATCGGATGCCAAAACCATTGACCTGTGTCGCTGTCTCACATGAATGTGGAGGAAACCTAAAAATTGTGAGATGAAGAGTTGGTTTGGAGTCTTTAGACTTTGGATGAGGGTTGCGTGTGGAGTAGCTCAGTAGTTGTCTGCATGAAGTGAAGTGATGAACACATGAAGTCATTTCATGCTGCAAATTGCAGGAAACGATGCTTTAATTATTTTTTAAATGGGAAAATGAGTTATACGGGTCAAATCAGGTTATATGGGTCGGGTCGACACGAACATGACCCGTATATTAGGCGGGCCACAACAGGTCAATTTTAGGTTACACGGGTTGATACGAAACTGACATGCTTATCTACACGGGTTAAGCGGGTTGACCCGATTCTGACCCGAACACGATTAGGGGTAACCCAAACCCGCTATCTTCGTGTACAGTTCGTGTCGTGTTCTTGGGTCATGTCACATTTTGCCACCCCTAATCACAGTATACATTATTTTCTTTTCATTTTTTTTCTTTTTCTATAAAAGGAAAGAGGTTTCAAGCACTTAAAAAAAATAGAATCCTAACTAGGTTGGCACCCTAACAACTTACAATCATGCATGTGTCATATACCCCCAAATATATTAGTAAAGAATAAAAGTACAATGAATTAAAGGAAAAATGCAAAACAGTACGTCTCGGCTTAGTGACTTATAAATGTTACATTCAAGCTTACAAAAAGATATAGGAAATTAAACTACGAATCTATAGTTGGATAACTTAGACATATCTCGACACATCGTATCAAATCATGAGAAAAAGGATATACATTATTGTCACACCATATATATATATATATATATATATATATATATATATATATATATATATATATATATATATATATATATATATAGTCCACATCTTGTTAGCATATGCCTACATCAGTTATATATATGTAGCTTGATTCGTCAATCTGTGGTTGAATCCCACTCATATATTTATTTAATTCATCGATAATTAAGTTGTGGGAGCTGGTTGATAGTTGGGAGAATTAGCCACCCGCCAAGAATGACTTTATTGACGATTTTACCCCAATCCATCCCAACCTATCCGCGCATAACTTACTCATGATGGACTTGATTTGTTTGCAGCTACACGTGTGTGAAGATGAAACTCCCACAGTACGTTAAGGTAAGGAGTCCTCTGACCGACCGCTCGAAAAAGGGATTTTAAACCCATAAATAACAAAGTTTTATTTTTTTGTCTTTTATAAATCAAATAACAAGTATTTCACATGGTACCAAGGGCCCATCCTTTTTTCTCTCTCATCTTAATTCTGCTTCCTCACTCGGCTGAAAAAGAACAAGAGTGTCAACAAAAATTGCCTACCATTCTACTGTGGGAATCCCATCGAGAGCGAGAAATTAAGTATTATTTTGGACTCATTTTGGTGTCTGTATATATTTATTACTTGTGTTTTATTATGTGATCCATGTTATTTTAGCATCTCATGGACTACCTAACACACCTATTTATATATACATTTTTTTTCCAATTAAACTTATTTGAAACTTCTTATAATTTGCAATCTTATACTGCTTGTAGAAAAATATTAATAAATAAAGATATGCTTTAAAGTAGGATGACTCGTTAAAAAAAAAAAAAAACATTTGAAACCGTTCAAACGTGCAAATGGTTTGGTCTTACTTATCATTTATTACAATTTGGCCCAGATAAAGGATCAAACATGGCCCAGATAAAGGATAAAGGGGTTTTAGTTTGGGCTGAAAAGTATCAGACTTGGGAAGAAAGAAGAGTTTTGTTTATAACCCAATTTTGACCAAGTCAAAATTGGAGTTAGAGAGAGAAGCTAACACTACAAAGAAGGAACAACTCCTATTTTTATGAAAACAATGGGATGAAGATAGGAACTACACATGAGGTATATATAAGCAACCAACAAGTCAAGTAGATATTCTGGCAATGTACAGTGGAGTTGGTTGCTAGACTTCATGGAATAGATTTCACAAAATTGCAAGACTTATCATATGATTGGGCATCAAGTTCCAGAAGATTGGAGAGCAAGCAAAGTTTTGGCAATTTTCTCTATAAATAGCAGAAGCAGAAGGCTTCAAGGAAGGGACAACTCAACATCACACAACAACACTACTGTATTTTTTATTTTATCTAGCTCTTAGCATTTAATTTCAGCATTGCCTTTCAATTCATAGTTGTAATTATTAGATGTATGCCCTAAAACCAATTGTTAGGTTGTATTTAGGGAAACATTATATTTATTATATTCATTTATGAAATGGCTTATTTTATATATTTGGGTGATTATAAACCGTTAAGATTAGCACAGGTTATACTAGCTCCAATGGGAGGATGGTGAGTCTCATGCCATTTGTGTAGGGACACTATAGTAAACCTATGGGTGCTTATTAGAGTACAAGTACACTGAACGTGACCAATATGAGTATAGCTAATGGAGTTTTATTTGCATGTCAAAAGCTACTCATGTGTATAGTCACAAATTGTAATCCTTAGACCTGAGACACCACTAGTTATCTTATACATGGGTTATTATAGTTTGATAGTATCTCGTACGTTCTTAACCATCAGGATGTAATTGGTACTCATTGGCTATAGTAAGTTATGTATGAAGATAAGTGAGTATGCAATAGGGAATCACCACCCGTGATAGAAAATGGAGAATGTCAATATTAATTCACAAATATACAATTTCAATGAAGTCTTTGGCCAAAGCAGAAAGAAACCAAGAAAAGTGTTTTCAAGGGTTTACCTTATTGAGATTATACATTGGTGAATTTGTAACACTTGATTAAGTTAGAGTTTGACATGATTTCATACCCAATTAACTTAAATCATAGCATTGTATGGTGAAGGATGTGAGACCCCAAAAATTTTCAATAGTAAATTTTCTTAATTGCTATTATTTTATTTTATTTATTGCACACATGGCGCTTTGTCATTGGCCATAGAGTGTGCCATGTTGACACTTTTTGAGAAGGGTGCATGAGAGTATTATGAATGCATTATAATTGAAATGCATTATTGTGTCACCAAGTGGTGGATGATCACCATATTATATTTTATGATTAGAAAATAATATATATATATGATTGATTCAATGTGTGTGTGTGTGTGTGTGTGTGTGTGTGTGTGTGTGTATAAATATATACATATATATGATTGGGGTGATTGTGGGGCGAGGGGGACAGGAAGTGAAAGAGGTGAGAGTGAGAGAAAAAAAAAAAAGAAAGAGAAAAATAATAGAGTGGGTCGGCATTTTTTTTGGAGTGGTTGGGAGTAGACGTGTGGGGCAATAATATACATATAATATAATAATAAGGGAGTTGGAAGGAGGAAGGGAAGATAGGGGGAGAGAAGGTTAGATAGAGGGAGGAAAATAAAAGGAGAGAGGGAGATCAAAAGAGGGGGGCAGACGGGAAAGAAAGGAGAAACTAAGAGGAAGATGGAGTGGCACAAATGCAGAATAATTGGTAAATCTATTTCATAATTCAGAGCTTAGTGAGGTGAGATAGTATTTCTATTTTGATTATATTTCAATTTTTGGATTGAATATGGTATGATTTAATGATGAAATAATGACTTACATATATATAATATATGTATATCAATGGGGATTTCAAATCTTGGATTTTTATTTTTATATGAAAATGAAAAACTGAAACTTTGGGACTATTTTTCCCATCAATTATATCAACTCAGGATCATGTGTATCAAATTTGGGAATTTTCCGATGAGTAGATTAATTTCTATAATTTTCTGAAGTTTAGTAATACTGAAACTTTGAAAATTTGTAGTATATTGTGTATATGTCCGAAAATTCTGAAATTTGAGTATATTGTAAAGCTTGAATTTATGGATTTTTAGAGACAAGAATCATGGAAAAAGATCTATGGGTGAATGAGAATTTCTAGAGAGAGAGCTTCCATGAAGCTTTAATAGTAGGCACAAGGTGTATTTTCATAGTTTATCGAAAAATTATGATTTTTACATATATGGTATATATTGATTTTATATGAATTTAGAACTTTGAATCACTTCAGTTGGATGTGAATTGTGAGAGAAATTGAGAAACGAAGTTGCCGAAAAATCTGAAATTTTATTAACTAGCCTACTTTGGCATCATTTTTAAATATGTTCGGATGGGAGGTGTTATACACCACCATTATATTTTGAAAGCTTGTATCACACAGATTCTGTAGTATCTTGAATCATCCAAATCGGATGAGTAACGAAGGAGATATAAGTGTGCAAAGTTGGCCAAAAAGATAGAAAATATTGACGTATCATGTACGTGAGTGTGCATGTATGATCCTGTGTGGTGAAGGTGCATGGTAAATCATTTGCAAATTAGTACTTGTGGCTATCATTTTGACTTTGAATTATTTTTAAAAATCCTATTAAATCAAGTTGATATTATTGGGTACAAAAGTTGTTATTTGGGAGGCATGAAAGAGCCTAGAAAATTATGGAGCATAGTGAAGGTGCACCATAAGGCTTACCATGTAACCTCATGGTATTTTGACTATTCTAGTATGATTTTTCAATCTAACAAAATTTGATAAATTCTACAAAAATCAGACAAGTATCCTAGAATGGATTATTTTGTAGAAAAATACATGTGGATAGAAAATTGACTATCTTCCAAATTGTGAGTCTTTGGAAAATAGTTAAAAATCATGAATAATTGATTTTATAAAAATCATGATGATTAGTGAAAGATCTTGGAAATACAAGTTATAGAAATCATATTGGCATATATATAAACTGTTAATATATGCATGTGATATTTGTAAAGTTTATAACATGCTGTTATTATTTTGAATAAAATGATGAAGCATGTTAATTGTTATGTATGAAATACATACATGTAATAATTGCCATAATTATTGCACATAAAATTGGCATATGGCATGTGGTGATGATGTTATGAGAAAGTGACTGGGTTTATCAGTAAATTCCATACAACTCATAGTAACAATGTGTTTTGAGAAAATAAAACCGTGCACTTGTCATGTGAATATGCGTGTATGGGCGCGCATGTTACGCGTGCAGGCAAAGCGGACAATATTGTTACTTGGAGAAGTACGGGGTGTTACAGTGACACAGTTACATGTGGTGGCTCAAGTTGAGTGAGCAGAATGAGTTATTTGTATATCACTGATATAACAGTTGATATGAGATATATGTTGAGTTGATATACTATGAAATGTATGCATGATTGCCATACATGAATTGTTGATATGAGATGAATGCCATATGTATTGCATAGAATAATTGCATCTGGCATGAGATACAGTTACATGTGAAATATATTACATAGAAAATCATATGCATTTGTGATTATTTATGTAACTGTGGAAATGAGGAGTTGAGATACCACCGATGGACAAAAGATCCTGGTAACAGTTAGTGCACTAATATATCACCCTTGCTAAAAATAGTACGTAAATCCTCTTGTCAATGAGTGACAATCGCGGTAGGTCCTAAAAAGGCGAGGACTAGGTGATATACATCCTAAAAAGGCGGGGATGCTGTTGTGGTAAGATGGTTAAAATGAGGTAACCATCTATTGTGGTGAAATGGTGAATCCTAAAATAAGGTTACCATCAGTGTGAATGGTTGATGTTTTGCAGGAAAAGCAGAACAGTGAAAATGACAGGTATGACTGCATGAGCATTGCATCTGTTATATGCATAAAGCATACATGTAGTGTAAAATTATTTATTGTGAAAAAGTAATGGATATATTCTGTAATATATATAAATGAATTACATATATGATGATTTATTTATGTGATATTTGGCTGATGATAAATTTGTTGACAGATATGAGAATGAGGAAGGATGTGAATATTTCTGAATGTGTCGAGAAAAGAAGATATTGTATTCTTGTAATATGATTCTCAATAATAAAAATGACTCACCGTGGATGTAGGCAATTTTGCCGAACCACGTAAATCCTGGTGTTTGTTTATTTTTCTGCTATGTGTTTTCTTTAAGATGATGACACATTATCAGCATGAGACTTTATCCAACTCAGTAAACTAAATGGATGTTTCTAGCATTCGAGTACATTACGGGACTGTACTCATGATACAAACTAGTACTTAACGCTATCTTTAATTTTTGAGATGTTGAAAAATTTATTTAAAGACTTCCGCACGCGTATTTTGAAAAACTGTTTTAAACTGTGTTAATTTTAAAAAGAAATTACTCAAAAGATAAGCGCTTGGTGTTTTATGTCACTGTGGCATTTACGCATAGGGGTTACCCTGTGTGGGGTGTTACAAAGTATTATCTATTATATGAAGGGTTCATTTATATTTATATATTCACTCACATCTAGGATACGTCATGATATGTTGCTAGAGGACACTCATGAATGGCGAAAACCTAATGGTAAGTGTTATCATTGAGGGCAAAATTGGAATTGTTCCAATCGAACTATAAATAGAAAGTTTATATTTTGGGAGACATGGGATGTCCTCGGCTACTACTAGGTTGGGATGAACCCAATGGGTCACACACATAAGGGCATAAGTGAGTCTTTGGAATTATGGGAGGAAAATATTCTAATTTATAATTGTTTTGGCCCTTGTTATTAAAAGTTAATAAGTGAGGGGTCAAATTATAAATATAAAGAATATTTTCTATATATATATGCGATGAAGGGTCAAGCTAGCCCTAAGTAACTCATCATCATAAAAGAGAAGGAGGCTAAAATAGAAGGAGAAACCCTAGGGCCTGTGAACCAGCCAACCTGGATATCCCGGGGGATCGGGAGGCCTCTCGTTCACTTTGGGGTGTTATCTTGAGTGGATTGTGGATGATGTTTATCCGTCTCGATTTATCCTTCTCTATTATCCACTCAAGATTGGGTTTTTGAAAAAGGATGAGAGTTTGTAAAAAACTGGAAGTCGCCACCTTATTTTTAGGGAACAAGGAAACCACAAAAAAAGTTTTATTTTCAATAAAACATTGACCCCATATTTTGGAAAAGCATGGTCTTCGAATCAAAGTTGGATTCGGGGGCTAGATTATGAAGTGCAAAGGTTCTAAGGAACTCCTTGTAGGCACCCACTTTGCCCTAATTAAAGGTCTCCTAATTAAGTTTGGGCTTTATCAAAATCTTTTTAAAACAATGCTATTTATCTAATCAATCACAAAATATGAATAATAATATAATAATAATAATATATAGTACAAAAGTATACACAATCCTAAGGATCTTAGGAGACTAGAAGTCAACCTAAGATTGGACTTGCGCCTTATTGACTGCCTACGTACCTTATCAATTGCTTGACAAAGATCAAAGTCCACGTATTTCGATTACCCTAGGACTCTCCTATTGTAATAAACCACATAATCGTAGAGATTCCATCTTATCTTGGACTCTAGCTTCGAGAGTTTGAGTTTGATCAAAACACTTGTTATGAGAGATGGAATTTCATTCCATTTTGAATTCTTTCAAAATCACTTTTTAGACTTGTTTTCGAAGTAGATTCCTAGGTAAAATAGAACTCTTTTCTTATTGTAATTCGTACAACAAAGAAGTGTCCTAAGTGGGGTCAAGTGACCCCCCTAATCCTAGGGTTTCTAGCTAATCCTAAGTTAGTCTAGACACCTAAAACACTAAGATATGCATGCTGGAAAATTCTGGAAAATAAATAAAAAATGCATTAAAGAATATAAACAATGCATGAAAATGTCCTAAATGCAATCTAAGTTAGCTATGGGAACCTAGGCATGTTTCTAAGTTAGTTTGGACCTAAAAAAGTGAGTTTTGATCCACTTTAAGGTCACTTTAAATCCATGGACAGATTTGAAAGTAATCAAAAAGTGGGTTTAAAACCCATAAAATAAGAGAATAAAAAAGGTGTAAATGACCTAATATGCAATCTAGTATGATGCCCTAATTTATCACATACAATATGCTTGAAAACAACACTTTATTCATAAGAAATAAACACAAGGGTAGAGTCTTACCTTTTGCATGCTCCCTTGAACACAATTGGTATTTTAAGCACACTTTAATAAACTAACAAATCTAATATGAACAATGCAAATTTATCCTAAAAATATACTAGCATGTGATTATTTTGCATAAACTATCCTAACATGATTACTAACCTAAGAGACTTAAACATGCATTCTTAAATATGATCATCCAATCCTAATATGGCATGATCAAAGAAGAGTGGAAGAAGAGAGGGAGAAATATGCATATATTATAAAACTAATTCCTATCATGCATTAAAAAAGAAAACTATGTTAATCCCTATTATTCATGCTAACCTATCATGCATTCTAACAATGAACTAAATCCTATGCATACTAAAGGAATAAAAGCCTATTCTAGCATGATAATAGAAGAAGAAGAAGAAGAAGAAGAAGAAGAAGAGAACAAAAAAGAAAAATAAACTATAAACTCTACTAACCTCTTTGCTTCCTTCCCTCTTGCTCTAAGCCTTCTCTTCAAAATCCAAGGACTCCAAGGGCCTCAAGGACCTCAAAACTAAAGCTAGAGTGCTATGGGGCAAGCTTGTGCAATTGCTCAAGCCTCTACTCCCCAAGCTTAACTCTTAAAGCTTATTCTGTGTGTTAAAACTGATTTCAGGGCCCTCTATTTATAGGGAGACCTGAATTTGATCAATGGCTGAGTTTAAATCTCTTAGGAATGATCCAAGGGCTCTAAGCCAGCCTACCAAGGTGTTCATACTCATCCCAAAGTCCCCATGGCCGAACTGGACACATGGCAGGGCTTGGAAGAGTTCCGGGCAGAAAAACCACTCACAAGTGGCAGTTATTGGCTAAAGGGATCGATGACCATCCCCCTTGGGACAGTTGGCCGTCCCTCTAGGATGGTTGGCCGTCCCTTGGTGGATGGTCATCCATCCCCCATGCTATTTTTGCCCTATGTGGGCCTATCTCAGCCCGTTTCTACCCGGTTTCGGCTTTTTTCGGCTTTTCAGGCCCGTTTTAAGTCCAAATTTGACGATTCAAGCGCCGAAATGATCGTGATTCGATTCTCCATGTTTTAAGAAGTATTTGAAGTGAAAATGCATTGACCAAGGTCAAATTTTGAGGGAAAAATCAACCGATTAGCTGTTTAGGGCCTACCGGGCCCAAATTAGGGTTTTGAAATATGCTAACCGATTGCTTTCGAAATCATTTCTTCTTCTCGAAACAAGTTTTAAAATGTTTTAGGGAAGCGTTTTGAAGCCTTTGAAGGCTTTGGTTTTATAAAAAAGATCGAATCCCGGTCGCTTCACGTCGAAACCTTAATCTGGGCTTAAAAGGGCTTTTTGGGCCTTAAGAGCCAAATATGAGTCAGAAGGCTCAACAGACCTTGCCACTGATCAACTTAGTTACAAAACACACTTTAAATATCTATGCCAAAGCCTCGAGACCATTAGAGACAAGATCGACAGTCGTTCAGGGCTTTTGTGATTCAAAGGACAATACTGCCCTTCAAGTCACAAAAGGCCTTATTTTCTATCAAGCCTGACTCAGAATGCTATGAAATTTTACAGGGATGTTCTTAGACTCACTAAAAACTAAATGCAAGAAGAACCGACTCAATCTGACCAAAAAATCTACATGCGATAATGACCTTTATCTAACTACCCACAAGGGTAAAACTGGGAACTTAAGGTTTTAACACCCTATTTTACCTCTAATCACAGGCAACCATTCATGACCATACTTATGGTCAAAAATGGATGTCTACAGGGCTGTGAGCTACAATTGCGCTCTCTCTCTCTAGCCGTCCTCCACTTCTCTCCTTCCCCAAGTTTGTCTCTTCTCAAGAGTTGTGAAGGTGCAAAGGTTCAAGGGGTCTTGTGCTCGTGTGGATACCATTGGAGGCTACCATACACTTTGGAGCTCAAGGATTGGAGGATTGCTTCATCAAGGAACATCAAGTAAGCTTTATTTATTGTTTATTTAAAGTTTTGATTCTTATCAACGTTTGAGAACATCATTGGGATGATTATAATGGAGGAAAATTTTTTGTTTGTTATTTCCGTTGCGTTTCTCCCATGTAATATTTCAGTAATAGCACTTATTTCCTTTCAATGGTAATTCATTTTCATCAGTAGTTTGCTGTTTTTGATTGCATAGCTTACTTTACATTCCCTCAATTAGTATAGCTTGCTCTATTTTTGTTAGTTTAGTTTCTTCTAATCGTCATCTTTAATTTGTGTTAAAGTTCTATTGATCATTCATAGGCAAAAAAGAATATGGTAAGGGAAGACCCTTAACCCTTCACAATCGCCTACCATTCATCAAATCTCGACTTTCAAGGTGGCTTATTGATTGATCAAAAATCAATTTGATTGATTTCTTGACTTTTTTCAGATCAATTGGCGCCCGGGATCAAAAGAATTGGCTTTGATTTGAATCAATATTCTTGCACGCCCGCGCATACACCGAAAGCCAATTTGTGTGCAGACATTTTTACAACAAGATCAAGCTGTCTCTATTGGTGGGAAGATGCAATTATGCTGTGTTTTGAAGTCAATAAGGGTTTGGAATCAAGATCAGGATGTTTACCAGCAAACTCCATTTTTTCTGACTATCCATGGTTATTCCGGCAACGTCCCAGCCATCATCCCTTTTTCAAACATGAAATCAAACCCCAAAAATCCCCAATAAATCCCAAAATCAAGATGAGGATGTTTGGAACCAAAAATAAATAAATAAATAAAGATGAGGATGTTCACCGACAAACTCCATTTTTTTCAGCCACCCCAGCTTGGTCATTTTTGCTGTCACCTTTGGTTGTTCCGACAACGTTCCAGCCACCATACCTCTCTTCAAACATGAAATCAAACCCCAAAAATCCCCAATCAAACCCAAAATCAAACACAAAAAATACATCAATTAGAAAAATACATATTATACATATATACAGAGAGTGAGAGAAAGAAGGAGACGGAGAGGGAGATGGAGATGGAGATGGAGAAAGAGTTTTTTTTTTTTTTTTTTGGAAAAGTCCATTCTACCTTTCTTTCTTCCTCCTCGATGTACATGACCAACTTGAAAAGTTTGTAAAACATAATCATAAATCATGAAAAACTGTTACAGTTTATTTTTTGAAAAATAGATTGTTGGATTAATATGATTTTTTACATACATGAGATGTGTGAGAAAATACTTGTCCTAAATTGGACATACATACAAGAAAGGAGAAAGAAAAACGAGGCTAAAAAGAGAAGTTGAATAAAATTTTTATTTTGAGAAACCGACAGATAGATTAGATGTTCCACTCATACATATAATGCATACCAAAAATCATATTGATGTCGGAATTTCACAATTTTGAGAAAAAAATTAAAAAAAAAATAATGAAAATTTGTGAAAAACTATCACAATATTTTTTTTTTTTTTGAAAAATCGATTGTTGGCTCAATGTGATATTTTGCTTGCATGATATGTATAAGTAGAACATTTAATCCAACGGTTGGTTTCTCAAATTACCTATTTTAAGTTGTTCAAATATGCCACGGAGGCTAAAATGGGAGGTTGATTAGAATTTTTTTTTCTTTTTTTTTTTTTAAAAATTACAGTTTGCTTTCTTGTACTATTGGTAAAAAAATATTATGCACTCTTGTACTTTTAATTGTCACACATTTATCTTTGTACTTTTAAAATGTGATAGATTGCACCATTTTATCAACTAGCCATTGGTTTATTTGACTGAAAAATGGTGTTATACATGTTTTTTTTTTTTTTTTTTAATACAGTATTTATCCTAGATTGCTAATGTGTTCATAAGCATATTAGATGAAGTTTCATGATTTTTTTTTTATATTTTAACTTTTATAAATTATTTTCTCTATACAGTAAATAAAATTTTTAATAAATAAAATATATTAAAAAAATCACGAAGCTTCATCGACATGCATGCTTATAAGCAGTAATGTAAGATAATACTGCATAAAAAAAGAAAAAAAAAAAGAGTCTAACATGATTTTTCAGTCAAATAAACAAATGACTAACCAAAGTAACATAAATCAATCCTACGGTAATGGATGTGTCACAATTAAAAATACTGAAATGCAAAGTGTTTTTGACCAATAGGATAGGGTCAAAACTGTAATTTTTCTTTCGTGTGTGTTTTTTTTTCCTATCGTTAAGGGGCTGCCGCTCAAAACGATATCATTTGGCGTCAGTTTAAGTATTTACACCATTTCGCATTTGGTGTCGGCTTAAGTATTCACACCATATGGTCCATATCAGCCGTAGAAAGTATTTTGTGCCGTCAGATCCTCTCTATATTTGACGTGGCGCGCATCCATAATGCGGTGAGCATGTATTGATCCGGACGGCGTATTTCGCTTGGTTCCCAGTTCCCCCTATCATTTTCATCAATTTTCTCCCCCTGGTCTATTTCCCAAGTCCTGCTTTACCAATTTACAAGTCAACTAAACAAGTCCACATACTGATCAGAAACAAGAGAATAATTCATAGCGTAAATCCCATAAAGTGATAGAACTCGATTCTTGTTAGCATAAACAAGTCCGAATGGCTTCTCATTTTTTAGTTTTCTTTCTTCTCTCTCATCTGCTGCTTCTTCTCTCAGCCGAAGAAGAACAGAGTGTGAACCCAAAATGTCTTCCTTTCTACTGTGGGAATCCCAAGGAGAACAAAGAATACCCTGAATGCGGGTGGCTCACGGTTGATGATTGTACTGAACGAATTCAGAAAATCCAACTGGAGATTGGAGGGGAATGGTACGATGTCGTAAGCATCTCTCCAGCTGATTCCATTGATTTTAATGATATATACTTGCATTACACCTGCGTTTGTAAATCCTCAGTGAAATTTAATTATTCTAAATCTCCTTCAATTTCTTTTAAAACCACCTCTAATCTAACCCAATTAAACTGCAAGCTCACTCCTTCCCTTACATATTTTAGCTATATTAGCAGCCCTGAGTGCATTTGGTACCGACAGGGAACCCCATCACCTCAATGTTTAACCTCTCAGCCTCCAATAAATTTAACTCCCATAAACGATCATCTTTTCTCACTATCAGCTGCTGATTTCTTTTTTCGAGTGCAAATGTCCGAATCTTGTCATATCTGTTACTATAAAGGAGGCAAGTGTTATCAGGACAACAATGGAAGTTTCCAATGTATGAACGAAGATAAAGCTTTCCCACCAAAACAAAACGAAGATAAAGGTAAAGACATGGAAGTAAATGCATGAATTCGTATAACTATACATATAATTCACTTCTCTTCTTTCTAATTTATTCATTTTCCCTCATTTTGTTATTCCTTTTTGCATATACATAACCTGCTGCTATTTCTGCACTCTGTTATTCTTCTCTTCATGCATAGCTTTGAGAAAAACTTATTAGATTTTTGCAATGAAATCTATATTAGATTCAGATGAGATCATGGGAAATTGGGAAGGTTTTTCCCATTATTTGTGTATATATAATTTTGTTAGAATTTCAGAGGATGCTGCTGTCTGGTCTTCTTAATGTTCTTTTCAGTCTCAAATGTTCTTACACAATCCTTGCTTTGTTGCAGGGAAACAAGAACTGAGATTGAAGCTGCCATTAGGTAATATTGCCTCTTCAATCATTTATTGTGGACAAGTATAGTCATTTAGGAAATTATTTCAATGTGTTTTACATTGCTTTTGAATTAAATCCACGGATAACCAAAACAAAAGAATTAACTTAACTGTGCTCTTGACAACATGTTATGGGTATTCTTGCATAATTTTTCTCATTAGCTTTCAACCTTATATATATTGAAGATTTTTAATCTCTAGAAGACTATTAGATGAAATAGTTTTTTTTTTTTGGCCAAACAAATACAAACTTACCCATTCCCTAATTTGAGCAAATGGATACCGACACACTTCTGTGTACTCGAACATAAGAACTCTTTTCTGAAAGTGGAGATACATGCATGCCACTAAACTGCGAAGCTATTGGAAATTAAGTATGAAAGATGTATCCAACAAATACATGCCCTTCAATACCAGACAAACCATTTATTTTATTTTGCAATTAATACCAGACAAACCATGATTGCAAAAATATAATGAAATGTAAGTTTTGCTAAGCATGAGTTCTCATTTTCTGTTTCTGCAATCATGATTTGTCCCTTGCTGGAACATAACTGTTTGTCATGTTTGCACGTACTTACCTATTGTTCATTATTGATTCATAGTCTACGTAGTTGCCTGGTTGGTTACATTTTATAAATTATTGAGGGCGTTTGGTCATTCCCTGTGAATTGAATTATTTCATTGAGTTTTGTATATAATTTTGTGAACAAATTCATTTTTTTGAATGCAAAAATTCAAGAATATGGCAACCATCACCATAAATGGGAGTAAAAATTAAAAATAAAAGCATTTTTATTTATTTCTGAAAATTAATCCCATAACACTAATAATTTTGGGAGTTTTAACTTTTTTAATTAATGGTTCCAAATAAGAGGGGTACATACCTTCAATACCATTTAACTTAGAATGAATCCATTTGAACAACCAAATTGACCCCTAATAGTTATATATAAATATATGATTGCCTTAGTTATTGGAATTCAGTCCTGTTTAGGTATGTTATTTTGTGAATTACATATAGTTAACTAGAAGTAGGACTCAATCTCACACAAAAGCATAGATTATTTTATTGCTAAAAAAAATAAAAATAAAAAGTTATTCAGTGATTAGATATTATTGAAATTTGTCTCAAGGAAGAGATTTTGGTTCGAGCATGGATGCCCATTTCTTAATATTAAGGGAGCTTAGGATAAGGATAGGAATGTAGGTTTCTATTGCTTGGCAAAAAAGAATAACATAAACAATTAATAAAGATACTATTACACATAATTTTCCTTTTTCTCTTCAACCATGTCCTTTTTATCTTTGTAGAAGAATATAATCCATTTTATCCCACATCGCTTAAGTAAAAAAGTTTGCTATAGCTTCATATACTTATATGGACCGTCTACCTACAAGCTTAGGCTTTTATGTTAGAAACTTAACATACTATTAGAACATTGGATTTCCACGTGACAAGGCCCATACGACCCCGCACGTGAAGGGGATTATAGAAAAATAGAATCACTCTATTGCTATAGCTTCATATACTTGTTCTCTCCAACTTGTTCTATTTCAATGTATTCTTCCATGATAGGATCAATACTCTTATTAGCACCTAGGCTTTCAGGTAGAATGCAATGAGAATAAGGCTATCTGTGAGACATCTCATAATGATTATATCATTGAGGATCTCTCTTCGTATGAAAGTCACTCATCTCGTTTCTTTGATAACAGTTGTTTTTCTATATTTTTTCTCATTTGGATCAGGGATTACAATTGCTTCAGCTGCTGGAATTGGGGTTTTAGTGTTTATATTCTGCTGCTTAAAAAGAAAATTCTCCTCTAATAAATTCATGGTCTCTTGGAGGAAGGAACCTCCAAACCATCAAAATGTTGAGGTCTTTCTAAGGAACTACGAATCCATCTCTCCAAAAAGATATAGTTATTCAGATGTCAAGAAAATGACCTTCTCCTTCAAAGACAAATTAGGACAAGGAGGATATGGTGACGTCTACAAAGGAAAACTGTTGGATGGCCGTCTTGTGGCAGTGAAGGTCTTGAATAAATCTAAAGGAGATGGACAAGAATTTGTTAACGAGGTTGCTAGCTTCAGCAGGACTTCCCATGTTAACATTGTCACTCTTCTAGGCTATTGCTTTGAGGGTTCCAAAAGAGCTCTCATATATGAGTTTATGCCTAACGGATCTCTTGAAAAATTTATATATGATGAGAATACGTTGAGAGAAAATCGCCAATTGGGGTGGGAAACATTGTACCAAATTGCAATTGGCATTGCTAGAGGATTGGAATACTTACATCGTGGTTGTAACACACGTATATTGCACTTCGACATTAAACCTCATAACATTCTTCTAGATGAAGATTTCTGTCCAAAAATATCTGACTTCGGCCTTGCTAAACTATGCCCAAAAAATGAGAGTATTATATCAATGTTGGGTGCAAGAGGGACTGCAGGGTACATTGCTCCAGAAGTATTTTACAGAAACATTGGAGGGGTGTCTCACAAGTCCGACGTGTATAGTTATGGAATGATGATTTTAGAAATGGTTGGAGGAAGAAAGAATATTGATGTTGGAGTTGAGCATTCACGCAAAATATATTTTCCGGATTGGATATACAAGCGTCTTGAACAAGGTGATCAGCTTGGACTACATGGGATTATGAATGAAGAGGAAAATGAAAAAGCAAGGAAGATGATTTTAGTAGGCTTGTGGTGCATACAAACTGATCCCTCAAATCGGCCACCGATGGGTAGAGTAGTGGATATGTTGCAAGGGAGCCTCGGATCATTGCAAATTCCACCCAAGCCTTTCTTGTCTTCTTCAAAATCACAGGTAGATTCTTTGACTTCATCTATCATGGCATTGTGATTATAAAATGTAAATTTTAATGCATCTTTCTAGCCAAGGGAACTTTTAAAACTCTCCATACCAGTGAAGTCGCGGGTACCAATGGACATCATGGTTAGTTGTTTAGTTCATAAGTCTGTCCATGTTCATCACTCTCAAAGATTTAAGTGAACTCAACTGCATCGTATATCTTTAAAATTTTCATAATAATGTCTGTTATACAAATTCTTATTGCTGCAACTATATGTGAATGTGATGGTTAGTTTTAGTAACTTATCTACTGATCCAATTGTATTTCAGAACTGTGAGTCTCAAAATATGAAGACGCCAGTACTCAACTGTGGTTTTTAATTTCGGGTTAAAGTATCGGGTGATATAGAATTGTTGTTAGATAATGGGTTTGTTGAGTTTTTGACCAAGTAACCTGTGACTTTTTTGTTCTTCAAAATATCACTATTTTTTCAACGTTTGTTTTTTCTAAAACAGACCGTTGGATCACTGTGATTTTTGGCATACATAACACATATAAGAAAGATATCAAATTCAAAAGTCATGTTTTCAAAATATACTATGCAAATGGTTGTAATTGAGGTGATCTTTTGCATTAGATCAACCTGACCTTAGCATTCCTATATATATATATATATATATATATATATGATCAAGTAATTAAGGACCGGTCCTTAACCTTAATTTAAGGTCCACTCACCATTAGGATAGGTATTTTAAAAAAACAACTGTTGGATTAGATAATCTTCTTATGTATATTATGTCTGCCAAAAATCACAGTGATCCAACTATTGGTTTTCAAAATACAGACTGTTAAATAATTATTACAACATCCAACGATAAATACTGTTAGAGTGTTTCATGAACTTTATTTTGAAAACCAATTTATCGGATCACTGTGATTTTTGGCAGACATGACATACATAAAAATATTATCTAATCCAACGGTCAGTTTTTCAAAATACATATTCTGTGTGAGAAAATGGTGAGTGGATCTTAAATTAATTTAAGGATCGGTCCTTAAATGATCATTTCTGTATATATATTATTTATATAGTCAGATATACCTGACTTAGATGAAAGTCAGCTAAGAGTTGGGAGGCGTTGGATGAAAGTAAGCTTAAATGAAAGTCAACCATGGAAACTCATCCAACGCCTCCTAGCTCTTAGCTAACTTTTATCTAAGTCGGGTATACCTGATTAGATCATTTCTGTATATATATATATATATATATATATATATATATATATATAGACACACACACACACACACACAAATATGATCATTTAAAGACCGGTCCTTAAACTTAATTTAAAGACCATTAACCATCTTCTCACCATTAGATTACATAATCTTTTTATGTATGTCATGTCTGTCAAAAAGTACAGTGATCCGACAATCAGTTTTCAAAATACAGTTTGTAAAATACTCTAATAGTATTTATCGCTAGATGCTGTAACAATTATTTAATAGCCTATATGTTGAAAACGGACCGTTGGATCACTTTGATTTTTGGCAGATCGACATGACATACATAAGAAGATTATCTAATCCAACAATTGATTTTTCAAAATATCTATCCCAATGGTGAGTGGTCCTTAAATTAATCCAACGGTCGGTTTGAAAACCTCTCATGTTTTGCTAGTCTGTATAAAAAGATAGGGCCCTAAATTATTAAGAAACCACACAATGTATATTGTTGTCACACTATGTACACATGGGTTAGGTTTGAGTGACATTATTCTTATCCATGATTTAACATATGAGTTGCCAAAAACTTTGGACATGTATTTTGAGAAATCGATATTTGAACTTATACATATCATTCATACCAAAAATCACATTTATCCAACAGTTGACTTCTAAAAAAGGTCACAGTTTTTCAAAGTTTTGAGAAATACTCTGAAAACATGTCACAGTAAGTGTTTTGAGAAACAAACCGTTGGGTTAATGTAATTTTTGGCATGCATGATATATGTAACCTAAACGGGACATCTAATCGAACAGCCGATTTCTCAAAGGTTTATATATCAAATCATGGGTAAGAATAATATGTTATTTGAACCTGTCCATATATATATATATATATATATATATAAATATATAAATTTTACTATGTATCACGTGCATTTCATGCATCTTTACATAAGGGAACTTTCATAGGGCCAATTGAAAAATAAATTTTGAAAAACTAATAGTTAAATTAGATACCCTCTTACAAGGGCGGACGTCCATTAAACGGAACTTGCCCAAAAAAAAAAGGTTACTACTATTACTCTTACAGCCCAATAAAGTAGCCCAGTAAGAAATTCGTTTAGCCCAATTAAACAGCCCAAATCCCAATCCCTAACAAAACCTAGCCCACCTCTCCCTTTTCTCTCTCTTCCTTTTACTCTCCCTCACTATGTGCCGCTGGAAGCTTGGAATAGACGGAAGGGGTGAACTAGCAAATGGCAATATATATTTTTTCAATCTTCCAATATTCCAAATTACAGTATAAATATTTTTTGTTCTCTTCCAATCTCTACCGAAGGTTTTCCTCAATTCTTTGAATGTGATCTTTTTTATCACCATCTTCTCGGAATCTCAATTCAATCCTCCAATATATTGAATTGAAATAACACTATATAAGTAGATATTTTCTTTTGTTTTGAATGAATCTTGGAAAAGGTGCACCTGATACAAAGTTGAGTTAGGTCATTTTCATTCGGCTAGTTGCAAAATAGATTTTCACAAAGAAAATTTTCAAAAATCGACCATTGGATCGCTGTAATCTTTGGTAGGCCTGACACACACAAGAGATGTATATAATTTAACGGTTGATTTTTCAAAATCTTTCCTCTAACTAGCCCTGTGGAAGTCACCTTATGCAAAGTTGCGTAAGGTGCACGTTATATTAACATCTTCTTATATCTATATCTTTGGTGTTTTATTAGTTTTTTTACCTTTATACCCTAGCCCAGGGTAAAGAAAAATCCTGACTCCAATCCTACCCTCTTATGTATGTCACATTTGCCAAAAATCACAATGATCCAATAATCGATTTCTGAAACAACCTACTGTGAAAAGATGGCAACATTTTGAAGAACAAAAAATATCATAATTTTTCACAGGATATTTGTCAAAAATCGACTATCGGATGGCTGTAATTTCATGTAGACATAGCATAAAAAAGAGGGTAATTTAATATGTTAAATGCATATACCGTGACTCTTCTCCTCCTATCATTTCATGCTATACTTCGCTGCCTCATTTAAAGAGTTTGAATTCTACAGATTAATTTCTAGCTCAAGTATATGTACTTTCCTGTGCTTTAAAACTATATGATTGGAAATTTAATTGGATAATTTAATATGCTAAAAGCATATACCTTGGCTCTTCTCCTCCCACCATTTCGTAGGTGGCATTTACAGAGTTAGAATTCTAAATATTTCTCCAACTATATAGTACTTTCCTTAGCTTTAAAACTATACAATGTGCATTTTATAATCATTGAATGGAGTTTTTGATAAAAATACTCGTTTATGAAAAATATTTCCAAAAATAACATAATGCATAAATATTTCTCAAAATGATCTTTGATTTAATCAAAAGCCACCAAGACAGGCCCACCTAATTCTGTGAAAGCTAAAACCACAGTTGAAAATAGCGGTTCTTTGCTTTAGAGGTAAAATCTCCCTCTCTTTTTTCTATTTTCCTTTTTATCTCTTTGGCTTTATTATATTTTTGGGTAACCAGATTCACAATTAGCCTTCCATTGTTTTTTATTTTCATAAGGTTGCCGACGATTTGGAGGCCAAAATGGGTGGACACCATGTTGTTGAAATTTACAGATATAGGACTAATTGTTGGAGAAGAGAGTCTTTACAGATGGTACTAACTCATCCAAGAAAACCACTTCCTTGTTGGACGGAATCATTATCTGGCTTGAACTTTTATCATTATCTAATTTTCTTCTGTAATTATCTTCAATAAGTTTTTTATCTTTTGGCTTTATCCCTAGATTTTTCCCTAATTTTAGAAAGTTAGGTTTATCATTTTAATTCCTGGGAAATGGAGAGAGAGACTTACCTATTAACGCCGACGACAATGGCGACTACCGGTGGATGGCGATCTTGACGATGGTGCAGAACGTACCTTTTCAATCTTCCAGGTATGGATCTGGGTTTGAAATATACTCACGAAAAGTTGTTGTTTTAAATAGCGATTTTTAGTGTCATGTAAGAGTTGCTGGTCTCACTTGTCCTAGTATAGGTTAGATATGATTGAGTCAAACTCGGACCATATTTGAAAATTTTCACACAATTCAATTATTTTTGGAATTCTTTTTAAATGTCATTTTTATCAAAAACTTCATTGAATGTCATAAAATGCACTAAGGCTTTTATTATAAGGTGCATCTTACACAATTTTGCGTAAGGTGACTTCTATAGAGCCAATTATATTTTTAAAAACTTACCTTTGGATATTAGATGATCTGCTTATGAATTTCATGTTCGCCAAAAATCATAGTTATCTAACAATCAGTTTCTAAAAAATGTCACAACGAAAAATTGTGACTTTTTTATTCTTTAAAATATCAAAAAATTTCCCATCTAGGCTTTTTAGAAACTAATCGCTGGATCACTTTGATTTTTTGCGAACATAAAACTTATAAGCAGTTCATCTAATCTAACTGTCAATTTTTAAAATATGATCTGCATTTGGCCATATAAAGATGACGTTACGCAAAATTGTATAAGATGCATCTTAGTATAATAGAAGTCCTAAACATATATACACACACACACTAAGTGGTTGGCGTCAATGAATGCAAGAACTTCGTCCAGTTTATTAAGAATTCCATGTCATTTTGGTCGAAAAGTTACTCCCTCTGTCCTACAAAGATAGTCATTCTTTCCTTTTTTGGCTGTCTTAAAATGATAGTCTATTTTGAAAAGTCAAATTATATTTCTTTTAACTTTTCCATATTACCCTTTATTGTTTCAAGAATGCCTTGATGTGACACCAAATGTAATTGTAGAAAAGGGAAGCTTTGGAAATAGAAGATAAAAAAATCACAAATCAATGTATTAATGAGATTTTTTATTATGCGTATTTTTTTAGAAAAGTTGTATTTTTATGGGATGGAGGGAGTACTATAGACACAATGAGACTTTTATGGATGGTAGATAGTTTAAGCAAAAGGAACATTTTTACAAAGTATATTGATGAAATGAACCTTCAGTATAAATTCAAGTTTTACAGTTAAAATCACGTCCAAAATTTATGGCAGTGAAATAATTTAAAAAATTAAGTTTCAGATTGATAAAATGCTCATAAACGACTTGACTCTTTGCATCAGGTATCCTCTTATAGAGCCACTTGCAGTCCAAATTTTAGAAAACTAACCGTTGGATTAGACACCCCTATAGTGTATGTCATGCATGCCAAAAATCACAGTGATCCAATGGTTGGTTTCTGTGAAAAAAGATAACATTTTAAAGAACAAAAAGTCATACTTTTTTAGTAGTCAGTTTTCTCAGAAACCAACAGTTGAATCACTGTGATTTTTGGCAGGCATGACATATATTATAGAAGTATCTAATCCAATGGTTAGTTTTCCAAAATTTACAGTGCAAGTGACTTTACAAGAGGGCACCTAATGCAAGATGCATAAGGTGCACCTGACATTATCACCTCCATATACATATATATTAACAATAATGTTATTGAGCCGGAAGGAGGAACCGGAATGAAGCACCGGAATGACGTGTCGCCTATGTGGCGACATGTTTATGCATTTTTTAAAACCCACAACAGCTACTGTAGACAGCTTGAAATTTTTGAATTTTCAACTCGATCAGCTGCTGTAAACAGTCTCATGTCAGTCCCTAAACCTAACCCACTTCCCAGTCTCATGCCCCGAGGTCCTCCCACTTCACTCCATCTCTCTCTCTCTCTAACCCACTCCGGCAGGTGAGGAAACCTCCCAGCTTCCCAGCGGCACACTCTCTTTCTCTTTAACCCACTCCGGCAGGTCGGCACAAACCCACATCCCAGTCTCATGCCTGAGGTCCTCCTACTTCACTCTATCTCTCTCTTTCTCTCTAACCCACTCCGGCAGGTGAGGAAACCATCTTCCCGGCAGGTCGGCACAAACCCACTTCCCAGTCTCATGCCCCGAGGTCCTCCCACTTCACTCCATCTCTCTCTCTCTCTAACCCACTCCGGCAGGTGAGGAAACCTCCCAGCTTCCCAGCTTCCCAGCGGCACACTCTCTTTCTCTTTAACCCACTCCGGCAGGTCGGCACAAACCATCTTCCCAGCTTCCCAGCGGCACAAACCCACATCTCTCTCTCTCTCTAACCCACTCCGGCAGGTGAGGAAAGACTTTAAGCTCCACTGCCCCGACGCCGGGCCGGTGAGTTGCTCCACCCCAACCCCCCCTCTCTCTCCCTCGCTCTCCACTGGTATTCCTTATTGGTTTTTTTTTTTTTTTTGGATAAGCTTCCTTACTGGTTTATCCTTGGGTTTCTATGTTGAGTGATGATAGAAATTGCTAAATGTGTTTTGAATATAACTAGAACAGCCGGAAAATTCCACCAAAAATGGAGGTTCTTCAATCATCAAAACAGAGTATGTTAACTTTCTTCTCACACTCACCCGCACTAACTTACGCAGTTAGTGATTTTCTCCTCAAACCCCTCTTCTTACGTGGGCTTTTTGGTTCATTACACCTAGTTTTGTTGCTTGCTCTGTTCATCTCATGGGTGTGCAAGAAAATCGGGGTGATGGGTCGTTATGAAGATTCAAAACAGAGGTTTAAAAGCACTAGGATTCCTTACTATAAACAAACTTTATTTTGTTGTTTGGGTCTGTCATTGTTTAATCTTGTATTGTGTATTTTGAACTACTTGTTTTGGTATAGAAATGGTTGGTTTGACGAAAAGGTAGTGACCCTTTTGGATTTTGTACTTAGAACACTTGCCTGGTTAGCAATTTCTGTGTATTTACATACCCAATTCTCTATTTCAAGTGAACCAAAGTTCCCATATTTATTGAGAATTTGGTGGGGGTTTTACTTATTTTTTTCTTTTTATTGCCTTGTTATAGACATTGTTCTTCATAAAAACCATCAATCTTTGCCAATTCAGTTTGTAGTGTCTGATTTTGTTTCTGTCATTACTGGTTTATCCTTCTGTTATGTGGGGATTTATGGGAAGAAAGAGGGTGAAGATAGCCTTGTTCAAGAACCCCTTTTGAATGGTGGTACTAGTATAGATGATAGTAGAGAGTCTATTGGGAGTGAAACTGTTACCCCTTATTTAAATGCGAGCATTTTTAGTATCCTTACTTTCAATTGGATGGGTCCTTTGATCGCTGTTGATAATAAAAAACAGCACAATAGCTACTGTGCTGTGCGGAGAAGAGTGAATGATATAAAATCTAATCGACTAGCTTATGGTATTCAACTTCATTCACATTGAGATGAAGAATTTGATTTGAATTTCTTTCTTAAAGTAGTAGTCATTGCTGTTGAAGAGTTGCGTCTACAAAATGTATGTCCTCCTCTTCTAGTGGTTCAACTCTACTGGAAAGCAACTATGTTAGAAAAAATTAAGATTTTACTAGTCTTTTTTCTTAATGAATGTGAAATGAGTTATTGTCATCTGCTGTCATCTTCTACTTAGTGCTGTTAACTATTAAATGAAGAGACTTATGTATTTCTGAATTTTCTCTCTTGCCCTGCGCAAAATTTTCTCTATTGCTGAATTTTTTCTCTTCTTAGTGATGTTAACTTTTACCAGTCCATTTAGGTTTCCAGTGTTCAACTCCTGACTATTTGAGCACACTGTGGACCCAAAATGAGCCACCACAATAAGGTAGTTATACAATGCTTACACTTATCTGAATTATTCATTTATTTTATTTTATTTTTTATGTTAGTGGATTTGAATTTGAACATTAATAAATAGGGAAAAACATATGTCGTCTTCAAGGGTCACACTCCTAGAGTTTATGCCACATGGGATGAAGCGAAAGCGCAAGTTGATAAATTTTCAAACGCGAGCCACATGTCATACAAGACTAGAGAAGAGGGAGAAAAAGCTTTCTCCGAATATTGTCAACGGATAAATAGTCAACAATTTCCATCATCTAGCACATCATCCTACAACACCTCAAGTTCAACTTGTCCTCCAAGCCAAGTTGATGATATATCATTGAAATATCAATTAGAAATGGCAATTGCAGAAAGGGACCACGCTTGGCGGGTTGCTAACATTTATGCAAATATGTGTAAGGAATATGCCTCAAGGAAGGAAGGACGTGATTAAGATATGAATTTTAATTTTCCAATATTTATGTATATTTTTTGGGATGGCTTGGAAACTAATGTAATATTTGAATTTGGAATGAATGTTTGATTCTCCAGTCATTGACAGAGAAGTGGTTGGAAAAATGTCAAATGCCAAAACATGGCATTAATGCCTTATTCAGTCAATTAGGGATGCCAAATGCCAAAAAAAAAATAGCATTTTTGTCATATTCCGTCAAATGCCAAAACATGGCATTAATGCCATATTAAGTCAATTAGGGATGCCAAAATGCCAAAAAAATGGCATTTTGGCCATATTCCGTCAAATATGCCAAAAAAATGGCATTTTTGGCATTTTCTGTCAAATGCCAAAAC
>JAESVK010000147.1:0-19414 GCA_017140935.1 Hamamelis virginiana | reverse complement strand
TGGAGTGAAGTGGGAGGACCTCGGGGCATGAGACTGGGAAGTGGGTTAGGTTTAGGGACTGACATGAGACTGTTTACAGCAGCTGATCGAGTTGAAAATTCAAAAATTTCAAGCTGTCTACAGTAGCTGTTGTGGGTTTTAAAAAATGCATAAACATGTCGCCACGTAGGCGACACGTCATTCCGGTGCTTCATTCCGGTTCCTCCTTCCTGCTCAATAACATTATTGATATATTAAACCCATAAATACATATATATTAAACCCATAAATAATAAGTATTTCACATGGTACCCGGGCCCCACTATTCTTTTTCTCCCATGGTCTATTTCCCCAAGTCTTTCTTTACCAAATCAAGTCAAGTAGGGTGTAATACACGTAAACAAATCCATATACTGAGCAGAAACAAGAGAAGAATTGATACAAACCCATCCAAGTTTATTCTTGTTGATGTGTTATAGCATTTGTTTTTGTTGTTAGAAGTAGGAATATCATTTCAAATGACTCTTGCTTCTTATTTTTTAGTTTTGTTTCTTCTCTCTCTTCCTCTGCTTCTTCACTCGGCTGAAGAAGAAGAAGAGAAACAGAGTGACGACATAAAGTGCCCACCTTTCTACTGTAAGAATCTGAATTATACGCATGCATACGGGTGGCTCACGGTAGACAATTGTTCTGAACTAATTCAGAAGATCCAATTGGAGAGTGGAGGAGAATGGTATGATGTGGTAAGCATCTCTCCTGCAGCTAACATTAGAATTCATAACCAATCATGGCTCTTTTTCCACTTCAGAGACTCCTGCACATGTAAATCCTCAGAGAATTTTATCTTTCCTTCTATTTCTTTTAACACCACCTCCAACCTAACCGAGTCACAATGCTACCGCACTCCTCATACATATTTTAGTTATATTAGGAGCGGTGCGTGCACCTGGTATAACAAAAGCCATGGTCACCTACAGATAAGACCACCTCTTCCGCTTCCTCAATGTTCAACCATTCAGACTCCAATGAGCTTAACCCACATAAACGATCATTTGTTCTCACTACCAGCTGCTGATATCTTTTTTCAAGTGCGTTTGTCCGAATTTTATTTCAAGTGTTACTATAAAGGAAGCGAATGTAATATCGACAGCCAAGGAAATTTCCGCTGTGATAAAGGTAAAGAAAGACATGAAAGTATATGTGAATACATATAGTATTTAACTTCTCAGCTTTCTAATTTATTCTTTTGCAGTGAGTTCTATACTAGATTCAGATTATAATTTTTACTATTATTTGTATAATTGTATATAATTTTGTTAAAGTTACAGATCATGCCGCTTATTGTACATCAATATTCATTTCAGTCTAATTGTTTGAACTTACACAATCGTTCCTCTGTTGCAGGGAATAATAAACTGAGAGTGAAGGTAGGCCTAGGTAAGATACCTCTTCAACCAAATTTTCATGAATTGGGATTTTCTTTTGGGGGAGGGGGTACCTATTTAGTCCTTGGATGGAAATTTAATTATTCCACTGTGTTCTACATAGCATTTGAATTGAGTTGATTGTGATTTTTAATGGCAGCATTCAAAAGGAGTCAAATCGTCACAAATATAGGGATTATTTCTTAGGAATTTCATAAGATCGATGGGATCCATTTTCTTTAATGAGGATGGCTTGTGGTTCCTTCAAATGCATTGGATATCTATTTGGAATTCAATCCACAAGACCATTAAACATACCCTTAATAAGTTAAAGTTCCTCTGCTACATAGGTCTCCATGTAACCTTCAAGAGGAAAAATGTTTTACCAATTTACAGTTTTCCTCCATGGCTGCCTTTCATTCAAAACTTATTTACTCTCCTTTTCAGCTTCAGGTATTGGGTTCCTTGCCGCCCTCATAATCTGTTTCCTGGTCTTCTTTATTCGCCGGTGTCACTACAAACAGAAGCATGGTTCATCTGACTTCCTCATGAGCAATATTTCTGCTGATCCTGCCTCAAAATCAGACCTTGATAGGGGCGTTGTCTACTTTGGGGTCCCCATCTTCTCTTACAGTGAACTTGAAGAAGCCACTAATAATTTTGATCCTACTAAAAAGCTTGGAGATGGAGGCTTTGGAACTGTATACCATGGTAGATAAGATTGAAAATTCAATTGTGTCCATGTCACATATTAACATTAGTAACAATTAGAATTTGCATATTTATAAACCTTTGATTTTTCTCAACTAGGCAAACTCCAAGATGGGCGGGAAGTTGCAGTCAAGCGCCTATATGAGAACAGCAATAAGCGAGTCGAGCAGTTTATGAATGAAGTTGAAATCCTCACTCGCTTGCGCCACAAGAATCTTGTCTCCCTATATGGATGTACATCACGCCACAGCAGAGAACTCCTACTTGTGTACGAATTCATTCGCAATGGCACTGTTGCTGATCATCTCCATGGCGATCGAGCAAAGCCTGGTTCACTCACATAGCCTATCCGTATGAGCATTGCCATAGAAACCGCCGAGGCATTGGCTTACCTGCATGCTACTGATATCATATACCGGGATGTGAAAACCAACAACATTCTCCTGGACAATAACTTTTGTGTTAAAGTTGCAGATTTTGGGCTCTCACGACTCTTCCCCATTGATTGCACCCATGTCTCAACTGCTCCACAAGGGACTCCTGGTTATCTTGACCCAGAATATCATCAATGTTACCAGCTTTCTGATAAGAGCGATGTTTATAGCTTTGGGGTTGTTCTAATTGAGCTCATATCATCAATGCCAGCGGTTGATATGAGTAGGAATAGACATGAAATTAACTTGGCTAACCTTGCAATGAACAGGATCCAAAATTGTGCATTTGATGAGTTGGTTGACCCTTGTCTTGGGTTTGAGTCAAATCTTATGGTTAGGCGAATGAGCACTTCAGTGGCAGAGCTGGATTTCCGGTGCTTGCAATAGGATAAGGAAATGAGGCCTTCCATTGATGAGGTTTTGAATGGAATTGAGAGTGAAGAGTATGAAGCAGAGGATGATGTTGGGGTGTTGAAGACTATAAGGCCGCCAACTTCACCAGATTCCGATCATGTTCGGTTGTTGAAAAATATGCAGCTCCTGCCATCTTCACCAAATTCCGTTACTGAGAAATGGGTTAGTAGGTCTACTACACCTAGTGCCAGTGCTGAAGCTTTCCCTCATTCTGCTTAAGTTCAAGGTCGATTATAAGAATATTTTGTAATATATACTTGTAATCAGGTGGAAATGACTTGGTTAATTTTTACTTCATTTTCTTCTCATCTGCATCTCGTTAGTTTGGCTCCACATATGGCAGTGGGTTCCACTGTTAATCATACCTAAAATGCTAGTTTGGCTTCAATTATAAGAGAATGTATATGTCGGAATAGAAAATGAAAAGTTGTTGAGTAGCATTTTTATAACTTATTAGGTGTAATAAATTTTAGCACACCTAGCTCTAATATTTTGTTTTGTTAATAGTTTGCATAAAAATGTATGACCATAACTTATTAAGAAACCATGTAATATATATAGGGTTAGTTTGAGTACCAACACATTATTCTTATTAATGAAGGTTTGACACATGAGTTGCGAAATTTAAAATGGGATAAAAATTTTGAGAAACCGACCATTGAATAAAATGTTTCACTTTTACATATCATGCATGCCATAAATTATATTGATCTAATGATTGGATTCTAAAAAATGATGCAGTATTTCACAATTCTAATAAAAACTATGAAAAATTGACTCTGATAGTTTTTTGAGAAACCGACAGTTAGATCACTGTGATTTTTGGCATGCATCATATAGATAAACGGAATATTTAATCAAGTGTCCAGTTTCTCAAAATATCTGTCTCACATTGGGTTTTGCAACCCATATATCAAACCATGATTAAAAATAATGTGTTATCTGATAATATTAAAGCCTAAATTCCTAAATGTAAAATAGTAAAATAAAGCCTAAATTCCTACCCACTATAGGTTACAACCCTATCATTGGGTAATTTAATATGTCAATGCATATACCTTGACTATTCTGCTTATACCATGCCATACGGTACTTAGTTGCCTTGTTTGAAAAGTTAGAATTCTAAAGATTTCTCCAAATACATAGCACTTTCCTTTGCTTCAAAACTATATAATTGTACCTTTTCTAACCATCTGAATGTCATAAAATACATCTCATACGTGTTAAGTTTTCAATTTAAAGTCAAAGCATATAGGTGGAGGGGCCCAATACAGATGTATGAAGCTATATATAGCAAGCCTTTTATTTAGGTCATGCATGTGGGATGGAGTGAATTTTATTTTCTTACACTATCTTCCACAGCTTGTTTGAGCGTTCAATAATAGAATTTTAAAAAATTAAAATTAATACAAACATGATGTAAGCTTGAATTAATTTGGCCCGTTTAAGAACTAAACAAGCTGGAAGAAACTGTCATGAAATTCATTCGTGAATGGCTCATATGATCGACTTGATTCGTTCACGGCCCTACGCGTATAGTGAGAGCTTTTAAAAAGTGGAGTCGAGTCTTTCCGCAGCAGGTCAATGGGGAAGGTGAGTAGGAAACACTCACAGTTAAGAGTCCTTGACCGACCAATCGAGAGAGAGAGAGAGAGAGAGAGAGAGAGAGAGAGAGAGAGAGAGAGAGAGAGAGATTTTAAACCCACAAATGACAAGTATTTCACATGGTACCCAGTTCCCCCTATCCTTTTTTCTACTGATCTATTTCCCAAGTCTTGCTTTGCCAAATTCCAAGTCAACTGGCGTGTAGCAACTCCAACCATGACTAGCCATTTTGGCTAGCCTAAATGCTAAAATAGTATTTTGCCTATCCAATTTGCGTTGTTAAAGGGTTGTGCAATTCAACCATAATAGTCATTTGGCTGGCTGTTTATATTTTAATATTTTTTTTAATATTCAAATTGTAACATGAAAAGAAGGATTTGTGGGAGATTGATGATGTGGCAAAATGCCTAGTGCACTCTCTCTCCTTCAATTACTTTTAGAACCACCTCCAAGCAAACCCACTTAAAATGCAACCACAGTCCTCCCTTTACATATTTTAGTTATATTAGCAGCACTGCGTGCATTATTTGGAACGGATCGGCTATTCCATTAGATCAATGTTCAAGCAGTCTGTCTCCAATAAATATAACTCGCATAAATCATCAACTCTTCTCACTATCAGATGTTGATATCTTTTTCCTGTTCTAGGTCAATTCATTTCAGTCTAATTGTTTGAACTTACACAATCGTTCCTCTGTTGCAAGGAATAATAAACTGAGAGTGAAGGTACTCTTCAACCAAATTTTCATGAATTTGGATTTTCTTTGGGGGGAGTGGGTACATATTTAGTCCTTGGATGAAAATTTAATTATTCCACTGTGTTCTACATAGCATTTGAATTGAGTTTATTGTGATTTTTAATTGCAGCATTCAAAATGAGTCAAATCATCACAAATATAGGGATTATTTCTTAGGAATACGTAATCCCATTGAAACACAAAATCATCAATCCCCAATTAAACAAAAAAATTTCTAACCTAACAAAGAATCTCCAACCCCCACCAAAGAATAAGGCATTAAATACCCATCACATCAATCATAAAGGATGTCTCTTTTTATAAAAGTCATTCAATTTCAACATACTCTCATGATGATTATATCATTGAGGATGTCTCTTATTATAAAAGTCACTCATCTCCTTTCTTTGATCACAGTTGTTTTACTTTTTATCTTTTTTTTTTTTTTTCCAATTGGGTCAGGGATTACAGTTGCTTCAGCTGTTGGAATTAGGGTTTTAATGTTTATATTCTGCTGCTTCTGGGGAAAATTCTCCCCTAATAAATCCATGGTCTTTTGGAGGAAGGAAACTCCAAATCATCAAAATGTTGAGGTCTTTCTAATAGTTATTCAAATATCAAGGAAATAACCTCCTCCTTCAAAGACAAATTAGGCCAGGGTGGCTATGGTGGCGTATACAAGGGAAAACTATTAGATGGCCGTCTTGTGACAGTGAATGTCTTGAATAAATCTAAAGGTGGACAAGAATTTGTTAACGAGGTTGCAAGCATCAGTAGGACATCTCATGTTAACATTATCACTCTATTGGGCTTTTGCTTTGAGGGTTTCCAAAGAGCTCTCAAAAATGAGTTTATGCCTAATGGATCTCTTGAAAAATTCATATATGAGAAGAATACATTGAGGGAAAATCGCCAATTAGGGTGGGAAACATTATACCAAATTGCAATTGGCATTGCACGGGGATTGGAGTACTTACATGGTGGTTGTAACACACGGATATTGCACTTCGACATTAAGCCTCATAACATTCTTCTAGACCAAGATTTCTGTCCAAAAATCTCCGACTTTGGCCTTGCTAAATTATGCCCAAAAAATGAGAGTATCATATCAATGTTGGGTGCAAGAGGGACAACTGGGTGTATTGCTCCAGAAGTATTTTGTAGAAACTTTGGAGGGGTATCTCACAAGTCCGATGTGTATAGTTATGGAACGAGGATTTTAGAAATTGTTGGAGGAAGAAAGAATATTGATGTTGGAGTTGAGCATTCGAGCGAAATATATTTTCCGCATTGGATACACAAGTGTCTTGATCAAGGTGATCAGCTTGGACTGCATGGACTTATGAATGAAGAGGAAGATGAAAAAGCAAGGAATATGATTTTAGTAGGCTTGTAGTGCATACAATCTGATCCCTCAAATCGGCCACCCATAGGTAGAGTAGTGGATATGTTGCAAAGGAGCCTTGGATCCTTGCAAATCCCACCCTGTCCTATCTTGTCTTCTCCTTCAAAATCACTGGTAGATTCTTTGACTTTATCTGTCATGGCGTTGTGATTCTAAAATATTGTATTTAATGTATCTTTTCAAGGGAGGGCATTTTTAAATCTCTACGTACTAAAACATTGTTATAGATTCATACATATTCTGAATGATCAACTTAATTTTCAATTTTATGCTCCATAACATATGGGATGAGTTTGATGGAATGATGTTTTCTGTGGTCAGGATCTTCTAATTTTTTTTCAAAAGATTGGATATTCGATCTTAAATTCTGTTTAACGCATAGGACTTGTGAATTTTAAAATTTTATAGAGATTAGTAATGATGCACATGATAGGAACATTTGGATAAAGTTCACTTGTTCATATATAACATATAAAGTTCACTTGTTGGTTGGGTTTGATTTTTCTATTACTCATACTTTTAGGGAAGGGAATAAAGTGGCTGATTAATTGGCTAGAGTTGGGGCTTTGCGGGAGGAGTTGCTCGTGTTAAAGGCAATGGATTTGCCACGTGAGGTGCAAGGTTTGTACATGTTAGATTTAATGGGTACAACATATATTTGGCGTCGGTTTTAATTTCCGGCGTGGGTTTGTTTGTTAATGTTGATAGTTTTGTTGAGTGGGTTCGGTCTGTTTGTTACGGTTTTCCTCTGCCATAAGTGAGGGTTTATTAATAAATGTGGGGAGGGGTCACTTGTGGACTTGTGGCCCTGACTCTTTCTAATATATATATATATATATATATATATATATATATATATATATATATAGAGCAGTTGATTCGTCCTACGTGGCACTCCCACATCGCTTCCCTCCCTCATTCTCTTATCTCCTTATTTCACTCTTCTTACTCTTCTCTAATTGGTTCATGCATATTTTATTTTATTTCTACATTTGACTTTCCATTTTAATAATTAGGACATCTTTATATTTTTCATAAAATTCCAACAGCAGCCAGCAGCTATTCCCGATTCTAGGATTTCTTTTGTCTTTCTTCACGACTTTCTCTATCTCTATACTGGACACGAATGGTGCTACTGCTTCTTTAGGTATGATTTTTCCTTCTTCATCTTCCTCTTTCTTCTTCTATGGTTTTGGTTTTTCCCTTTTTTTTTTCTTCTGTATGTTTTTCCTATATCTCTATACAGGTGTTGCTGCTTCTTTAGGTATGTTACTGCCCCTTGAGACTTTCCCAGTGGGTACATTAAACGAAAATAGCTCTAAATTTAAATGCACTGCAATGTATAGTTTTGTCTTAATTGATTTCCATCCTATGAATAAAATATGGTCTAGGTTTTCAGTATTGGTGTTACTTTAGAAATAAGGGCTGTAATTTTAAAGGCTCGATTTCATTCAGTATTTTTTGCTGGCGAGTTATACTCCATTAGCTTTTAAGATTGATACTTTATAAGGCCCGTTGTCATGTGCAGTGGAAACTTTATAGCCTTGGAAGTTTGGCTTAAAGTTTAAAGTTTATAATATAAAAACAAATACATGCAACAACTTTAAAGAGCAATGATATGTATGCTATGTTATTTTTTTTCCAAGAAATTTTTTCTTTTCTATCAAATGTATGGTGATCTTGATTAGAATACAGGGAATTGTGATTTGTGCTTGCAGACTAAAGTATTCGTATAGCCTAATTGCAAATACTTCTTGCACGGGTTTCATGTTTCTAAATAGAGAAATCATTTAGCTATCAATGACTTATTGATTTAAAGTTACTATTATTTTTATTTTATTTTAAATCTTGAAATTTTTTTTATCTAAATTAATTTCAACAAAGTAAAAACTATTTTTTTCTAAATAGAGAAATCTAAGCATATAAAAGTACATACATTTTAATAGTATTTAGAGTGATTTAGGCACCCGTAAGGAAGAGCTAGAGAGTATTACCAATCACAAATGAGTATGGCTTATACCATTCTAATCATGACATTTAGTGATATTTTACTTCGGTAACCTGAATTTAAAAGGCCTAATTAATATGAAAATGGTCTCAACTCAAAAAATCTTGATATCATAATTGCTTAAAGTTTAAAGTGATATTTTATTTCCCACTTCCCATTAGCCCTCTCGAAAAACTAGAGTAAGGTTTTCCATTATTTAGCAAGAAGCCATTTGGTAGTGCCTAGGGTTTATAAATTTAGGGAAAAAAAAAAAAAACAGTTTCCATAATGGTGTTTTTCAGTTTTTAATTTTCAGTTTTGAGTTTCTATATTTTGTTTATTTTATGATATACTTTGACTTTCACTTTTTGGTAAGAAGTCACTTGGAGATTTCATAATTTCAAATAGGATCCACATGATCATGTGCCTATAGCACCAATTATGGTATGGGGATCATTCTAAAATTTTTAAATAGTTTTATTTAAAAATTTAAAAATTTGAATTGTATCTTCAATAAATCACAATTAATCTTTTCAGACAATCAAATAGACCATCCAATTTGTAGAATAGTTTCTAGGCCAAAATTTTTCTAATACTAACAAATGGATTTTGATATACGCTTTCATATTGCCTCTCTTGAAAATTCTATATATGCCACTAGAGTATAAAGCCATAATCCACCAAAACTTTTCTACTACTAACAAATAGATTTCGATATATGCTTCCATTTGTTTAAACTTGAAAAATCTATACATGCCACTAGAGTATAAAGCTATTAGCAGATCAACCTAAGTTCAAAAGCCGACAATTTTTTATTTTATTAAAATTTTTTATTTTTTAACTCGGGCACAAAAGGTGAACTAAACTTTAACTGTTAATTTTCACAATTGAATCTTAAGAATAGATGCTATGGCTCATTGGCTATTATTCTATGCTAAGCTTTTGATATAATGTTCTAATACACTATATGTAACATAAAGTATTGACATCGGCAACAATTTTTAAAATTTTGTCAAACTTCAAAATATTTTAGTATGTTTGAGACATCAGATTATATATTTTTGAAAATATGTTATGGGAACCAAATATGTTTATATATGCTCTCAATTCAAATGGTTTACATGTCTTTAAAAATTAATTTTTATTGAATTTGATCTATCTTTTTTGCATGTCTCTTTGTATAACTCTCTTTCATATGCATGACATATAATTTTTTTATTTTATTTTTAGTTTTTTTATTTTTGTATATCACTAAATGCCATGATTAGAATAGTAAAAGTCATACCAATTTGTGATTGGAATAAGTCATATAGAGATTTGGTTGAGTCATAACCACCAGTCAATAATTTTTCGATACAATAGATCTCTTAGGGGAGTTCAATCAAATGGTGAGTGCCACTAACTCTATATGTGTTAAAACTTTTCAAAAATTTTGTAAATAGGTACTTAGTAGGAGCTAACCCATTTCATTTATTTATCCAGTAGTGGTATTAATGAGATTACTCATATATGTCTATAATGGCTTCAACTGTTCATATTTGAAATTTGATAGGATCACTCTAAACATTGCTTTGAAATGAGGCTATAACCAGATATTTATAAATTCCAAGAACTCTCTCCCCACAATTAACAGAAGGAATTGCTACTAAGTTAAAAGTCTATATCAAATAAGAGGGGAGGAGAATAAGTAATATTTTGTATTGAATCCGCGCATCGCGCAGGATGGATACTAGTATATATATATATATATAACAGATGCGTTACTCTTCGGATTCCGCTGTATGTAATGAACAAAAAAAGCTTTACTTTTGGGATTCACAATGCCGGAGTTGCACCCTCATCTCGCATCTCACCAAATGCGGCCACCTCTTTTCTTTTTCTTTTTCTTTTTATTGTTTTGTTTTGTTTTGTTTTTTTTTTCAAAGTATGTGATTTACTGATTTACAATGCATGAATGCATTTGGTACATTGGTTGGAAATTTTGTGTTCTCATAGCATAGAGTCAGAGTAGTATGAATTCATCTGTTAGTTAGTTTTTTTTTTTTTTTTGAAAAAAAAAATTTTTGAAAAAAAAAAAATCTCTCCACAAGTTGGGACAATATGCATCATTCAATTAAAATTCTATCATGCGAACAAAGGAATTGGATATGATTCATCCATGCCACCATAAGGTAAAGTTGGTTTGCTAGCATCAACTGCAGCTGACCTAAGTGGATTTTTTTTTTCACTAGACCAAAAGATTTTGGCCAAGCCTCAAAGTGTACAAGAATTACATAATCAGAGAAGGTGGACATTTTGAATATTTGGTGTTACACAATTAGTTCAATTGATTAGCAAACTTTGTGTTCCCACTAAGACTAATAACCACCCACTGCTGCTTTTCAAAGTAAATTCGACCAATTACCTCGGATTTCTTTTTCCAAATATTATTTTAACAAACCTAAATGAAGAATTAACTCCCAGTTTGCAAATGAAGTTTCCATAAATTGGGTACTGTCCGTTTTTTTCTTGAAAGAAACATCCAAACGTCAAGAAGTCACTCCCCTTTTTCAAAGAAAATACCCCGCTGATGTTTTTCAAATAAAATAAGTAAATTTAACTCAGATATTATTATTTTTAAATTTTATTTTAACCAAACCTAAATGAAGAAATCATCCAGACTTATTTTAAGCTACTACTGTTTTTTTAAAAAATTTAGCAAATTTAACTCTCTTTTTTACATTTTTTTTAACCAAACCTCAATAAAGAAGACATTCCCAATTTGATAGGAACAATCAGATGATCAACGTTCTTTGACTTAGATCGTACATTGTAAATCACAATCACATATGCATTCATACATTATAAATCACAAGATTTGGAAAAAAAAAAAAAAAAATCATTGTACAACTGAATATATCACATGAATGGAATCAAATGGGAAAAAATTGAAAAAATTTGTAGATCGTTAACACCGAAGTGGCAGGATCTTGACACAAAAAAAAAGCTAAGTAAGTGGCCAGATCTGGTGATATTAGAGTAAGGAGACATCCGAGGAGGGCCTCTTTATCCAGAAACTCGTGGGCCAGCGTACATCGAGGCCGTATGCGAGGAGAAATATTGAAAGATTTGTCCAACATCGGTTTGGTTATTATCGTGAATGGGGTTATTATGAATTGATGGCAGATAGGTATCATGCCAAGGAACCCTAAAATTAATCTTCTACAATTGGACACTATTAATCTTCTACAATTGATCAGATCATGAGAAAGTGGTTAAATCATGGAGCAATTAGGATAGGCTGTTTTAGAATAGAAATCAGCATTTTTATTGCCTCTCCATGTGAGGCAATCCGTGCGAGTCTCCCAGATGCGTGGATTTGGGTAGGGGCGGATGTGATGAACTCTCTAAGACTGGACAGGAGGTCAAAAGAGAGGTTTTCGGCCTGAAGCAGAACTTCATTCCTCATAACAGAACCATGGATAACCTTACGTATGGGGCCAACTTTGGCACAGTCATGGAACCAAAAGTGGACCTTAGAGCCATTATGGATGACCCATTAATGCAGAATTGGGCTTATGGTCCAAAATTTTATGGACCAATTGGACAGATAGAAGGGGCTAAAATAGAATTGGGCAACAGGGACGATTTTTGGGATAAAAAAAAAAAAAGGGACAACTAGGATTGTAAGTCGTCGAGGATGGAATTGCATGAAAATTGGTAGGTCGAATGAAAACGGTGAGACGATCGAAATTCACACTTGCCTTTGGCTGTACGTCGTTTTTTACTTGAATTCCTTCGTTTAGGCTTTCAGTTAAACGATTTTGCTATTTAATTTTGGAAAGATTTCGTCAATTACTTTTCCTACAAAAGTCCGTTTGACGAACCGTAAGCTCCATGGCGACCCTTAGGGTCTATATTAGCATGTTTTGGCTTTATTTCGCATATTTCCATTTCTGGCAAAATTTATTTTTATTCAGTTTTTTCCTATTTCAGCTGTATTAGGGTTTCTAGGGTTAATTCCTGTACAAGTATGCTTGTAGCCGTCTCAGTTTATGAATTAATAAGAATTTTCCTTTCACTCTTTTTTCATAGCTTTCGGTATCCATTTGAATTATGATTTCTAGATACCCATAATGCTTAGTACTTTCTTTTAAAAAATCAACGAGTTTCGTGGAAAATCTTATTAGTCCATGGTATTATCTTGAATAATCAACACGTTCAAAAAAATTTATATTTAATTTATTCGATTTCTCAATATCTCGTTGCATCACCCATTTAATCCCTTGCTAGAAGAAGGTATCTCTACCTTTCCTAATGCCACCACAGATGACGAAACCTCTTCTCAGATGATGGATTAATTGAGTCGTTGCTAAAGTTCCTATAATATGCTTTTAAGGTAGCCACCCACAAAGAATCCACATGGGATAAGCTTTTGATCTCCAAGACTGGACTGGAGGTCAAAATAGTGGCTTTCAAAGCCCGACCAGGCCCAAAACTTGTCTCACTTGAAGCAGATCTTCATTCCTCGTAAGAGGAACATGGATAGGCTTACGAATAGGGCCAACTTTGGCAAAATCATCAAACCAAAAATTGACCTTAGTGCCATCATGAATGGCCCATTTAGTCCCTTGCAGGAAGGTATCTCTACCTTTCCTAATGGCTAATGCCAGTATGCCACCCCAGATGACGAAACCTCCTCTCAGATTATGGATTGAGTCATTGTTAAACTTCATATACTATGCTTTTAAGTTTTAACTTTTAAGGTAGCCACCCTCATGGGCCAGCCTCCAATTAAGTTTGGGCAAAAAAGCTTAATTTGTTAACAGCCTCAATGCTATGGACTCCCAGCCTCCATGAGACCATAGGCACTTTCCTATATGTAGGGTTAGACACCCCAAAAGAAATCTCTATTAAGTACCCAACCTGTGTTACACATTAAACATGGTACATATACAACATAGACACCCCAAAGACTGACTTCATACTATCATTGAGATAGGAATGTTAGGGCCGTAAACGAATTGAATCGAGCTGAGCTTTGGATTATTCAAACATTTGATTATTTAAGTTTGAACCAAAATTGATATGAGCCTAATTTAGTCAAACTAGCTTTAGTTTATTTGAGATTGGCTCATTTATTATCGAGTCTCACAAACAGCTTGGTTTTATTTGCAATACTAATACAATAAAGAAAAATTAAAAACTAATACAGGCAAGCTCCAAATTTAAAAATAAATAAATAGCAGCCTCTATGTACCTAGTCTATACTATAGATGTTTTTTATTTGGTTACAATCTCTGTAGAGGAGATTTCATGGACAAGGGGTTTGGATTGGTTGAAAAATGTTTTTGGGAGATTTGGTAGAGAGTAATGGATGTTTTCATTCCCTTAAACAAAGTTTCAAAAATGAAGAGGAGGTTTGGTTTTGTTAGATTCGAGTCTTTATTTGAAGCAAGACGAGCTGATGCCGAAACGAATGGGTTTCGGTATTATGGTGAAAAGGTTTTTGCGAACTTAGCTCGGTTTGGGTTGAAGTTCAGAAGAAATTGTTCTGTGGCCAAGAAGGAAAATTGGAGATCCAATTTTAAGGTTCTGTTTAATAATTAAATAAGTTCGAACGAACTTTGTCCAAATTTATTTTTGAACAACTTAATTCATTTACAACCCTACGCATTTGTACCGAGAGCTAATTTAAAGCAACTCCAAAAGACTCAACAAACTTGATTTTGCAACAAATTTGAAGAGCTGCCTCAGAAATTCATGCTCCAACAAACACTATATATGTCAAATTCAAATTTGGTTTTGGTTTCTAACTCTTCCAAGTTAAAATCTACGAATGACTGGGCAAATGAGTTTTGGACAGTATTTTATTAGGAGAGAGAGAGAGTGATGGACTTTGCATGAGACGAAGAAGAGATGAATTGGTGAAAATATTAAATGTTGTGCCAAGTATAGACCTTAGAGGGGGGTGAATAGGGTCTAAGGCAAACTATGATTGAGCAAATAAAAAGAATTTAAAAACTAATTTACTCAAATAAATAATGTTAAGCAATTTATGTAAAATTAAGCACAAATGAACAAATATAAATTGCAAGAGAGTAGAGGGATTGAGAAATCAAACGCAACGATTTTAATGTGGTTCGGACTCCTCCTACATCCATGCCTCAAGAACTCCGCTCAAGGATTCCAATCCACTATTGATCTCTCTTCAAGATAAAGATCAAACATTTACAACAATATCATTCTTCCGGGTCAATTCAATCATAGAGATCAAACCTTCCAATGACCTTTCTTCTAGGTGAAGATCAAACCTTTTTTCCAAAGGTGCAAACCCAACTTCTTACAACAAGGGTATAGCCCAATCCTTTCATAACCAAGATATAGAGATGAAGATTAATTGTGTACAAAGATGAACTCCTCAAAAAGTAGATAAGTACAAATGAAGCTCACACTAATATCTCTCAAAAATAGAACTAGTTGGTTCAATAGAGAATGATGATTCTTTGGTTAATTCATACAAGATTGATGTATACTAAGTTGTAGTATGTTTGTATATGATCATTAGTCCAAACAAGACCCAAATAATGAGTATAAATAAGCATATTGTCAAATATTGCTGTTGGAATTCAAAAACTAGCTGTTGTACACTTTTTAGCATAACCCCTTTCGAACAGCCTGGTCCGTCGAACATACTAGCTGTTGTACTAATCGTTACAACATATTTTTGTACTAGGCTTCATCCTTGAACTTTCACAATGCCATAGCTCTTTGCTCCATGCTACTTATGCTGCGTTTGGTACATGGGAATAGGGATGGAATGGAATGGTGATTCCATTCCCAATCTTTTTTAAGCTATTTGTTTGCCCATGAAGAATGGAATGGTCATTCCCTCATGGAATCCTTTCCCTCCCATATGGAAATAGTCATTCCCTCCAAAATAGAGAGGAATGGTGATTCCATTCTTTGCCAAAATAAAAAACTAAATAAAACATAAGCCCCGTGCTTCTAGAGAGAGAAAAGAAAAGGCAAATGAAGAAAGGTATTACACTAATTTCCGGATATCTTCTCCGGAATAATCGTCGAAATTTTTTTCCTATCATCTTCTTTGGCGACGTGTTGTGAAACAAAAACCATAATCAAAACACCACCATTCTCTCATCAACAAGTCATATTTGAAACTCATAACTTCAATGTCACAAACAATATCTATAGTTTATAGAAAAAGGAGTAAAAAAAAATAAAAAAAAAAAGACAATAGAAGCTGTTGCCGGCAATTTGCCGGAAAAAGAAAAAGCCGCCATAGTAGGATCATCAGAGAAATGATCACCATTTGTGTAGAAGAAAAAAAGAGTGGAAATAGGAGCTTTAAAGCATAAAACTACTGTTATTACCTCAAAACCCTCTCCATGGTAAAGCAAAACTGACACAAACCACATTAGCTTTTGAAAGAGAAAGATATATATATATGTTATGCCACTAGGGACAGAGGGGAACACTGAAAAATAATCACACACACATGAGACACAAAGGATTTACGTGGTTCGGCAAGTGCCTACGTCCACGGGTTGCTGCGACTTTCACTATAATGAAGAAAATACAAAGATTACAGGAGGAGGAGAATTCTCTCTTTCTCTCTACTCCACTCACACTTTCTCTACTGCACTCACTACACAGACACACTTGCACTCTGTTACACTCCACACTTTGCCACACTTCAGCACCTTCTATTTACAGCTGAGCATGGAGGGAGCAAGCAGCCAACAGGCCACCAACAAGCTCACCAACAAGCAGCCAGTCGGTGGCCACCCTATATGGTTGTAGCTCGGCTGAATCTTCAGCCCAAATCTCAGCTACAGCCTTGTCTCCAGCCAAAGTCTTCTTTGTATTAAAGTATTCGCTGACTGGGTGACTTATTTGTCTCCGGCCTCAACAATCTCCCACTTGGAGACAAATGAATGCCACATGTCCTCATAGCAAACATCACAACAACTTTAAAACCCGCCTTCAAGTACGAAGGCCAACCGAAGCTGCTCACAGCTTCAGTTTATCAACAGTAACCACTTTTGTGAGCATGTCTGCTGGGTTCTCTGTTCCTCGAATCTTCTCAAGTATCAACTGTCCACTATCGAGAAGAGACCGAATAAAATGGTATCTCAACTGTATGTGCTTCGTCCTGGAATGAAAGGCTGGATTCTTTGCAAGAAAAATAGCACTTTGACTATCACTGTTCAGAATGCCTTTTTCATGCTTCTTTTCCAATTCTTCCAAGAATGACTGTAGCCAAATAATTTCCTTTCCAGCTTCTGTTATCGCAACATATTCCGCTTCTGTAGTTGAGAGAGCAACAATCTTCTGCAACTTAGAAGCCCACGATACAGCTGTACCACCCAGAGTATACATGAATCCAGTAGTAATTTTCCTGTTATCAACGTCACATGCTAAATCAGCATCTACATAACCCAGTAGATTTAAACCTGCTTTTGTAAAGCACAGTGACGTATCTGAAGAGCCTTGTAGATACCGTAAAATCCATTTGACTGCTTCCAAATGCTGCTTTCCTGGATTACTCATGTACCTACTCACAGCTCCCACTGCTTGCGCAATATCCAGCCTTGTGCAGACCATGGCATACATGAGACTACCAATAGCCGATGCATAAGGAATCTTGTTCATGTATGCTTACTCTTCCTCTGTCTGTGGTGACTGATCCTTAGTTAGTCTAAAGTGACTAGCCAAGGGTGTGCTCATTGGTTTCACCTTGTCCATGTTGAATCTGCTGAGCACCTTCTTCACATACTCCTCCTATGGAAGCTTTAGAATACCATTAGCCTTATCTCTAATGATTCTCATACCAAGGATTTGTTTCGCAGCTCCCAAATCCTTAATTTCAAACTGTTTTGACAACTGCTTCTTCAAGTTGTTGATCTCCTCGATGCTTGACCCTGCAACGAGCATATCATCTACATATAATAGTAGGATAATATAAGAGTTGTCAAAATTCTTTATATAACAACAATGGTCTGCCTGCAGTCTTGTGAATCCGTTGCTGCACATGAAGCTATCAAACTTCTTGTACCATTGTCGTGGAGCTTGTTTCAGGCCATACAAGCTCTTCTTCAGTTTGCAGACTAGATTCTTCTTTCCCTGTACTTCGAAACCCTGTGGCTAGTGCATATAGATGTCTTCCTCCAAATCACCATGGAGAAATGCAGTCTTCACATCTAACTGCTCAAGATGTAGATTCTCTGCAGCCACAATTGCTAACACTAGTCTGATTGTGGTCAACTTTACAACTGGAGAGAAAATATCTGTGAAGTCGACGGCTTCCTTCTGCTGAAAGCCCTTAACGACCATCCTGGTTTTATAGCACTTGCTGCCATTGTGCTCCTCTTTTATTCTATACACCCATTTATTATGCAAAGCCTTCTTGCCTTCTGGTAGCTCAGTCAGCTCCCATATCTGATTTGACTTAAGTGAGTCTATCTCATCTTGCATGGCTTTCTCCCACTTAATCGAATCTTTAATCTGCAAGGCTACCAAAAAAGCTTTTCTTGATGCGGTTCGTGAGCATACTATCCGGTAGAATTTCGAATTTCGTATTAAATATTCATTCCCTTATAAAGGCGGGTTGACATGTCTCAATAACGATTGCCAGTGGGGTATTCATGCTTCATTACACATTGGAAGATTCACCATCAAGACATTCAACCCAGCCCACACATTTTGCATTCCCATTCGAGGTTCTGATCACAGGCAAGCTTCTATGCAATGGATTGTTGATCAGATGGCTCAAGCATTTCGTCGTCAACCTGAGATGACCGCTGCGTCCATCCAAACATTAATGCATAACAAATGGAGGATTCAAATAAGTTATAGGAAGGCTCACCGAGCTAAGGAAAATTTGCATCGTCTAGTACATGGATCGTATGAAAAATCTTTCGTTTCGCTTCCAACTTACAAGGAACACTTCTTATCCAGGAATCCAGGAAGCTACTTTCATATAGAGAAGAATCTTTATCCTTTGGGTCAAGGTGACTTATCATTCATCCGTATTTTTTGGACTATTGGTCCTTGCATGACTGCATTCGTTCGACACATGCGTCCCCTCATTTCAACGGATGGTACCCATTTGTGTGGTAAGTATCCAGGTGCATTGTTCATTGCATGTGGATTTGATGGCAACAACAAGACTATACCTGTTGCTTATGCAGTTGTATCAATTGAAAACTATGAAAACTGGGAATGGTTTCTGGACCAGTTACGATCGCAGTTGGGGGACAATGTTCGTAAAAATAATTTCACCATCCTGTCCGACCGGCAGAAGGGTTTAAAGAAAGCCGTACCCAAGGTTTTTCCAGAGGCTTACCACAAATACTGTATGCAACATCTCCAATCGAACTTCTACTCAAAATTCAAGGATGTTTTACTGAAGCGAATGTTTTGGTCTCTTTCTAAAAAGTACCGCTCCTGTGACTTTAATGGTACATTGTCTGAAATAGAAAGACTCAATCCTAGAGCGCACGAATGGATTTGTGGCGTGCCCAATGAGCATTGGTCAAATACTTTTTTCATTGGTCGTAGTTATGGTGTTTTAACAACTAATCCATCTGAATCGCTGAACTCAATCTTTAAATCCGCTAGGATGTACCCAATTGTTAAGCTCATTGACTTCACAGTGGAGAAGGCAGTGATTGTTAGAAGTATGCCCTAAAACCAATCCTAAAGGGTATATAAAG
>JAESVK010000146.1:1488053-1503765 GCA_017140935.1 Hamamelis virginiana | reverse complement strand
TATATATATATATATATATATATATATATATATATATATATATATTTTATAGTGTATTTGTTTGTTTGTTTTTATATATGATAGTATTGATTACCATGCGCTACATGCTTGTATGAATTTCAGCTATGCGATGAAATGTTACGAGTGATTTGTTGTTAATCTAATTTCAGAAATCAGAGGAGATTTGTTTGATTATCGTCATATTATATGGGTCGATACACACCGCAACATGTTATGTGTTTTTTTTTTTTTTTAATTTATTTATTTATTTATTTTTATGAACATTTTTTGCTGAGAAAATTTCAAAATCTACAATTTCAAAAGGAAAGGAAACGAAAGGAAAAGGAAAATCTACAATTTAAAGGGAAACGAAAGGAAAAGGAAATTTCAAAATCTACAATTTCTGATGTTTAGGTTTATAAGAAAATGAAAAACTTATTTTCATCTATTAGTTACAAGAGACATAAAATGAGTCGATTATTTCATGTTTTCGTGAAATGTAAGGTGGTGGTTGTTGTTGTTTGTTTGTTTGTTTGTTTTTTTTATTTTTTATTTTATAATCCTTCTCCTATTTTGATTTTCTGTAACCAAATGGAGAGCTAATTGATTCATTGAGTTGCTTGTTCATTCCCCAATTAAGCCTCATTTGATTTGATTTATTTATTTATCTTTCTATTTGTGGGATTGGAAGGGATCATATATGATGATGAGGAAAAAAGCTCCCATCAAAACTGATTGTGGAAGAGGTCAGTGGAATGAGTCACTTGTGGTAGTTATTGGCAGGAATGTGGGTACGGCTTTAGTGCGTGCATATATATATATATACAGTGAATCATGTGGTTATGTTGGTTTTGATAGTGTGGATAAAATTTTGAAGTTCGTTGCAAAGCAAATCTTTAATCTGTCGCTTCTAGTGCATTTGGACTTGCTTATATTGTAGACGGCTAGTTATTTATTTCTACTTGATGAAGCACAGCTCATTTCATCTATGTTTGTAAAAATGGTTGTTGTTGTGCAACCTTCCTTAGTATTGCTACTTGAGGATTTGAATGGAAGAGAATTTATGGTAAATTTTAAATTGAGATGAACTGTATAAGTGACTTATAAGGATGAGAAATGTTTGCTCTATTTTTTACATTGGTGAACATGTAAGCTTATTGGGAATAGATATCAAAGAAATGTCATAATAAGTGCATAGAAGATAGAACAACATTGCTAGTACCATGAGGACTATGCTTGGGCACGTGAGGTTCGTAGCCCAGAACTGATAGCGGAATAGTCTTTCATGACCCAACTTAACTTGAGCTTTGACTTGATGTGCTATTGTACTGAAACTTGTGTGGGGAAGGATTTTCAATGACTTTTAGGTTGATGCCGTTGGGTATATTGATGTGCATGGATTCGAGTTGAGCTTGGAAAATTGATGTTTAATTAATATTTTGGGAGACAAAACTATACAATGGAAAACCTAGAATAGTTAGGTTAGATAAGCAAAAGTGTATAGTGGATTCACATTAGGTCGAGAAGGATGCTTTTTTTAAGCAAATGAAGTCTAAAAAAGGGGGAAAAATACTTTAACTTGTAATTAGTAGAGAAAAATTACTGTATAATTGTAATATAAATAAATCATAGCGTTGTAGCATGTGAAATTTTGATTTCTTCTTCTTTATTATATTTTTTATATTGTTTCCTCAGGTATTGGAATTTTATGATCCGGAATATTATTATTATTTTTCCTTGAATTATCTTTCATTGACTCATATGTATTTTGGGCTTAAATTGAGGGGTTATGCTGTGTCATGTAATCTAAAGCTTCAGTATAAGCCCAACCTGTCTGAGAAGCCCAACACATCTAGAATAGGTCAACATTTTGAGCTGATGCTGAATCCATGGGCAGGCAAGAGACAACCTGGTGAATTGAAACATCTAAGTAGCCAGCGTTGGCAATTGGTAGGTTGGATTAGGCTCGACCTATGAAGTTGGAGCTTTTATATTCTGGAAACCAAAACATTACCAATATAAATGAGTCATTCTTTATGGCAGAGTTCAGTGGGTTTAAATGATTAGCTTCTTATGGAATTTTTCAATATTAGTATTTTAGAAATCTTGGGTGCATGGAGATTTTTAATTTTTCTTATTTAGTATAGCCACTGTTTCTGTGTGACTTCTATTGTCTATTGACTCTACATCCCTGCTTCAGTTACTGTGCAGCGATTGCTATTCATTCATCAATAAATTTTATTATTACTGTTTTTACTTCCAAATTGGATTCTTCGTGCAGCTTTTCACCATGACAATATTGTTGAGACCATATTGTGGAAATATTTATCATTTGGAGGGCAGGAAAATATTGAAGTTAATAGAAGACAAGATAATTGGTTTCCATCATACTTGCTGCACAGAAATTCGTAAGTTAATGGCTATAATGCTGCTTTGTTTTGTTATGGATCTGTTTAGTTATGGAAGTATTCTACTAATGCTGTTTTAGATTGCTTGGTAATTTATCTCTTTTTATCAAGCATCACATGAGTAAACCGCATTTCATTAAGTGAATTCCCCTTCTTGCCTCCATAATCATTTTGCTTAAGCTTAGGGCATTTGGTGCAGATATTCTACTGGCTTCACCAGTGTGCATGGTGAAAGGCCATCTGCAGAATATGCAAAGTTAAGGAAGGAATCACTTGAAAGTCAATTTGGGCATGTGCTTGGATACTACCGTTTTGGCCCATTCTTGGCTCTGTATAGAGCAGCAATCATTTCATTCCAGGTGTTGAAGTTAACTTTTTGGCAGTTCTTTGTTCAAGACATAAAAAAACGTTCTGTTATGGTAATATATATTTTCTCTATTTTTGGCATGCTTTGTGCTTGCATCCTATGTTTAATTTGATTCCTTCCGATGTTTAAAGATTGCATGGAGGAATACCGAGGTGGACATTATGACTAAGTTCCTCAATTTTTGTTTTACTCAAGTTATGATGAATAAAGCTGGGAATTTCAGTGTGCTAGAATATTTCTTAATTTCAAGGGGACAGATAGTTAAACATTAGAAAAATCTTAGAATTGTTAATATAATTTCAGGACATGACATTACTGAAAAATCCAAAGCACTACAAAACGAACAGCATGTAATAAGTCAGGCACTTTTTGGGGATCAGTCTCCATCTGCTTGCTTATATCGTGCATTGATGCAATAACATCCATATGTTGTTTTTTCCAATGAAGACTCACTCCATAGGACATACATAAATAATATGATAATTACTTACTGCATCATCAAGTCTGTCTACAGTTCAAAGTTTTCATTTCTATTCTTAGTCTTTACTTGGCTACAGTGATATTGCAACTGCACAGTTGTCGTACTGTGCTTAACTTGTGATATTATGATGCTGGGACGTGGAGTCAGCTGCTGGCACTCATCCTCATCAATATGCACCAACATGCTCCTTCTTGTCAATATGTACCGATATACTCATCCTCGTCAATATGCATTGATATGCTTATTCGTAGATAATCAACTGTCATGGTCTTGGCCATATAGTTTTTTTTTCATCTGCCCATATGGTAAATTGTTAATGAGCATAGCCATATCATGGATACATTCTTATCCTGACCAAATCACTGTCAATAATTGTATATGTTGCCAACTCACGGCTGTGGTTCTGAAACCCTTGGGTTTAGGAGTTGGATAGTTTGGCTAGGGAGTCATTCCAGACTCACATCTTATATCAGTAATAGATAATATGTAAAATTAGGAGTTTCTTGCTCGGCATGCAATAGTTGATTGTGGCCATTCTGCTCTTTCAATTTTTTTGCTCGTGGCATGGAATAATTGATCTGGTTTGCTTTCATGCACTTTCAGTAGGGAAATGAGCACCACTTTGGGTCCAGTGTGGGAATGTGTTGCATGTTGAGGGATCTGGAGATCATTGATTGCCTTCATGAGCATCATCAACACTAAAATTAGCTATTGTTTGTTAGTTCTCTTATTGTTTTAGCCTTAACCTTCGGTTTAGTCTTAGTGTCTTACTCATAATTAGCAATGTGATGCCAATACTGATGTCTTTGGTGCATTCATCAAGTCTATAAAGTTTGGTCATTACCTGAAATCAGTGGCCACATCTTCTTCCAAGCACATTAGGTCTTTGGTGTTGTTTCTTTCACTGTGAAACCTCAATTCACTTGTGGAGATGGTTCATTTCTTCAGTCTCCTTTACCCCAAAAGTTCTCCATTAGGTTCAATATATTCTACTTTGGCTGTTTTGCAAATGCTTAGTTCGGTCTGTTGCTTTGTATAGATGCAGGCAACATCCTTCAATTTTTCTCACATATTGACAAATGTGCTTGCTGTGCTAGAATGGACAACACCAATTTAGCTAGTCTAGCACGGTCAATTTTTTTTCTTCCATTTCCCATCTTTTTTTGGTTCACTGAAGCAGTTTTGTACATTCTGTGAACACAGTTGTCAGTGGGATATGCATGCTTATTATTTTAATAGATTGAGTAATTACAAAGAAAGTAAAACTTTGCTATCATCTGCCACCTAGCATTATAACTCCCTTAATCCTGAAAACAGTTTCCTGACTATTTAGTTCATCTTTGTAGTATAATAATGGTAAATCAGACATGTCCACTATCAACATGGAAATAATAGCGCACATATTGAACAAGAGCCTCAGTTATCAAGGTTTTCTGAATACTTGTATATAGAGTTTAGGTAATATGCTAAAAACCATTTCTGAATAACTGTGTAATTTGGTGGTAAATAATGCAATTATCAATTAAGATGATCTGCAAAATGGAAAGCTTACTAGCTGTATGGAGGGGTGCTCAACGGTATAAGTATTAATGTGATCAGGGACGAAGTGATGAATTTAGTTCAGGGACAGTGAAGAGAGAGAGAGAGAGAGGTGCAAACTTGGGGTGAGGGTTAAGAGTGAACCAAACCTGTTAATTAGGTTTTCCAATTTCCTAAACCAAACCAGACCGTATTTGATTTCAAACCGGACCAAGGTTTAATAAGTTGCCGCGGATTATGAAAAAAAAAAACAAAATTTGCTGCTAAGCCTGCTATGAACTATGAACATGAAAAATAAACCCAATAGAACACAAATTCAATAGAGAAATGCAGCACTTATCCACTCAATTTGAGAGAGAAAATAGATATATATAAATAGTGAGAGAATCCTATGAAATTCAGCAATCTATGTATAAAAAGGAAAAAAATTGAATTATTGCAATAGTGGATTTTCATAATGATCTAACAGTGGATATAAAAACCCTAGGTAACCCAGAAAAGAAATATTAAGGTCTTTAATACCCAAAAAAAAAAAAAAAAAAAAAAAAAAAAACCCTAAGAGAATTACTAATTTAGAGAGAAAAGAGGAAAAGGAAAAAAAGCCCTAATATGCATAAAAAATTAAATACTAACTCAATGGGTTGCAAACTAGTCAGCGATGAGCTTGGCACAAGCGGGTGACGATGTGAACTCTCACCATCAAGGCATCGATCATGGAGACTCTGGCGATTGGTGTTGAAGAGCTATGCGAGTGCGTGATGGGGTGATGCTGCGAAGATGTATCGGCGTGAGGCCACGAGGCCGTGAGGGTGTGACTGTGAGACTGTTAAGGCGTGAGGGTGAGTGGCTGTGCCGGTGTGAGTGTAAGGCCATGCAGGCATGAAGCCGGTGAGGCTGTGAGCTTTTGAGGGAGAAGAGAAAAGGAATGGGATTTCAGCCCTAAGTGAGAAGAGTGGTGACCTTGTATAGTGCACACCAAAACGGCATAGTTTTAGGCTAAAAACTATAAACCGGTTCCATTCAGTTTTACCTTTTTTTTTCTCCCTACTTACAATGAAACCTGACTGGGGGAAAAAAAATTATAACATTTCAAACCAAACCATATTTGGTAAAAAAAGGACCAAATTGGGTTTTTTGGTCTGGTTTAGTTTGGTTTTCCGATTTGACTGGTTTTCCTTTCACCCCTAGTGCAAACTGAAATAAGGGAAATGAGTTATTGGGGGTGGGGTTTGGGCTTTTATAGGGAGGGGGAAAAATACAAGAGAGGTAAGAAAGTAAATTAAAGGGGGTAAAAAAAATTTCAAGGGAGGCGAATTCAAAATTTCAAAGAGTTATAAAGTATAAAATTAACAAAAAAAATTCAAGGGGAGGTGGCTGCCCCCCCTCCACCATTAGGTAGCTTCGTCATTGTTAGTGATGTCATGCACCAAATTATTACTTTGAGGGTTTGCAATCTAGTGTCTTGCAAAAATTGCATCAACACCTATATGGATCCAACAATGGTCAACCATGCCTCATCCTTTGCTGTGGTGCTGCCCAAAAAACTCCATGACTAATATGCTAACCATGTCATGTGTTTGGCCCTAATTGGCTTGCTTTTGTTACTTTGGGAGTTTTCAGGCAAAGGACGGCCTTGTCTTCATCCATTTTATTCTTGTATCTTTGGTTGCCTTTCTCAACCATTTGTTCCCTTTCTTCAAAGATTCTTCTATTTGTCTCCTTCCACACAAGTAAAGATTTTTTCTTATCGCTTGGAATGTTAGGATATACAGTTGCTGGTCTTCTTGAGGGGTATCAATGAAAATCTGCATAACTTTTTTCAACCTAGTTTATGATTGGCATCCTTCCTCAAGCAACAAATGTTTATGGCCTTTTTAATATCATCAACATTGGTAGTTGGTGAAAATTTGTTATCTCATGCCTCCACATCAGGGTATACACTATACACGGAAGGCCTTTCCCGTACTAATTGGACTGCTGGGGTAAATATTGTAAATTGTGCAGAGGGCCTTCAAAAGTTGCAAACTTTTTTGATGACAAACTACATACTTTTAACCTTGCTCATGTATGATATTTTTGTCAATGCAATACTATGAGATGAATCCATGGGCTCAAGAGAACACCTATTTCTACACTTGAAGTTGATAGGGGACATTTTAACAGCCCTGTCTGCTCAAATTCATGACTTTGATGTATCAGTTCTCCTATGCTGGTTTATGGTGTTGATGTACTTATATCTTGTCTTTTTTTTTTTTTTTTTTTTTTTTTTTATAGAGGTCCAGTAATGATCTATAATCTTGTTTGGGATCTGGGCTTTCATAGTGAACTATTTTGTGCAACTTCATGAACACACAGACATGCAGTATTATAGTATGTTTTTTGAAATTTTGGTCAGTAAGCTTGTGTCACTGTTCACGTATGTCAAAAGCTTTGTCTCTATTAAGCATGAAACTACAGATCTCTTATCATGTTCACAGTGATAGATCTTTACGGACATCCAGTCTCCTTTTTAGCATTTCCAGTTTCCATTAATTGCATATTTCCTTGCTTTGTGGTGTCTTGAACATGTATGCACCTGGCAATCAATCCTCCTTTATTTTATCAGTAGTTGGGGCTGGTTCTTGATTGTCTTGAATGCATTCATTCAATTTAACATCCCTACACTCATTTTTGTTGTAGATTTATTTATTTGTTTTTGGATTGTCTAGCATTTTACTCCATGGAGCACACTAGCCTTTTTGATGTCTTTAGAATTTTCTTTTTTAATTTTATTACCATTTGACAATGGCAATTAGATAATTCCTAGAAGCACATTTCAACTTCATTACTTAGTTCTCATTCTAATAGATCATAACCTCTTCCTTGTGCATATTCCACATATAGAAATATTATTCTTGCGTATCTTCCTATAACTATGAACCTACAACCGCCTACCTCTCTTCCTTGTCTCTATACATGTAATGCTACTTTAGTCAGAACAGAAAACTAGTGGATTTTAGTTAAGGTTGACAACCATGAGATACTGAGGCAATTGGCACCTCAGCGTTCTGAATTTGAAGCAATAAATAGATACAATTTCTCCTATTCTTGCCATTCTTTTATGACTCTGAGAGATTGTTTTTGGCCTAATTGCCTTGGATTATTGGGTTTATGTGAAAATATGGTGGTATGTCATTTTCCAAGAAAGAAAGAAGAGGATTACTTTAAGCTTCCTGTATCCATTGTAAATTTATGGATTAGATAGAACTGTAAAGATTTACAATTGAAGATTGATTGAGGCTTTCTTTCAAGTTCTACTGATTTATAGTCAAGATTATATTGAGATTATGTACAATTTGATGTTTTAAAGAAATTCTGGACCTGAATTTACCGAATTATGATAGCTTTTCTGGTTCTAACTCCTTACTCCCCACCAATAAATGGGTTTTAAGAAGGTTAGAGCTGACTGCAAGGAAGGGAGATTAGGAACCTGATACAGAAAAATTATTTATATTATTCTTAGTTTTGAAATTTACTCATGCATGATGATGCTTTCATAATGTTGTAGTGTAATTGTCTGTATTGGTAGCAAAATGCATGATGCATGTTCTATACTATTGCCAAAATTATTGGAATTTTTACATACATTTGGACAAAGAGTCAGTACCACCTGCATTATACAAGACTTTGTACTGTTGCAATTCCAGGTTTTTGGCTCATGAATAGTTATGGAAGCTATCATTAACAGAAAAACTCCCCTTCCTCCTGACAAAAATTTCAATATTCTGATTTCATGAAGAAACAATACATTACTTGCTGACTTTATGATAATTCTATATTGCAGTTTCGCGAAACTCTTATAAACTTGGGGCCTTTTTATATCAAGGTAAGCCATGTCATCTTGGATTTTATTTACAGTCTTACAGATCTATCAAACTATACTGGGTTGTTTGTTATATGTTTTATGAATAAATAGATGCTTCATTTTTTTCTAAAAGTACTCTAGACAGCACACGTGTAGTTTTTTTTTTTCGTTTAAATTTTTGATAGGCCAACCTTTTGGATGTAAAATGTCTTTTGTAATGGTCAGTGACACACATTACACTTTTATTATTATTTTTTTGGTACCGATGTGTATCTTGATTGCTTGTGTCCTAATGTTCAGGGTTTTTAGATTCTAAAGTCTTGTTTATTAATTCTTGTTGTTCTTTTGACAGAAGATCTTGTGTGCATGATGTTACTTGTTTTGAAATTTTGATTCAAGTTAAGCTGAATTTTGTGCTATTGATGGCATTGATGGTATATTAAAAGCTTTTCCACTTGGATAATTTGCCATTTTTACCGAGAAAAAGGATTGTGATCTTCCTTGCTTGCAAAAGCTGTATTGCTTTATAGCTCCTATAAACCTGTTGCTATCAGAATTGGAATTTCCTTCACTTCCTTCCAGACTCCTGGCTTTGGGATTTTAAGTTTTATTCGATACCCCTTTTGACATCAGTACTGACCTCATCCTAATTTTGTTTATTAAATGCTTTCTGGAGAGATATCTTCATACTTCGTGGACAATATATGGAAAACTACTAGATAATACTTGGGTGAGCATCCTCATACTTTTTGCAATGGTACTCCTTGTTAAGTTTCCAACCTAAAAGCCTAAGCTATACGGTGGAGGGCCCATACAAGTATATGAAGCTATAGCAAGCCCTTTATTTGGGCAATGTGGGATAGGATGGATTCTTCCCATTAGGTGGAGGTACCGCATCCGCTTTACAAGCCCAAGACCTCACAAGTGCCTATCTGAAGTGGGAGAAGAAACCTATAACATATCCCCCCACCCAAACCCGCAGTGTCCTCATTGTGTTCGACCACCCTGCCTACCCATGTTGGGACACCTTCCTGGTATGAGCGCTTGACGTGGCATTGGATGAGGGACCGGGTTTGGGTCTTATACCATTTGTCACAGATCGGGTTCCAACCTAAAAGCCTAAGCTATTAGGTGGAGGGCCCATACAGGTCCAACCTTAAAAAATTTGTATATTATTATTTTTACATGTCTTGTTTGTTCTTATATATAATGTTCGTTAATACCATGTCATTTTGGTGCATGTTCCTTTTGGGTGTACATGCATCAGCTTACACTGTGTGTCCAGTGGATGAATAACAAGTATAGGGGCTGGTAGTGAGTTATATATGAGAGTTTGAAGGACAATCACTTCTCTTTGTTATGAAATACGTAAGACTGGAATTCTATTGATTAAAACCCTAGAAGGGTTTATGTAGATTACAAGGCATGATAAATTAAGGGGCAAAGGAGGGAAGGGATTGGGGAAGGGATGAGCGAAGAGGCACTGTAAGGTGCTAGGGCACAACATACAGAAAGACCATGAAGCTGGTGATCTGATGGCTGGCGAGGGATGGTGGGGTGAATCAATGGTTTGATCTAAGAGGAGACCAGAGTTGTCCTCTAGATCTTCGAGAACGTGATTCATGATGCTGTACAATACACTGAGTGGTCGCATGCTTGCCATAAGAATTTTACTGCCATGATTGTTGTTTATGCTTTGAAAGGCAGGGCAGGACCCATATGGGTTCAGAGGCTAGGATTAAGTTTGGGGTTAGGGTTATAAAGATTTTCAAGATTACAGTTTTGTAGGTATTTGGACTTAATTTGTTGGTATGAAATAGTTGTTTATTAGATTAGTGTATTCTCTGATAAAAAGGTGCAGGTTTAGTTTCTTTGAATGTTTGTTAAGGCTAGTTTTAGGTTTAGCAAGTTAATTTTGGGTTGTTTTGGAAATCTTTGTTATTCTATGTAAATCATGATTTTGTTAAGGTTTTCTTGGAAAGCTAGTTTTGTGTTTTATGTGTAATGGATCTGAGAAGAATTAAGTAATGGGGATTCTGGAGGATTAAAACCAAAATGAATAAAAATAAATTAAATTTAGTATTTAGAAAAAAAGGTAAATATTTATAGAGAATATTGAAATATCTCTGCTAATTTTAACCAAATCTGAATTTTCCAAGATATTTTAGGGTATATTGCAGCACCTCACATATCCATACTCCTCAACTTTATCCCTTAAATTGATGGGTCGAAAACCATGACCAATTTGCAATTAGACGATGTGGTTGGGGGCGAATACATATCACAATTGGTTAATTGCTGGCTCTTCGCTCTTCACTCTTCACTGATCCACTGAACTCGGTTGATGTTGCTCCCCTGATTATGTTTGCCATAAACTAAAGAGAAGCATCGAGGGCCTAGATGATGAAAAGAAGGCATCACGTGCCTTTACAAAAATGGATGACATCACGTGCCTCCACAAAAGAAATCAAGCCTTAATGGATTTAACACAAAGATCCTTAGGATGCAATCACATTTGAATTTGATCTGTAGAAGCCTTATTGAAGACGAAGGCATCATGTGCCTTTATGCAAATGGATGACATCGCATGCCTCCATAAAAGAAGAAACAATTTAGACACAAGATATTCGATGAGCACTCTCTAGGAACCTTGTGGTAGCTACAAAAAAGTCGATTGATAAGGAGAGTTTTTCAAAGAAGTGCTTCTGAAAAGTGAAAACCCTAAAAAACATGATGAAAGAAAAAGACGGGCCATGGGATCAAAATGCAAAAAGATCCTAAGTGAAGAATAAATTAAGAGACTGGAAGTTTTATTGATTACTGCCTGCCAATAGAAAGAAATTGATAAAAGATGATTCATAGAAGTGAAATGGTTCTACCAATCTGTTACCATGTTATGAAATGAAGAAGGTTGGAATTATATTGATCAAAACCCTGAAGGGGTTTATAGATATTACAAAACATGATAAATTAAGAAAGTAAATATTTGGAGAGAATCTTGAAATATTTCTAATAATTTGACCAAATTTAAATTTTCAAAGATATTATGTGGTATATTGCACTACATCACATAACTGTGCACCTCAACACTTTTTTTACAATTTATTTATTTATTTATTTTTATAAATTTTTTATGTGGGATTCTTGAAACTGTTAAGGCTCTCTGCAATAGGTGTAATATGCTTAGAATATGTTGAGACAAGTAGAGAAGGCTATCCCACATTGATTGAGGGAGACAAAGTAGACCTTGCTTCTCCTCTATATAGTAGGGAAAGAGCTGAGTCATTTAGCTCGCATTGGACTGAAAAACATAATAGATGTTCTGGTGGACTTTGTTAGGTTGCACAAGTCTTCTTTGGCTACATAGTTAATATATTATTTGTCATTTCACTTGTAACTTTTACTTCTTGAAAGCTTTTATGTTTATCAAGAAGTTGTTATTAAGTAAAAATGAAACACGCATTTTTTATTTATTTGATTCTGAATATCATTGGTGCTGAATGGAAATATGGAATGAGCATTAATAATTGACCTAGAAAAATTCGTAATAGTTAGTAAGTTAAAATTGTTCTATGGTGAAATTCATTATTTTAACCTGATTTTCTTTGAATATACAGCTTGGACAGGCCCTGAGCACTAGACCGGATATATTGCCAACTGTATATTGCCAAGAGCTTGCTAAGTTACAGGTATACTAGCTTTCCTTGTTCCATGAGTCACTTTACTGTATTCCTGGATTGATGATCCAAATTTCTGACTCACTTCAAATTGATTCCATGTGATTTTCCTTTATCATTCTTACAGTTGAAACTTTTCTATTTATGCTAGGATCAAATACCCCCATTTCCTACTCATGTTGCGATTAAATCTATGGAATCTCAGTTGGGTGTTCCTGTTTCACGAATATTTGCTGACATCAGCCCAGAGCCTGTGGCAGCAGCATCCTTGGGACAGGTGTATAAAGGTTAGAGAATTTCTGCTGTGGATGGGAAGATTATATGGAGATATTGTAGCTGTGGCTGTTTTAGTATTTTCTCCACACCACTATTTCGGTGTGTAGAGAAGGATCTGTATATTTGTTGAAATCTTGAGCTGAATGCTTTCTTTTGTTGCTTCAAGTCTTGCAGCTCACCTGCTTACCGGAGAGCTAGTAGCTGTGAAAGTACAGAGGCCTGGCATGTCGCTTTCATTGACCCTTGATGCCTTGTTATTCAATATGATAGGAGGCCAGTTAAAGCGATTTGCAAAGGCTCGTAAAGATCTGTTAGTGGCAGTGAATGAGATGGTAAGCCTTCCATATCTCTAAAGACTCTAATGTAATAAAATCCTCACCTATTTGATTAATGATGATTCACAATTTATGACATCTTTTTTTGTTAAAAATGCTGGAGATTTGACCACCTTGATAATCATGTACATAGTTATTAAAGGCGCAAGGCGCACCCTAGGCGCAAAGGGCTCCTAGGGCCTAGGCGAAAGGCGCAAAGAAAAGGGTGGGCCTGAGGGAAGTGAGGCGCACATTTTAATAAAACTACAACTAAAATATTTGATTAAATGCCACTAAGAAAGGTAAATCAATTTACACAAACAATTCAATACTCCCACTTTTTTGGCCTATAAGCGCAATTGGTTAGAGCAATAGAGCATTATGCATTTGTACAAAGGTTGTAGGTTCAAATCGTACATAGGCCTTTTTTGTTCTTTTGTTTAGTATAGCAAGCTAGGCTGCACAGCCTGCAGTTAGCACAATTTACAATTGCACATTGTCACAGCTTACAACTCAAAATGCCACATACAATCAATTAGCACCCAAGCGGGTAATTATAATATGATTCAAATCATTCAATATTTCAATATAGAAATAACATAACACAGGGCATATAATGGAGCGTTGGAGGATTTGGAACTAAAAGGAAAAGCAAGGAAAAGAAAAGAGAGCAGCTATTAGAAGAAGATTCAGCAGCAGTTGTGGAGCAACATTGAACAAGAAGCAGAAATTAAAAAAAAAAAAAAAAAAACCAGAGCATTCCAAGAAGAAGAAGAAGAAGAAGAAGAGGGGGAGAGAGAAAGAAATAGACTAGGCCGTGAGAGGAGGAGAAGAAAAAAAAAAAAACAGAGCAGCCGTGAGAGAAGAAAGAAAAAAAACAGAGCAATGCAGTGCGTAAGAGGAGGAGGAGGTGAAGAAGAAGAAGAAGAAGAAGAAGACGAGGAGGAGTACCTGACTGCCTGAAATCTTCATCGGAGAGGCTGAGAGAGAGAGAGAGAGAGAGGGGCAGTGAGTTGTGGATGCACAGATGAGAAGTTAGGGCAACACGTTGCGTGATCAATTTTCCCACCTTTTTCCTTCTTTATTTATTTATTTATTTTTTTTAAGTAATTGATAATTAATGGGCTGATCAAATGATCCAATGGCTAAAATTAAAAGCAATGTAGTGAACCATCAGGAGCGCCTTAGATGTGCATTATGCCTCAGAAAAAGTCCTCGCCTATGCGCGCCTTAGATGTGCCTGAGGGAAGTCAAGTCGCCTAGGCTTAGGCAAAGCCCAAGCCCTTCGCCCACTGGCGCCTAGGTGCACGCCTTAATAACTATGATCATGTATCAGATGTTCATGTTGACCTAAGGTGTAATAGGACTCCCAGTTACTAACCACCGTGTTGGGGTTTCAAATCCCTACTTGCCCACAATTGGCCCAAAAGTGGAGTTGCTGTCCCTCCCATTAGTCAATATACCTTTGATCTGTGTTAGCTTTTCCTACATACTTGCGTGGCCTTCCTAATCTTCTGTGAATCTTGCTTTTCTTCCTACTGAAATAATTTCAATGGACGGACTTGATAACTTCATTGACTGGACTCCTGATGCATAATATTGCCTGTATTAATTATCTCATCGAACTCTTATATATTCCTCAGTTAATTATGAATAATCCCATACTACCCCTATTTTTGTAAGAATTTGTAATTTTTTTGGTTGTTTTGCCTATGTTATTTTTGCCCTAGTTCTATTATTTTTACCCTAGGTCTATTATTTATAAGAGTTTTTCACACCCTAATTGCTATTGATAACTTTATTTGTAGTCTACATGGTTCAATTTCTCTTTGATGAAATTTATATATCATAATTTATAAGTGAATTATCGACATGTCATCAAAATTTATATAAAACTATTGTTGTTTTTTATTTAGCACAATGCCTTCATTTTGCTTTTCTTTATGCATAGCATCTTTTGTTTAAATTATTATTTTATCAATGAACAGGCTTATGGATATCTTATGTTTCTCTTGATTGAACAGGTCAGACACATGTTTGATGAAATTGATTACATTCTAGAGGGACAAAATGCTGAGCGGTTTGCTTCTCTCTATGGCTGTTATCCACGTAAGGGGTTCTACACTTGTAACCAGTGCATTATATTTGTCAGTTTTGTTAAACATAGTATCCAGAACTGCAGTTTGGTTTCCTTTGTAAATCCTAAAATTTTATTATATAAATGCTTTTGCAAATCTACATGACTAGAAATATTGCAAGAGATATGGAATTCATGGGATTTTTTTGCCACAATACGAGTGAATCTTTGCTACTATACAGCATTTTATAGTTTAGCTGTTAAGTGCTTATTTGGGTGGATGTCTTAAGATTGTAACCAACAGTTCATTTTATTTGTGAGTTTTTATATGTCAACTTAATATTTGGAACTGGATTTCAGTTTCCTTCGTGAATACTATAATTATATCATCTAAATGCTCTTACCAATCTACAGGGACTGCTCAACTGCTGAGGCATTTTTCCCCAAGAAATATTGCAAATGTGAATATTTTTATAGTATGTCACCTTATAGTTTAGCTGCTAAAGCCTTATAGTATTAATGCATTGAAGTTTGGGTACAATTTCTTGCTTCTCTGGGGGCCTACATAAGGAGGATTCTCTGTGCCTTGTTTCCGATTCCATCCTCCATTGGCTTGGACTCATATGGGTTCTGATATTAGAAGAGCCCCCCTGTTGTTTATTTATTCATTCCTTTCCTTATAGGAAAAGCGTAGAGGATCCTCCGTATGTAGGCCCCCAGAGAAGCAAG
>JAESVK010000146.1:1451949-1468323 GCA_017140935.1 Hamamelis virginiana | reverse complement strand
AATGACTGTATATATATATATATATATATATATATATATATATATAGAAGTGTTACAGTCAGGCCGGCCTGACTGTAAAATTTGTGCAGTCACCTCATTTTGGGGGTGATGCAGGGCACAGGTCACAGTTTCGACCGTTGGATATCCTATTCAGGAAGTGCTTGTCATACAGAGGGGGAACATCTAATCCAACGGTCAGTTTTACGAACTGTATTTTAAAATTGAAGATATGGAGCCAACCTTGCATAATCTTATGCAAGGCCGGCCTTATAATAGAATGACTGTATATATATATATATATATAATGACTGTATATTTATATATATATATATATATATATATATATATATATATATATATATGACAAAATGTGGGTGAGTGAATACTTTATTGTAGTAAATAAATTTGGATTAGTTCAACCAGACAATGACATGGAAGAATCATTATCAAGTCCCATATTAAAAAAATGATTTTTTCTTCTCGTGGTGGAATATGGGAAACAAGCTTTCCTGATCCTTTTGGACTCATTCCCGATGTGTGGAGAAAGAAAGTGACAGAGGCATTTTCACTTTTAACTAATGCTGCCGTCCCTTGTATGCTTCATTGCCTGTTTTTCTACCCTTGAAAACTGAGCGCTGCAATCATTTAAAAAAAATAAAAGAAAAAGAAACCTAGAAGTATTTATGTGATAAGTCTCATGTGACACGTGGTTTCGGCCTAGAGTGCTTAACATTAACTGCATGATGACCCTCGTCATGTGTTGGCACGTGATTGGTTATTTGGATTTGAAGGGTCGGTCAATTATAGTAAAATGTAACATTTTTTTTTTTAATTGTGAAATTGAGTAGAAATAAGGGGAGATTTCCAAATCAAGATTAAGCATATTGTACCATTCTTTTTTTTATACGTAGTTTTATATTATTTTATTTTTCTACATTTTTCATGAGGGATGAATTTGAATTAAGAGAGAAAAGGAAAGATGCCTTATAGGCCTGAGCTCTGCTCCAAATAAAATAGACAGAGGTTGGGTTTTAAGGGAGAATCTTATCACTGGAAAAAAAAGAAAAATTATAGTGGTCCAACACTCTTACCTAATCATCTCCATCTTTGTTATTATCTGAATTATTTAAATGCCAACTAAATATATAATGCAGTATCAATGGTTTTGCAATCCATTAAAACTTGAAACTTGCATAAGAATGGCTAGGATCCATGAATAATGGCAACTAGGGGCAGGGGCAGGAAATAAAGTGGTGACAACAGCAATAGTGCTTTTTGATTTTTGATTTTTGATTTTGAATATGTTATTTTCCAATATTGGCTCAAATTCTAGTCTAGTTCCTTAACCAACTACAATTCCTTAACCAAGCAAACTGGTGGAATTTGAGCTAGAATTAAGCCTCCTATTCCTTCCTTCCTTCAAATACCTCAAAAAGTTTGAAAATTTGTTAACAAGTTCATCCATTGTGCTAGGATCTAAACTTGTGTCATATTCTCTGTAATGGTTACAAATTATCACTAGGTCAAGACAACTGTGATTCCTAAATTTTATTGCCTCCAAATTCTGCCCTCAAATCTCAAGTTAAGCATCTAATGAAAGTCAATAAATAACTAGTTACCATAAATAAGATTAAAACTTTATGTTTCAATAGTAAATTTAATTAGAATGTAACTACATTTCATGATTATATAATTATGTAAATCAATACATGATAAATATATTATGGTGATACATAATAACTTATTGTTTTATGAAATTGGTTCCATGATCTGATACATTATATAACTGCATGATAGTTTAAGCTATATAAAAGAATCCCTTAGAAAACCTAGAAAATAAAAAATTAAACTTCTTCAATTGAAATGATGGAAAATTAATATTAGGTCAAAATAAGGAGAGCTAATTGCATGCTAAGTTTTCAAGATTGAAATTTGATGTAATGTTCTAATAATTGTGCTGGGACTCTGGGAGATCCAAGATTGCCATCAAAAACAAGATCTAAAACCTTGATTAGGGAAGATAGAAGAACTAGTGGCCAAAGGTTGATTCTTAAAAAAAAAAATGTTGTGTTTCAATTTTTTTTTTTCCTTCGTGGGATCAAATTATGTTTTGGCAGTTAGTTTTCTCACATGAGTTTTGACTTAGTAGTTCATGCATCTTCCTTTATGGGATGAGGTTATGAATTCAATTCCTCGTGTATGAGAATTGGCACATTTGTTGCCCTCCTTCTCCATTAACAATTAATCACTAGCCTGATGTATATTGTTTGGCAAAAAATAAAAATAAAAACTAGTCTTCTCACATACTTGACATTTTTTTGTTTTTTTGTTTTGTCAACTATAGTAGCCTAGACTTGCCCCAAACCCTCCTTAATAATAATAAATGAAGATCAATGTATTTGTTTATGTTCGAATCCGATACTTCTCTTCTCCTCAAAGTAAAAATTTCTCTCTTCTTTCAAAGTAGAGATATATGCCACTTGACCAATAAGTCATTGGCACATACTTAGGCACCGTTTGGATTTGTTTTTTATAAGTACTTATTTGCTTTTTTAAAAATTTGCAATATATAATTTCTTAGAAAAATTTTGAAAAAGCAAATAAGTACTTATAAAAAACAAATCCAAACGGTGCCTTAATTTTCAATAAGCACAGAAACTATATTTATTCAAAAAGATAATTTTTTAATATATATATAAGATGTGAATCAATTTATAGTTCATCATACATTCTTCATAATATATACTATTATGTATTAATTAGAAAGTTTTCATTGCTCTTAATAATTCAAATAATTCCTGAATGTAAATTTCTCACTGTGCCCTAAAATTAAATGAAGGACAATCAACGGTCTTCAAAATGTCAATAAATTGTGGAAATCATATGCAAATGATCATGAACGATCAATCATAGTTGGTCAGCAAGGTTACCATGGACTTCACCCCAAAGTAGAGAACCTAACACCCCAACCTGCATGCATGCCACATGTGAAGCACACAGAGATAATACAATACAACCATCTTCAGTTACATATAGATACAATGTTTGTTTAGCTGTTTTTGACTCCGTCTTCCAAAGCGGCCTCATGCTTCCACCACGCGTATGCACCCATTTTTAGCATGATGAACCTACCCCTTTTTATAGCAAAATTTAAATATAAAAATAATAATTTCCCTTTAATTTCAATTTTTCCTTCTTTTGTTTTTTGTTTTAAAAAATATTTCTTAACAAACCAAAACCAAAACCAAACTGAAACAGAATCCTCTCGCAGGGTTTGCCTCTCTCTCTCTCTCTCTCTCATTCTAGAACATCTCTCTCCGTACTTTCTCTCTCTATTATTCGTCGTTATCTCCTTCAATCACCTCTTAACTTGTCTCTCTCTCTCTCTCTCTCTCATGGCATTTTCTCTCTCCTCGCTCCTCCTCGCTCCTCCCGGTACACTCTCTCTCTCTCTCTCTCTCTCTCTGAAACATTAATTTCATGCATTAATCGTAATTAGTTTAATTTATTGTTATTAATTGTAATTGCGTGATAGGTTAATTTAAATCTTCTGTTCATGTTCATGAATTTCATTGTAATCATTATCTCGTTTTTGGATTGAATTTGCTGTACATGTGATCATAATCAATTAACCCCGAGATCTATGAATATATTATTAAATATTGATTGTTTTGTATTTGGTAGTTTGAATTTGAAATTAATTTTGTTCTTTTTTTTTTTTTTTTATGGCAGGTTAACCTCGATTATTCGTAATTCGAAAATGTTGTTGTTATGAGTATCGAATTTTTGGGGCATGCGAGAATAGGCTTTTCAATTTTTTTTTCAAGCTTTAGAAATCAGATTCTGTTGTTATTTGTTGTTACTTTTCTCATCCTGATCAAGGAAAGCAGAAGCAATAATATGGGGTATCTCAATTCAGTGTTGTCATCCACCAGCCAAGTTCATACCGACGATGCGCCAGTTAGCGGTGGCGGCCTAAGGTTAGTTATTTCTATATTTGTAAATGGTTGGATCTAGAAATGTTCTAAACTGGTACTTTCTTGGGGTTGCGTGTAATTTCTGTATAATCCTAATGTGTTTTTCGTTTGCGTGTCAATAACCGTTGATTTTCAATACAATTTCATGTATAATTCGGATGATTTATTTAATTTAGTAAGTATTTTTGGATTGTATATTAATTGTTTAAAAACAATCTCGTGTGTGTGTGTGGATTCTGATATATCTGTTGTATTTAGCAAGTGTTTTTGGTTTGCAATATCAGTAATTAATTATGGATTCTGATATATCGATTGCATTTAGTAAGTGTTTGCGGGTTGCATGTCGTTAACCATTGGTTTTCAATGGAATCTTTATGTATATTTTATTAAATTTGATATATCCTTTGTATTTGGCTTCTTCTTTTCAATTTGAAATATGAAATAGATTTCTAATTGAGGGTTTAATGACGAACCTAAGCTTACCTAGAAAAATATAAAAAAAATTAGAAAAAGGGAAAAGTGGAAAAAGGGTTCTATATAAGTGTTGGATTTTACGAAAATGAGTTTTCTTGAGGAATTCAATTTGATTTATGATATGTGTGAGTTTGAAGTTTCCATAATTTGCCAACGCTCAACATATATCTGCTCGATATTTGGTTTTCTTTGTCAATTTCAGAACTGCCATGGTTCTTCTAAATGGAGTACCTTGCATGCAGACAGAGTGCATGTCATTTATCCGCAGTCTGGCATCATTAACGTTGAAATAAATCCATGTCTAAATATTTTTGTCGTGTTTGACACCCGTCAGCATTTATGAAGAAACTTAATTAGTTATCATTTTTGGGATGTTAGTAGGCTTTGACATGTTAAATCCGACAAATGATTGTGCTTGGACTGTTTCAACTGACAACAAATTAAATGGCACAACATGTTGTAGAATTTGCAATTGCATGGTTTTGGTGATGTGATCTTGGACATGTGAATTTGGCAATTAGAAGTTTCAAAAAATTTGATGTGGAATTATTATTAGTGCATAGTTGGGACACGTGCGTCTAATTAATTTTTTTTTTAAAAAATAATCAGCCATCAATTTTTTTTTTCTTTATAATATTTTAGAGGCAAGACTATACATTGTAATAGTCCAAGGTCTAGATGTCTGCTCTGGTGGTGTTGTCATAACTAGTGATAATAAATGCTTAAATAATATAACGGTCCGCAGTAAGCAATTTTTTTACTCTCCAAATCTCTCTTCTCCACTCTATCATAACTAGTGATAATAAATGCTTAAATAATATAACGGTCCTCAGTACCCCCCCTCTATCTTCCATAATTATCTCTCTTCCTTGTTCTCTTTTCAACTTGCTACAGTCATTCCAAAATGACTACACACCTTAGCAGGCTTTCTCTTGGTTTGTTCAGGATTTACTTTATTCGTTAATATAATCTCTTAGTAAGAATTAAGCAATAACTCTTACAAACTATATTAGTAGATAAACAAGAAGGTATTCCCCGCATTTTTCTTATTAAAATGTGGTTTCCTTCCCTAATTGTTAGTTTCCCATTACCATTGATTTGGATTATGCATCAAAGGTTAAATTGAGAATCATGACGGTTCACAGTCTAATTGTTTATTTTGATTGTGTTGTCAATGATAATCTAGAACGTTTCCTTGTTTGGAGGAACTTTTCGTTGGTTATATGAGAGGCAACTGCGTAAACAGTATGGTATGTTTTTTACTTGCTGACTGGTCTTGGCCAAGTTTCATGGCTAGCCACTCTCCCAGCCACCAATTGGGCTTTGTTTTCAAAGAGGGGGACATTAGGTTAAGAGCCGCTTGTAAAATGTTCTCAAACCTTGATGGATCATACTTCCATCTATAAAGCCAGTACTTAATGGTTGGGAAAGGCTTGTTGGTTCTGGTTCTGTTTCAGTGTTTTAGGTAAATTAAATATAATTCTACTTATTTATATATTAATAATCGGAGTTTGGCTCATTGATTTGTTTTGGCAGTAATAGTTTGACTGTTTCATAGGACAGTTGAATGATCTTGATGTCCAATCCAATTTGTTTCTTTTTAACCTTTTTCATTTTATTTATTTATTTATTTTTTCTTTCATTCTTCTTCTTTTTCCTTTTTCAAAGTGATGTTTGTTTTCAATTTATATATGAGTCTGATTGACAACATGTATGGTTTAGCTCTTGGGTCCTTTATCTAGAACATTTCTTCTTTCAATTATGTCCCCATAATGTTGGCTTTATTGTAGGAGCGTCAAATCTTATTCATGTGTACAGGTTTTAAGTTGGAAAAAACAACATGTATGGAAGGACATGACATGGACCCACTATTGCTTCATTAACCAACAGTTGGGTTGTGCATCAATTTAATGGTTTCAGTGGATAATTTAGCGAACAGATTGGGTGAATGATGAATTTGAGGCCTATCATACAAGTTTCTTGTTTAATTTTTTCTATATGGTTTTCATTTGATTTTTTCCTAAGAATTGATACTATTTATTTATTTATGTACTTATTTTTTGGACTTAAATATCTTAAACAACATGAATGCACATATGAGACCTGCAATGCCAAAGACAAAGAAGAAATTAGATATGAGATGGCATAGTAGCATCATGAAAAAATGGCGCATAAAGTTGAGCAGCCATAAATTGTTTGTTCATTTCATATAAGCTCTGTGAATTTTGTAGTAGAACCCCCTGTTTTGTTTTGATGATAAGATGATAAAACCATTTATGAAGTTATCATGATAGTCACAGAGAAAACTTCAGCTTTGCTCACAGTTAACTTCTCATCAAGTGAGTTAAGCTTTCATGGATGTCCATACGAGTACCCAATAATATGCAAAAGAGCCTGATAATAAGTTTCCATGGGTATTAAGCCTCCTCCCTAAATAAATAAATAAAAGGCGAAGAGTTTCTATTGGGTAAACATTTTATAAGTACTACCATAATGTTATTCTTTCTTGCTGTATCATTCTCCAGCTTGACAAAATTTCCTATAGTTTGATGTTAAGTAAGGAAAGCTTCCATTCTTCAAGTTTTTACTGAGATTATAGATTGAAATGCCCTTCTCTTCATCTTGTTGAAATGATATCAGTACCCATGTGTATAATAGTAAATCCAGTTACATTATCTGTATGCGATACTAAATCCAGGCACGTTAAATGAACAGTCAAGTTATATTTTTAAATGGCTATCACATCATTTATGCTTTTACAGTGCTTTGCAGTTGGTAATTTCAAAGAGGATTTTATTCATGTTATAAAATGGATTAAGCATTAAGTGCTGATATTGAAGTACACTGACAGATATTAATGACAGTTCCTTGCCTAAATATAATTTATACTCTCTCTCTCTCTCTCTCTCTCTCTCCCCCCGGTAGCTGGATTGAAAAACATAATTCAGTTGCAGCGTGTCAACCAGTTGAGCCAGGGTTCATGATCAATTTACTTGTGTATTGATCCCAGAAATCTCATTGATACTAAATGCTATGTGGAATTTTGATTATAAAAAGGAACTTCTGATTCTTTGGCATTTTTTTCATATATCATTCGTAGTAGTAAGATTGCACTGCATGTTTCTCATACTTAATGTGACGTGTTATCTGGAAACAGTCAGAATGGAAAGTTCAGCTATGGATATGCAAGCTCTCCAGGAAAAAGGTCTTCAATGGAAGATTTTTATGAGACAAGAATTGATGGCATTGATGGAGAGATAGTAGGTCTATTTGGAGTCTTTGATGGTGCGTATTTCTATCTTACTCATCGCCCCTCTGTTACCTCCTTTAGTCTCTAGTATTTTGGATGTATTATTGTCATAAATACGTAGTTACATTATTTTTTTGGAGAATATGAATACTTCCACTTCCACTTGTAAAATAGTGATTAATGACTCTGTTTCATCCTGCTTGCATGGATGATGGTGCCATTGTTACAGAAAAGTCAATCTCTACTATCAAGATGGCCACTCCTTTTACAATTTGAATACCCTTGGCTAATTTCTTATCTACATCACGCTTTGCTACTTTCATATTGGTCTCATTCATAAATAATAAGGCCTTTGGTATTTTTGATACATCATATATTTGGCATGCCTATACTGATTGCATTGTCCATGCTTCGTCAAAATCTTAAAGATGAGACATTATATATTACATGAAAATGAATTAATAGTCTTTTATTATCACCCTCTTAAGCAAGCGTGGGAAGGTAGATTCTTTATTTTCGGCATGAAATCAATATGTGTATTATTTTCTATCCTCAACCTTTCATCCTTTGCAACTTCTTGGATGATTTTTACTACTGTAATTGGCTTTCTTGTAACTATTCTCACCTACACAGTGTCCTCTACTTCTGTACCTGTTGAAGGATATCACTAGATTAGCACGTTGTCCACCCTACGGTATGTTGAAGTTTCTACCAGAAGGATGTGCTGAAAAGATTTTATGCAGAGTGGGCATTTGGATATTTGCTTCACTGTGGTTGCAGAACCTTAAGCCAGCTGTCAAGGGTGGTTTTTGGCTTGGGATGAGGGATTTAGAAGGGAAAATTACTGAATTTGATGATTTGGTATTTGAACTTTGTTTCAAGAGTATAAGATCGTTGTGCCTTTGATTTGCATGCAAGTTTGATCAAGGATTGTTGAGCTTATTCTGTCTCGATTATGTTCGTATGGCATTATGTTCTTTGCCACACTTACTGCTGTTTTGATTACCCATCCTCGGGATCTTAGTTGGCATGTAATGCAATACTTATGCTCCTCCTGCTAATCTTAAACCATTTATGATGGCTGTCGGTTGGTGTAGCTTTTCATAGGGGCAGTTAAACTTGCTTTTATTTTGTGCCTGTTTACACACCTCTGCATAATCATCTTTCATTTGTTTTTGGTTCCCTGATTTATTTAATGTACAGGCACTGTTAACTAACAAAGCGTCTTCTCTTTGTCAATTATGTAAAAGCCACGTGTAACGTGCTAGTTAATGATAGAACTAAGGTTGGTGTCACCATCTGTTTGCAAGAATATATCTTTGAAAAGTCGAAGTTGATAATGTTGCATATTCTGGTTTTGTGGATGTTTCAGGTCACGGGGGTGCAAGAGCTGCGGAATATGTCAAACAAAATCTTTTCAGTAATTTGATTAGTCATCCAAAGTTCATTTCTGATACCAAATCAGCAATAGGTTTCCCTCCTCCTTACTGTCCTATTACAGTTGCTCTCTTAATGTCCTAAAAGTGCTCATTTAACGAACTAATGAATTATTTTTTCTTACATTGCTCCCATCCTTCAGCTGATGCATACAATCATACAGATTCTGAGTTTCTGAAATCAGAAAATACTCAGAACAGAGATGCTGGATCAACTGCTTCCACTGCCATCCTTGTTGGTGATCGTCTGCTGGTTGCTAATGTTGGGGATTCTAGAGCTGTTATTTGCAGGGGTGGTAATGGTAAGACTGGAAGCTTCTATTTTTAATTTTTTTTTTTTTTTTTCTTTTTTGGGGGGGGGGGGTGGGGGTGGGGGTGGGGGTGGGGGTGGGAGGGGAGGTTTAGTTGTTGCCAGTTTCCTGTGCTTCGAGAGTTTTCCAAAAAATTTCTTTGCATATTTGTTTTTAGTCGATGTTTGATGTGCCAACTGTTTCATATATATATATATTGGAGCAAACCTGGGTTCCAGAACTTATCAATAAGATCTCTTATAATAAATTCTAATTGTATAAGAAATTTATTTTGATTAGATGATCATGACTGTTTAATCAGTTAGGTCTCATCTATGAATTTTTTTTTTTTAAATTTTAATTTTTTAATAGTACATTACACTTATCATAATACATGAGAATAAAAATGTTAAAGAGAGGGGAGAAAATCAAGTGGGATGTATTATTAAAAAAAAAAACACATAGAAGGTGGAAAATTAGGTCGAACCTATATTTTAAATAAAAAATAAAAAAATAATAATCACCTCCCTTGTGCTAGCTGTGCCTTCGCCGGATGCTTATTCGCCTACTCTTTCACGGAGTGATGACTAACAGCCGGGGATTCGGTTAGTAGAGACTTTATTCCAACCACGGATGAGGATACATTTCATCCATCTTACCCCACCTATCCTTGATGAGCGGATATGCTTATGTATGCGTATGCGTATCATATTACGCCTAGGGGGGTGGGGGTGGGGGTGGGAAGAGAAGTTAGATAGGACCCATGCTTGAAACTTAAAAAAAAGATGAGAGAGTGAGAGAGGGGAGAAGTTAGGTGGGACCCACAATTTAAATAAAATAAAATAAAAAATCATGGAGACAGAGGAAAGTTAGATAGGATTCATATGTTTAATGAATTGAGAATCTTGAAAATCTTAATTTCAATTAATTAGTTGGTGCTAATGTTATAGTGCCATATCATTTTAAAGTCAGCCAAGAACCAATAAGAATGAAGGAGAGGAGATAATGAAGGAGGGAAAGACTATTTGAGTGCCACGTCAGACGTATTGCATTATAATACACACGCACGCACGCGAACACACAAATATATATGTATGTATGTATGTATGTATGTATGTATGTATGGAAATGATTCTATCAGCATATGCTTACTTTAGCTAAAGTAAGCATGAAGCTAATAGATAATTGTGGGATGCATATCGAAAAACTGATCGTTGGATTAAATACTGTACTTATGCATGTTATGCATGCCAAAAATCATAGTGATCCAATGGTTAGTTTCTCAAAAATGTCAATGAGAAAAACTATGATGGTTTTCAGTGGTCACAGTTTTTGACAATGATTTAATCAATGGAAGCAGTGGGGGGTTCCTGTATTCATAATTGTAATGGCTTCTGGAGGGAATTTTACACTATTCTCCATGCATCAAGAATTATGACTGGAATTGTACAAATGTTATGGTAAGAGCCTAAGTGTTTTTGAATGGATAGTTGGATACTAAGAGGAATCATCCTAGAAGTTTGTAGCAAAAGTAGCAAAATATTTCTTATTGGAAGTAAAAGAAGCTAAAAGTGATTTGCATTTCAATACTCCCTTACAACTCATAACAACCTAAGGAAATTTGCCAAATCTGTATTGTAAGTTATTTTCTTCTTGTTGAGTTATATTTGGAAATTTCAGAAGATATATTGTCATGCAGATGATTTTCATTTACTTGCTTTAGCTCCTGCTTTGTTGAAAAGTGATTTCTTTTATTTTTTCTTTCCTGTAATTTATCTGTATACAACTCTAGGAGTTCAAGAATAATATGAACTGTATTTATTTTCACCCCGCTTCCTTTTCTGCTATTTCATTTTTAGGGGAAAACATGTGCAGAAAATCTGTAGGAGATATCATAAAGGTGACTGAGCATGATTTGTTGAACATTATGCATGTGAAATATGATATTATTTGGAATCTAAGAGGACTTTGAATATGCTCAGTCGGTTTAAAAAATGTACTGTGTTTTGACACAGTACATTTTGGTCTTTGGTCTTGTGCTTTGTTAGCCTTGATTATACTTTTAAGTAATTTTATAAACATTGAGCAAAATGCAAAAGGAGGATGAAATTCAACTGCTTTTCTTCACATTTGATGGGCGCTGTTTTATTTGAGATTATGTTATTAGAGGAAAATACGATTGATGATGCGACTGTTTTGTTATAGCTTGGTTCTATTACTTTGGGAACTTTTCAATGGATTATTTGCTTGGTATAGTATTCACTGGTTCGCATGATCTACCCTTTAAAAGTATCTTGTAATTTCTTGCAGCCATTGCTGTTTCTCGAGATCACAAGCCAGACCAAACTGATGAGCGGCAACGTATTGAGGATGCTGGCGGATTTGTGATGTGGGCTGGTAAGCAAATCACATGATTGCTATTTGCGGTGTTGATTCTGAAGCTCTCCAATGAACAGGTAGATTTGTTGCATTATTGATGACTGAAAATTATGTCAACAGGAACTTGGAGAGTTGGTGGTGTTCTCGCTGTGTCTCGTGCGTTTGGTGACAGGCTCTTGAAGCAATATGTTGTTGCTGATCCAGAAATTCAAGTATGATTCTGAGTATTGATAGATAATGTTCATCAATACTATTTTATTATGCCAAGCCTCCTTATGGATGCTTATTGTGAAATCCTAAAATACTTGTGACACTTTTTCCCAAATTGAAGGTTTTAAAGGTAAAATAATAAATCTAATTAATTTAAATCATGGCAGCTCATCCACCACTTTCATGGATAAAACCCACTACCTTAAATTTTCCATAACTGTTCTAACTGAATGGATAACTAAAGAAGATAGAGGGGTATAAAGTGAGGCTAGGGGCACAATAATAGAGCATGCTACCCCCATCTAGTTTGTATAAAGTGATGTGAACAATTTTTTGACACAGTATCAGGTACACAGTTATTCGAAGGGCAATCCGAGGAGAGAAGAAATTGGCGGTGCTTAATTCTGAAATAATAAATTAAGGAACCTTTCAACTATTTTAAACAATTTTCTAACTCTATCTACATGAGCATCATTATTAATTATCTGATTTCTTGAACCTTTTAACTCTTTTCTACAATTTTCTAACTCTATCTACATGAGCATCATTATCAAAGCTGTCCATGACTATCAACTTATTTGTGCTCTAGCACAGTTGTGTGTCTGTTGTATTTTAGAAGTTTATAACTATATGCATTATTACTCATTGTAACTCAAAATATATTTGCATTTATAGTACTGTTATTTTTTAGAGAATTCAGTTGGAAATTGCTGAAATCCTGAAATTTCTTGTAATTTATGAATCAGAAGGACCCCAAAAATACATGAACTTATATGGGCATTGCCCAGGTAACCTCCCATTGAAGAGTTTTTAACTGGGCGTATACTTATACCGTCTACTGGTAGCAGTCCATGACGATTGCAGGTCTCTTTATGAGAGAAATGTTTTGTACTTTAGACAGTTGAGGTTAACATAGAGTGCTGTCCTTATTCTTTATGTCCATGACGATTGCAGGTCTCTTTATGAGAGAAATGTTTTGTACTTTAGACAGTTGAGGTTAACATTGAGTGCTGTCCTTATTCTTTATGCCCTGTTCTCCCATCCCCTCTTTTTCAGCTTTCTTTTGTTGCTGATATTTTTATGAAAAATGCAGGAGGAAAAGATTGACCATTCGCTTGAGTTTCTTATCCTTGCTAGTGATGGGCTCTGGGATGTCGTCACAAATGAGGTTTGCCATAAATTTCATTTGCACCACATTTTATCACGTCTCTTTCATTCTCATATCTGTAGTGGCTTGTGTATTTTGTGCTTTTGGTACTTGAAAAAATATTTCCTTCATTATAACTGGCCTATTATAAATTGTTTATTTTTATTTTTTGGGTTGTTTGTTCAACGCTTCAACCATATAAGTGGACAATTTGATTTTCCACATACCAAATTTGTTTGGTACTTCGTTTCAGGAAGCAGTAGCAATGATCAAACCAATCGAGGACCCAGAGCAGGGAGCAAAGAGGCTGATGCAGGAAGCATATCAGAGAGGCAGTGCAGATAATATAACTTGTGTCGTCGTTAGTTTCTTAGCCAACCGAGGGGGTTCCTCCCGTAGCAGCACTGGGTACTGGGTAAGCAACCAAGGGGATTCCACTCGTAGCATCTCCGGGAAAGCATCTGATCTCTAGCTCGGTGCTGGGGTTAAGTTCTCTACCTGCTGGAAACAGACTAGAATAAGAGTCAGTGGTTCTGATTTAGTCATAGGAAACTACAGTAGAATTGTACTGAATTAAAAATAGAAACGTAAAGAAACTTCCCAGGCTGCTAATGTGTATTACGTATTATCAGCCTCTAGAATAGAACTGTGTCCGGGGTAAGCTTTTGTACCTGGCTGTGGCTAAAAATGTGCATGTGTGAATCTGCAAAGACCTGAGTTTCCATTTCTTTCTTCTTCTTTTTTTCCTCACTGGGCAACTAAGTTTTCATTTCATGTAATTGTAGATGTGGTTAAAACTTTGGTTTCATTGATCTTGAGAGTTCAATTTACTTGTCAAATGAGGTTTTTCTCTTAATATATCTGTTTCATCGGTCGGTGATAGCCAGAAATCAAATTGTGATCCCTAATTTCTTATTGGGTCTGATTACAAGAGGTTGATCTTGCGATATATAGACATGAATTGGATTTAATTTTAGGTAAAAGCCTTTCCATTTCCTCTCCTACACGAGGACATGCTCATAAGTTTACAACAAACAAAAAAAAAAAAAAGAAAAAAAGAAGGGTAATAAAAATGTACAATATATATAAATATAGCTTTGGGTTAAATTTGATTTCTTCTCTTAGGAGGAAATGTCATCATCCAATGCCGGTCTGTCAAAGCGTAGTTCTGAGAGGTTGAATTGGATACTGTTTTAACCTTCGATATTTTGCTGAACTTAAAAAACTTAAATTTCGATATTGCACAAAATGGCCTTCCTCAATTGGTTTCCTAGCCCTTTCGGGTGGAATAACAATTGGCCATTTTGTATATCGCGATGGCATACTGATTTGGGAGGCAGAGCGACCGACTGTACAGTAGAGTTGCACCTGAATCATATCATGCATATTCCTCCACCAGTGTTCAGTTGTTCACATCAACAGAACCAGTCAGACCGGCTCAGTTCGATCCGGTTCATTGGTTTGATTTGGTTCAGTTTTATTTCAACCATACCTCGTCCAGTAAAAGCATATATATATATATATATATATATATTTTTAATGATAGTTGATAGGAATTGAACTTGTGATCTAACCTAATCCTACTCCATTCTTCTAAAATCTTTTACCAACTGTTTGTCTCAGTGGCTTGCTTTAATAGATTTATTGCTAACAAGGGGTAGGGTGTTTTACAAAATTTATATTATCCCTAACAAGGGGTAAGAAGTTTAACAAAATTTATACTGAAGGGGATGCGACATGTTGACAAATAGTGTGCTAAATAGAGAAAAATGTCCATAGAGTAATATATGGATCATTACAAAAATATTATGGCGTTTAAAATTAATTGTTCTTGCAGAGAATAATTTTTTACTCAATTTAGGAAATGATATAGAAGATGATAGAATATGGCATCATAATTTCACCTTACACTAGTAAAAAGTTTAAGGATTCTTAACCAAATAAGTCCTATTTCCAAGAGTTTTTTTACCAAAAAACCATAGAATAAAAACAATAACCGTTTAGTCCAAAAATATTATGCAAGACTAAAATGCCCACGGATACAGTATTTATTCAAAATTCCTTTCAATATTCATTCAAAATTTCTTGCTTTTAGGTAGACAACAGTTTCCTATTTTTGCCTAAATTCAATGAAATATTATTATTTGCCTAAAATCAAGAAAAACAATCAACAAAATTATGGAAAAAATTGTTAAGTTCTTTTTTCAAAACCAAAACAGAGCAAAGCAAAAAAAAAAAATAAAAAATTAAAATAAATAAATAAAAAACTGATGAGTTTATTTTTATTCATACACAATAAAATTTATGAGTTCATCTTTATTTGGACCCCATAAAAAAATTGTAAAATAAAAAATAGTTATAAAATAGAAATTGATGGGTTTAAATATTGTTGAACTTATCAATCTTTTTTATATGGAGATGCACAAAATATATATATATATATATATATATATATATGGGGATAGGTTCAACTAACCAATATATATAGGGATTGGTTCACTAACCAATTATTTTACCATTATATATACATTTCTCCTACAACCCTTGGATTAGGATAGATCCAATGGCCTACACTATGCTGACTTGGAGGAGAGAGTAATCTAATTAACTTCCCCCATGAGCCATCAGCCCCATTAGACCTCACCATACCTAACCAAGCACTCAAGCAGTCATCCTTATACCCATCCACTGTCGTCACCATTCAACCACCGGCCGACCACCATCGCCCACGACCCTCCCATTGCCGGCGACCACCATCACTGACCACCCTCTCGTCCTTTTTCACGATACCCATATTATTCTCTCCTATTCAAACCCAAATTTAAAAATCTTCATACCCACACTGCGATTACACTCACCGGCGATCATCTCATCTCCGGCCAGCATACCACGCTAGTCAAGAACGTCATGGTACCAAGGACAATTTGCATTCCTATCTCCCTTGTTGGCATGGGCTCGCCATTTTTGGTCAGCTATCATATCAGGGGAGAGTCTGACGCAGCGTTATAGCGGAAGTAAGGACTAGATATCGTTCTAGTAGACGAGTTGGTTAGATCTCATTCTAACAGACGGCTTCTTGAATCCACAAAAAGATAAACACTCACAAGGAGTAGAGAAAACTCTCAATATATTTGATAAAAGATGTGATGATTTGCCCAAAGGCTTACAACCTATTTATACTAGTTAATATGTTCATGTGGATACATGAACA
>JAESVK010000146.1:1383118-1403214 GCA_017140935.1 Hamamelis virginiana | reverse complement strand
AGAGAGAGAGAGAGAGAGAGAGAGAGAGAGAGAGAGAGAGATCCGAACCTTAAGCTTAATTTAAGGTCCACTTTTCACTGGGATTGGTAGTTTGAAAAACCGACCGTTGGATTAGATAATATTCTAATGTATGTCATGTTTGCCAAAAATCACAGTGATTCAACGGTCGGTTTTTAAGATACAGATTGTTAAACAGTTGTTACAGAATCCAATGGTAAATACTGTCAGAATGTTTCACGGCTGTTTTTTCAAAATACCATTTTAATTGATCAAGTTTATATATATATAGTAATTTTATTATAGGTACGTACACATATAATCTTATATGAGGACTTGTGTTTTAATCAATGTGGGATTGGTATTTTTAAATATTGTCTATTAGATTGGATACTATACTTATGCATGTCATGTCTCGCAAAAATCATAGTGATCCAACGGTCGGTTCTTAAAATACAAATGGTTAAACAATTGTTACATCATCTAACAATTGTTATAGCGTCGGTTTGAAAAACCGACAATTGGATTTGACAATCTTCTTATGTATGACATGTCTGCCAAAAAGAGAGATTACTTAATCAAATCTAACAGTCAGTTTTTCAAAATACGTACATATCACAGTGAAAGTAGGCCGACAATAAGATAAGTAAGGACATTATTACAAGATCTAAACTATATATAAAGAGAGAGAGAGAGACAGAAAGAGAGATCACTTAATCAAATTTTTTTATTAAGTGTGCAAAATCATTAATGGGCTAGATAAATTAAAAGAAAAATGCCCGAATTTCGTTGATGAGATTCCCAGCAGACTCACCCAATGAGTTTTCATGGAAATTTCGTGAGTCTCCCAGAAAATTCTAACGAGAATCCCTAACAGAACTCAAATGGAAAAGATCACGATATAAAATAAAATATAAAGTATGGGAGAATATGAATAACAATAAGGTACTAAGTATCCATGAGATGCACTATATCAAAGTGCATTGCATTAATATTTACTAAAAGTTGTGTATAATTTTGGAGTTTATTGAAGAATTCTCTTTTACCAAAAAATGATAGAGAGAGAGAGAGAGAAAATTTCAAATTCCAAACGTTTCTTATATAAACCTACATTGGGTTTATTGTAATGCGCCCAATTTGAAGATTTTTACGAGGAAAAATTACAGATTCATCTCTTTAACTTATATTTATTTACACATTGCATTCATATAATTTTTTCTTAAATACATTGACCCTCTATAATTTAAATTTCTAATGCTTTGCACCCTTCCATCCTTAATTTCTAACGCTTTGCACCATTCCATCCATCAAGTAGCGAGTACGTGTGCATGCAACATCTACCTATTCAAAATTCGTTATTATTGGTTGAATTTTTTATTAAAGGATGTTAGCAACATGAAGTCATATTTGGTAAAATTTTGTAATTTTTCTCCATGTAGTGTATTTATTATGAAAAATTCTTACACAGAAAAATAAATTTGTCAAAAATAATGTATGAATCAGAAAAAATATGAAAATTTACACGGAGAAAATTTATCAAAATTCTCAAAAATTTGTACCACTAAAAAATAAGTCCGTTCGGACCATTTTTCCACCAAAGAATCAAACAGTTGATGTCGTTGACTAGTAGAAGGTCACAAATAAAACCCTATTGGGGTAAATGTGTTTGAAAAAAAAAATTATAGGGGTTTAATGTGTAAATAAGTGTAATTATGTTGAAAGGATGAAACTATAATTTTCCCTTTTTTCTATTTCCATCGTCTGCTATGGGGTGCTGGCTTCAAATATTCTATTTAGTCCATTTTCATTATCCTATTACTTCAATTTGAAGGATCAATTTGCATATGTTTCCTTTGCAACTATGAAAAAAGAATGGAACAATTTCATTTTCAGAAAACATCTCAACATCTCCCATTGGTCACAAGTCCAAGTCCATTATATCAACCATTTTCATTTGTATGATGTAGAGTGTTGTGGATATCAACATCAAACTTTGCAACATTTAAGAGCCAAATATACCTTGCAATCGAGTAGTAGTTTTCAATCCTTCTATGATAATGTAACATCAAGATGATCATATTTAATGCAGGTTACCACCATCCTACGAATCTTCATTCCCTAGTCGTTGTTGGATTTGGCTCCCTTTGGCATCATGAAAATTCAGATCCAGCTTGTAGTGTAGGATACTCGCATTATATACCAATGCCTTCAAAGAACAAGAACATTGGTATTCATTCGAATCCATTTTGTTGAGAATTGGGGCAATTGTTCACTTCTCACTTATACCATATTAAGCCAATATTTCAATTTTTTGCATACTTAACATTATAATCATATATATATATATATATATATATATATATATATATATATATATATATATATGATCCATTAAGGAAATAAGGACCACTCACCATTAGGATAGGTATTTTAAAAAACCGACATTTGGATTAGATAATCTTCTTATGTATGTCATGTCTACCAAAAATAACAGTGATCCAACGGTCGGTTTTCAAAATACAGACTATTAAACAATTGTTACGGCATCTAACAGTAAATATCGTTAGAGTGTTTTACGAACTGTATTTTGAAATTCAATTGTCGGATCACAGTGATTTTTGGCAAACATGATATGCATAAGAAGATTGTTTAATCCAACGGTTCGTTTTTCAAAATATCATTGGCTGTGTGAGAAGATGGTTAGTAGTCCTTATTTTAATGGGTTTTTTAGTCATATGTCCTTCATATTAGAGGTTTGGAATATTAGTTCCAATGACAAAAGTGCTAATCCATTAGGTCCCTCACTTATATTTTCGGACAAAATTGCCCGTTAATAAAAAAAGTCCATACTGACAGGATATATACATTCCCAAAAAATGCCACTACATTCCATAAATATAACTTTTTGACTGGCAAGATTGTGCAAATAAGGGAACATATTTATTTTAATTTAAAATAGAGAAAGGAAACAAAAGCAAACTTTACTATCCAAACCATGATCTTTGCTAGCTCGTGAGAGTGTTGCCCATATTGTCGGAATTCATCGTATTGCGTCTGAGTTCATCATCTCATGTTGTAGTGTATCTTCCCACACTAGAATGTATCACCATCTCCGACGCTTCTTAACTAAAAAAGGTTAGATTTCTTAAATCCATAAACATATAGATTTGAATTTTTTTTAAAGAAAATTTATACATTCGGATCTCATTTATGTTGGGAATAAAAAATAACTAATGGCATAAAGTTGTTTAAACTCTTAAACATGCATGTAGATTTCATGCTTTTTCAAAAATTTATACGTTCAGATTTCATTACATATGTTGGGCATAAAAAATAAAAAAATGCATTTGAGTTTGGCTCGATATTTGAGGATTTTAGGTTATAGGATGACATAGAATTGTTTAAACCCCTAAACATATAGATTTCATGCTTTTTCAGAAATTTATATATTTAAATTTCATTACATATGTTGGGAATAAAAATCACAAATGCATTTGGATTTAACTTGATGTTTGAGGATTTTGGGTTGCTGTAGGATGGCATAAAGTTGCTTAAACCCTTAAACATATAGATTTCATGCATTTTCAGAAATTTATACATTCAGATTTCATTAAATATATGTTGGGAATAAAAAATCACAAATGTATTTGGATTTAGCTTGATATTTGAGGATTTTGGGTTGTGAGATGATATAAAATTGTTTGAATCCTTAAACATATAGATTTTATGTTTTCTCATAAATTTATACATTCAGATTTCATTACATATATTAAGGGTGAAAAATAACAAACTCAAACTAAAACATATAATATTGAAAATAGAACATATAAATTTCATCCAGAAAATGTTCACTTAAAGAATATTAGTATTTATATGCTTAATTCAAATTTTAAATTTAAAAACATAAAAAATTAAGGAAGAAACAAACAAACAAAATCTTGCCTTTCTAATCTTTCTAAATAATTCAAATTTGAAATTAAATAAGATAAAATAGGAAAGATTCAAAAAAGAATTAAGGATTATTAACAAAACTAAATATGATGAGAGTTACCAAGTTCGAGGTCCCCATTTCGAGTCTCTTGGGCCACCTACCCAAGGTATTTGCCTTGCGTCTTAACTGGTGTCCTTGTTTATTAGGGTATTGCGATCACCCGAGGGATTAGTCGAGGTGCGCGTAAGCTGGCCCGGACACCCTCGTCATCAAAAAAAAAAATAAAAAAAAATGATGAGAATAGTTTAGTCTTAAACCAAAAAGAATTTTGACTTTTATCTATTAATGGTAACCCGTAAGGACCCCATAGGTTAGCACTTTTTTACTTGGATCTATTAATCAAAACCGCTAAAAGAAAAGACTTATTAATCAAAACCCCTATTTTAATTTAAGGACCAGACCTGAATGAATCATTTATGTACGTATATATACTTACATACAAGCAATAACCCTACAACATTTGTTTACCATTGTATTAACTTTACCAACCCATCTAGCTAGAAGCCCGATAGAGCTATTAAATAGAGGACCAACAATATATATCATCTCTTCACATGACACTTTGACAAAAATACGCCTTTAGAAATTCGAATACAAGACTTTCCTCTAATATCATTTTAATTGCCAACTCATGTAAAACGCTGAGTTGTTGTGTATATATATATCAAAGAGAATATTAATTTAACATGTAAGAAAAGAAACTTGTACGTAATTTAACAGATGGAAGTAACAAAGACGATCGAGGAACCTTTAGATCTAGACATCCATTGCAGGTGAGGTAGCTACACACATATGCCAATGATGCAGATATTTCATCAATGAATTATAATATGCTCACGTGGAAATGTCAATCTCACACACGCCAAGGGTCCCAGTATGAATTGAAGTTGCATTATTATTTGAAAATAGCTACTCATTCTCCAACAATAAAGGAGATGGCATTGTTCTGAAGTAGCAATCACTTCTTTCAAGGGCCATTTAGAAGAGCCCGTGAGTTGTAGATTTCAAATTGTGGAGTAGGGAATGTTTGATTCTAACCCAATAATGCAACTTTCCAAAATTCAAGATACCAACTGGTCTAATATACAAATCACGAACTCATACTCACTTAAAAGGTTATTAAGCACATTAGTGATGAGCTCTATTCATTGTATATTAAGCCAACTCTTTTTGTTTACTTTCTTCCCATGTGAGATACCCACGTGTGAACCTCAAGACTTTCTGCCATTGTAATTCTTCTTTCTGGCGAATCTTAGATTTCACTCAAATATACAACCCACTTTGCTTCTTGTCATAGGAGTTGTTTGGCAAACTTGAAAATTTAATCAATTGAAAATGAATACGAATGATTTTTATTTCACAATTATTTGGTAAGCTTTTTTTTTTTTTTTCCTGTAAATATATTGTAGCTTTAAATAGAAAATGAGGTATAAATAAATATTTTTTAAATCACCTCTAAGTTAGTTTATTTAATAACCAAGTAACAATAAGAGAGCTGACCTAGTTTAATCCAAATTTCAGGGTTTCCAAAAAGACCTCTAGAATTGACAAAAGCTTACCCTAACCCACAATCGGGCTCAAACCCACTAATTGGTTTAGTTGGGCATGGGCTAACCCAGAACCAAATGGGTGTAATTTATAAGTGGGTTAGATTTTGATTAGGCTAATACGGGTAGCATTGGGTGGGTTGGTCACAAAGAAAAAGTTAGGGTTGGGATATGGGCTATAGATATGACACTTCCTCTCTCAAACACTTTTTTCTTTATCTTTTTTTTTTTTTTTTTTTTTTTTTTTTTTTTCAACAAAGCAAAACGAGCAAGCAAATTAAAAGCTTCCTTTCAATAAAAAGAGAAAGTGCATTATTTGTTGATTACGTTTCAATGTATGCTTTAGATTCAAAACCACCCCCTTCCCGCCCAAAAGAAATTAATTTGAGACTTCTTGATAATAAAAAAAATCTAAAAAGAAAAGAAAAACAATCACTACAAAAAAAATATCAATTGCAACAGAATTTTCCGTTGTAAGTAGGTTATTTTTCCGTCACAAAACTGTTTTTGCAACGGAATTAACCTTCTCAATTCCGTCGCAATTGCTATAATTGCAAAAAGATTAATAAAAAAAAAAAAAGGTCGTTGCAACGAAAAAAATTAAACGTATAAACGAATCAAATTCTATATATCGGCCCTAAATGGCAAGTGATCAATTTCTCACAATAAATTATGTACTTTCATATTCTATTGCTCACATCAAGGTCTTATTTTTGAACCATATCTGAAACTAATTATGCATGCAACAACATTAAATTTTCTTAAAAGTTGCAATGGATGGAGTAGCAGCATAGGTGCAAGAAAGGAAGAAAAGAAATTAAAGAACATCATCTTTCTTTCATTTCAAGGCATATACTCTCTTTAGTCTCTTCTCCCTTTATTAACTCGATAATATTCATTCTTTTTCCTTTTAAATGCATGCAAGAAATCAAGAAGTAATAGTTATTAATACAATTGTGTTTTAATTAAAATTCTTGCAACAACATTATAACTACACAATTGGTTTGCGATGGTGTGACATTTACCAAAAAAAATAATCTCTTCTGTCAGTCAGTTTTTCAAAATACATCCCATTAGACTTGATTCATTAAGGTTTGGACCTTAAATTAATTTAAGGTCCGCTCACCGTTTCTCGCATAGTTGATAGTATTTTAAAAAATCAACCGTTGAACTAGATAATCTTCTTATGTATGCCATGTCGGACAAAAATCACAGTGATCCGACAATCGATTTTCAAAATACAGTTCGTGAAACACTCAAAAAATTATTTACGGTTGGATGTTGTAACAATTATTTAACAGTCTCTATTTCGAAAACAGATTGTTGGATCACTATGATTTTTGGCAGACATGATATGCATAAGAAGATTATCTAATCTAACCGTCGGTTTTTCAAAATCCCTATCCTAGTAAAAAGAGGACCTTAAATTAAGCTTAAGGTTTGAACCTTAATGGATCAAGTGTGTGTGTGTATATATATATATATAGAAATGATTCATTGGGGTCCTTTTTAGGGTCATTACTCTTTATATATAACTACTAATTAAACCAAACATTACATTTTTTATTTTTATTTTCTTACTTGCATGTGTCATGTGTGCCCATGTTCCTTCGGAGAATATTAGGTTAGCATTTTAGGGCTAGTCATCTTGGGTCAGGTACCACTATATATTATACATTGTAATAGCTAGTACCATTCTTTTACGTGGAAATAAAGGAAAAAGAATCATTAGACCTTCTTAAAATGACATAAAATTGGGAATAGCATCACTTCATCATAGAAAGGTATTGTAACCTAGTCGCTACATTTGGCTTTCTGAAAGTATTAATTCTCTTTATCCATAATGCACTTATTAGAACCATTACGTTTGTACTAAGGATATAAAAACTTTATGGAATGACTATATATACGGGCCTAAATGCCCTATATTGAAGCCTAGAATACCTCACATTTTACATTATCATCATTAAAAGCTTTTAGTACATTATATATTTATATATCATACTCAAAACAATTCAAAGATTATTACTTACAAAACAATATGATCTAAATTTGTAACATATTATATATTTTTAATTCATAAGACCTAAATTAAATAGATATTATAAAAAAGGGTTAAGCGTGATTTAGCACCATAAACTTTTTTCAAAATTTCAATCTAGACCATAAACTATTAATTGTTGCAATTTAATGCAAAATTAAAAAATAAAACTTCAATGTAGGCCAAATCGTGACAGCCATCAGTTGAACTAACGAAAAAGCCACGTGGATGCTGACACTGAGCTTGCGTGGTGCTAACGTGGAAAGTCAACGCTAACATGGCATGTTAGTGGTCATCACTTGAGAAAACTTCACAAGTTAATTACATTTTAGTACCTTGAACTTTATACAAAGTTTCAATTTGGTCCATAAACTTTTAATTGTTGCAATTTAATACCAAATTAAAAAATATAGCTTCAATGTAGGTAAGAAATATGTTAAAATAAATAAATAAATAAAATAATTAAGGGCATTTCCTGAGTTTAAGAAAAATTACAAAATCTCCCTTATATTTAAAAATGTTATCGCCTCCCTAATGTATGAATTCATACATGATAAACAAATCATGTATGAATTTACATGATCTGTTTATCTAGCATGTTCGTATCGAAACTCACTACCTGACCATTCCTCACTTGGTTGCAGATCTAGTTCATTTAGTAGTTGTTGGTTGCCGAGAAAACAATAAAATTAAACTTTGAAGATTCAAGGTTCCCAAATGCAAATTCCAGCGGAGCATCAGATTGCCGGTGATGAGATTGGGAATTCCAACGTGATCAAGGTGGAGTCAAATTCCTACGTGATCCATGGATTTTAATTGTTAGTATTTTTTCGTTTTCGTTTTTGTTTTTGTTTTTGTATATATATATATTTTTTTCGTTTTAAACTACCAATACTTTATTTTTGGATCATGCAAGATAAGCATTTTAATTTCTTTTCTACTTTTTAATTTTTTTTTTTTTTGAATTTTTTTTTCGGCATAGTGAAATCAATTTCTGGCATGTAAAATCCATTTCCTGCATAATGAAATGGGTTTTCGACATAATAAAATGCATTTCCGGCATAGTGAAACACATTTCCGGCATAGTGAAATGTGTTTTCCAGTGTAGTGAAACTCGTTTCCGACGTAGTAAAACACATTTCCGGCGTAGTAAGTTCGGTTATGGTGCAGTGAAATCTGACGTTCGGCGTAGTGAAATTTGGGGTCTGTCGTAGTGAAATCCGAGTTGGGATTGGAGTTGGGGTTGAACATTGTTTGGAGAAGAATGGATATTTTTGTCCAATTCATGCCAAAAGTTCTTTTGGCATGAAAAATCTTTTAAGGGGACTTTTTGAAGGAAAAACTCTCAAATGGGGACCTCTCACCAAATTCCCCAAAAAAAAAAAAATAATAATTGTAAACGCACCTCCCTAAGATGACACTATATTATACCAAGAAATGATCAAGTTAGCATATACGTGGAATACTTGTTTTGAAAAGTTGACCGATAGATTAGATATTATACTTATGTATGTCAATCATGCCAAAAATCATAGTAATTCAGCTATCGGTATCTTAGAGATGTCAATGAAAAAAAAAACTGACACTTTTCTGTGGACACAATTTTTTTAATCTATATTTCTAGATGTTTATGTAGGATTATTGTAATTTTTTACATGCATAACATTCATAAGACGAATATTTAAATTAATGATCAATTTTTCAAAATATATAGCGGCTGCATGCCATAATACCTTATTCAGAAATGATCCTATCAGCATAAAGCTCATAGGTAATTGTGGGATACATATTTTGAAAAACTGACCGTTGGATTAGATAATATATATATATATATATATATATGTATGATAGGCATGCCAAAAACCACAGTAGTCCAACTGTCGGTTTTTCAATTATTTCATTGAAAAAATTATGACAGTTTTCAGTGGTCAGAATTTTTCACAGTCTGTATTTTGAAATGCCTATATCGAATAATTATAACTTTTTTTTTTACAAAAGTGATATCCATAATAAGAGTATTTAATCCAACGATTGTTTTTTTTTAAATATGCATCCTACAATTCTCTATAAACTTCATGCCAACTTTTGCAAAAATCAATATATGCTTACTCAATCGGAAGTCTTAATAACTTTGGCTGCGTTTGGATAAGCTACGACTTCTAGTTTTTTGCTTAAAAAAGTATAAAAATGAAAGTTTTGGTTGCAAAGTACGTTTGGCAAACAACTTCTACTTCCTATTACATGGAAGCAATTCTTGTGATTCATGAATATGAGAAAGAGAAAAAAACTTGCTTCCACAACTTTTTTAAGTAGAAAATAGGAATAGGCCCACACATCGAGTTCTCGATGGCTAAAAAAAACTCAAATAATTTTTGGCTGACCAAACTCTTCCTCTTCCCCCACAATCCCTTCTCTCTCTCCCCCACAATTCCCTCACTCTCCCTCACGCTACAGTCTTTCTCTCTCTTTCCCTCACGCAGTCCATTGACAACGGTCATCAAGCTTCAAGCCTCACCATCAAGCTCCCAGTGGTTTTGAATAATGACCAGTACTTTGATTCTGGGGTTTGTGAGGGTTTTATGGGTTTGTGTTTGAGCTTGGGTTTTACCGAATGGAAGGGTTTGGATTCAACCATTGTTGAAGATGCTTTTACAATTGAAGATTTTAGGGTTTTAGGAGACTGGTGCACTGCCTACTTGCTTATATATATATATATATATATATATATATATATATATATATATATATATATATATATATATATATATATATATATATATAAATGTTCTAGTGAGCATTTGCTGACTTTAAGCTAAAATAAGCAAAGAACACAAACCCTTGAATTTGAATCTTAAGATGAATCATCCATTAAGTGAATGAGAATCCAAAGGCTTGTGTTATTTGCTGACTTTAGTTAAAGTCAGCATTTACCGACTAGAACACTTTATATATATATATATATATATTGAACCTTCAAATGAAGGGTTTGATTCTGTGGATGTGTGCTATGTGTTTTGATTTTGGTAAAGTTTGGAACTTGGGTTTTAAAGGATTTTCGTAAAGTTTGGAACTTGAGTATTATGAATGGAGTTGAATCTGGTTGCAGGGATTGGCGTGGCAAACCACGAGGATTAAAATTGGTGACAACGACCATGTACAGGAGCTAATAGTCATGTTGGTGGTTGCCATGTCCCTAGCTGGAAGGATTCGTCGTATCTTTTTCTCTCCCCTCTAGTTCTTTTCTTCTCTCCTCCATTGACGGAGCTTTCTCTCTCCCCCTATTTCCTCTTCTTTAGAGATGTCAATGGGATGAGTTAAAAGGATAACCCGCCCCGCCCCGCCCCGCCTCGCCATATTGAGAAGGGTTTGAGAAATAGATTTGAAAACCCTATAGGGTTTGGGAAAAAAATTATAAACCCTATAGGGTTTGGGACGGGAATGGGATATGGCTTCTCCGCCTCGCCCTGCCCCGCCCCAAATATCTATGTATATATAATTATACTAAAATATTTTCCATTTATTTACAATATTTAGTGTTTTAAGATTTTTATCATTTCTATTTTTTTTTCTATTCTTTTCACCAAGTTAGTGTGTATAAATATATATATTTTAACTACAAATACTTATAATCCAAGATAGAAATCAAAATTTGTTGAAATTATGGTTAGGATTCATTCCAAAATAAACAAAATTGAAGTTTAAAAAATATTTTAATTATTTTCTCAAACCCGATGGAAAAACTCGCCTTGCCCTGTCCCGTTTTAAGTTGTGATTGGGACGGGTTTGAGAAATGATTTTTATTCATAGGATGAGATTGGAAAACAAAAACCCGTCCCGCCCTGCCCCGTTGACATCCCTACTCTTCTTCTCTCATCCGTCGCCGGAATGGTGCTAATTCCCAATATATATATAGGGTTATAATTTGATTTCACTTTATTAAAAAATTATAGCAATTTAGATTTCCAAACTGCTTTTTATTTTTAAAAAATTAATAGTCGAAACAAGAAATAATTTCTACTTCCAAAATTAAAAAAGTAGAAAAATGTCGAAGCCGCTTATCCTAACGGTAACTTATTTATTAGTTTCATCCTTAAATAAACTTGATTTATGCTGACTAGATTGGGACAGGTGTTCGTCTCTCTCTCTAAGCTATCTTAGAAACAGAGTCAGGTTGGCATTTAAAGGGCTACGCGGGATCGCGTCGCCGCATTGCAGAGATGACAACACAAGCTGCATACGTTCACACGTTGCTTCCGTACAGCTCACTGCCAATTACAATCCAACACCTGCCTCCAGCTTGCATTCCAAGAAATATGTAAAACACCTGGCCTCGCCTCATCTCTCTCGTGCCCCTCTTCAATGCCCTTCTACCTGCCCACAGAAACCGACGCCGCCGTCGCCGCCGACACCATTTTCCGGCCACCGGAGTTAGATTAGCCGTTTAATTCCATAATAAAGAATATTTGGCTTTTCGTCAGTTTCTTAAAGTTTATTCTCCAATATAGCTTATTTAATTCTTTCTTAAAATAAAATTATTCCTAATTCCCTATTTCACACTTTCTTTTCTTTTTATCTTTTGTTTATTTTCTTGGTTTCGTAAATATTCAATATGAAAATTGTTGCTTCTTGTTTAATGTAATGTGAAGGTGTGCTGCCCAAAAGCTTAGTGCTCATTTTTACACTAACAAAATTAAGAAACCATTGTTGCTCAAATGTGAATGCGTGCCCAGAAAGAAAGAAAGAATATATTGCGTGATAAGAAATCATGAAATAAGAAGTGAAGTTTCCACTAATTCACTGGAATTGGAATTGGAATTGGAATCCCTTTTTCCTGTAATGAATCCCTCAAGTTGTTAATAGGTTGTGTTATTAATTTCATTTTACAAATTCATACATCTTAATCACCCATTAGTGTTTTAAAGATATTAATTTAAAAGAAAAAAAAAAGTTACAGTAATTGATAATTAAAATTTTGGTTAATAAGTAAAAGGAGAAAAAACTCTCCCATTTCCAATTTCCATCTCAACAAAATTTACATTTCCGGAGTAATAATAAGAGAAAACCCCAAAACAAAAAGGAAACACAAGGAAGAAACTAAGAAACTTTCTCTCTCCTCCAAGAACAATTAAAAAAAAAAAGAGAAAAAAAAAAAAAAAACAGCTGCAGCTCACTGGTTTTGTTCTGGGTTCTCTTGGGTCTCTCTTTCTGGAGTCTCTTCAGCTGTTGTTGTTTGCTCAGGATTAATATCCGTCTCCTCTTTAGCCTTCTCACTCTTCTTTCCTTTCTCTTTCTCCTCATTCTCACTCTTCCCATTGCTATCACCAAAAGAAGAAGCTCTACTAGACTTAGGCGTGGCCAAGAACGTGGGTTTCTCATCCCCAGCCATTATCACCACAATCTTCTCTTCAAAAACCGGCTGAGCCTTAACAGCGGTGTCGCCTCCTTTCTCATCGGCGGCGCCGCTCTCGAGATCTCTCTCGCCACCACCTTCGCCGCCGTTGTCCAAATGACCGGACAGCTTCCAATAGGAGCAAGCGAGAATCAAAAGAGCAAAAGCTATTAGACCCAACATAGCTGCTAGGCCTCCGAAGAGGTATGGCACCGGCGAGTGCCACGGCGACCGTTGCATGGTTGCCGACGGCGAAAATGATGTTTTTGTCGTATTGGCAGTAGTAGTAGCTGTTGTGTATAATAAGGTTCTTGCACTTCTCATTTTTTTTATTTTTTTTCTCTCTCTCCCTCTCGATTTTCTCTCACTAGATGAGAAGAGGTTAGGGGTTAGAGCCTTAGAGGTAGATGCAGAGGAAAGGAAAGGAAAGGTGGAGGAGAGTTGGGTATGAGAATTAGAGAGATGGTTAGAGGTTATTTATAAAGAGAGGAAAGTGAGGAGAGAGAAAGAAAGAGGAGTGAGAAAGAGCGCTTTTTCGCTTTATATTGGGGTCACGGATTTGGTCATGTTGTTTTTAATTTTTAACATGAACAGACCAGATTAAAACTCGGATCCTCCGTATCCGGATTGTTGTCCCTATGGGCTATGGGTATGTTGGCTGGGCCCTCCAGGATTGGACAAATGGTTGTCGTGGGCCCAATAGACCAATGGTAAGGCTAGACTCGGCGGCTCTTGATTTTCCTCCTAAAAATACTTAGAAAATCTACATTACGTGTGGGCTAGTAAAATCTGAGACACGCGTGGGATACGAATTTGTCATTTTTCTATCTTTATCTGCCGGTCGATGAGACGGCAGACGGATGCATTAGTTGTATTCAGATTTGGATTAAGATGTTTAATTTAGAAGTTTACAGTTGGATTATTTGTATTATCTTTTATTCCATTCATTAGATTGGGATTTAATGTAATGATTGTGGAGTCGTCCTTTACTTGGGGATCAAGAAATTCTTCTTTTGTTTCTTATTTATTAAGGATTAATGAAAGGAAAAATATTATAGCACTAGATACTTTAATCCTAAATTAAAAACTATCCAGATGTGTCATGCTTTGAGTAGTGGGGTCTTTCCTTTCAAACTGCTTTCCTCTTTTAAGTACTTTTAAGTGCTTCATCTATTTTAAGCGGGACTGAGAGGGAGAGTTGAGAGGGATTTACAACAATTTTAGGATTTGGATTTAGGATTAAACTTGATTAGTTTATTATTTGTGCGATTATTTTTATCACACTTAGTAGATATGTTTCTGTCAAATCGCATAAATATTAGTGTAAGTTGCTTTTTGTGTGCTTTTTATTTTTTACATTATTTTTCTTATTATTTATATTAAACAAATTCTAAAGAACTCACCATGTACATATACTTTTAAAATCATGTATATATAAATCAATTGAAGATTTGGGCTGTCGATTTTCTTTTCAATTTTTATCCCAAATTTGCATTCTTGGTCTATAAAGGACCGGTTCAAATTTTTTCCTTTAAAAGTCAAATTTTGGAGAAAAAATGTATTTTTTTTTATTTTTGCCTTTGGCATTGATGGGAGTTGCTCCAATAATGCATCCATAAAATTTTGGCTCAAGCATCTACTTTTCACTTCTACCCTCATTTTTTCTTATCAATTACATTAACTACCCTTCATTCATTTTCAAAACTCCAACCACCAATATTTTAATCCTAAATTAAAATTAATATTAAATTGATATTATTAAATTAATAAATAAATAAATAAGGTGCACCAAATGCAATGATGATTTTGAAAAACTAAATAAAATTTATAAATTTAAAAAGTCACAATTTTTCATATTATAAGATGCACCAAATACAATAATGATTTTGAAAAACCAACCATTGGATTAGATAACCTGCTTATGAATTTCATGTTCGCCAAAAATCACAATAATCCAACGGTTACATTCTAATAAAATCAATGGGAAAATTTTGATGACAGTTTAAAAAAAACATAAAGTCACAATTTTTCATATTATAAGGTGCACCAAATGCAGTGATGATTTTGAAAAACCAACCGTTGGATTAGATGACCTGCTTATGAATTTCATGTTCGCAAAAAATCACAATAATCTAACGGTTACTTTCTAAAAAAATCAACGGAGAAAATTTGGTGACAGTACCAAAAAATATAAAGTCACAATTTTTTGGTAATAAAGTCACTCTTCTCATAAATTAAATGCAAAATATATCTCACTCTCCCTATCTCTCTATTCCCATCAGTCACCCCACTCTTTCCACGCCCCTCTTTCTCTATCCCTATCTCTTTCTCAAATGAATTCCAAGAACCAATTTTTTGTACAGAACCCACGCCCTATCTCTCTTTCTCTCTCCCTATCTCTTTCTCTTCTCCCATTCTCTCGTTTCCCTAATGTCCGATCAGTAGGGGCCAATGATCGAAGCGGCGACACCATAGATCAGAACCCACTGATAGATCAGAATCCAAGTGCAGAGTTCATGGATGATGAAGGTCAAGTGAGATTTTAAGGGCTTCCCATAACGAAAACGATGGATAAGGGGTCTGATTTCTGCTACGGCGACACCACTGATGGCAAAGAGGTAAGTTTGCAAAAAAAAGGTTTTTTCTTTTCTTTTTTTCCCCTCTCTGCCTTTGGTTCTGGTTCGACTTCTTGATTTTTTTTCCTTCAGGTTAGGGCCCTGTTTGATTATAGAAATTGATTATTTAGATATGAACTTTGTTTTACAATATGCATGATTTTTTTTTTTTTTAAATTCTATTGCTGTTTGTATGCTGAGAAAATTGCTGCGAAAATAAGGGAAAGTGAGGGGAAATGATCAACAGCCGTTTTGTTGGTTGATGAGGGCAATAGGGGGTTTTGCTCCACTTTGCCGTGAGTTGGCAAGATTGGCTGAGCTACAGTGAGCATCCATATTTGGGCAGATATGGATCCCTATTGTAGGAGCTTCAAATTTGGAGTGGAGATTTGGTTATACTACTAGAGCTGTTTTTTTCCTTCAAAAGCCAAATTTTGGCTTTGAATGTAGCTTTGGCTACACTACTAGTGATGCCCTAACTTCTACCATAATTACTTGGGTTATTTGGCTTGAAGTCCCAAATTGGAGGACTTTCATACCAAAAGTCCTCCAAAAAAAAAATTCTACGAAAAGTCCTTTTATCATATTCCGGACCAAAATGCCCTTGACTCAAATTATGATTATTACACGATTTATAATGATTGAAATTCATCGAGAGATAGAATAAGCTTCAGGAGACAAAAAAGAAAAGAGATAAAGAAAGAGAGGGAGAAGATAGATCAACAAAGAAAGAGAGGGAGAAGAGAGATTAGGGTTAATCAACCCGATCAACACTAATCTGCGTTGCTGCAAGTTAGATTAGCTAGAGTTAGTGAAGCATCTTCGATCTGCACTGTTGCTCCTCTGATTTGCACTGTATTGTCCTATCTGTTTCTCTCTTCTCCCTTATCGAATTCTACCGATGAGCTTGATCGTCAAGAAGCATCTACCAGGGAGCTCTAAGATCCTACCAATCCTCAACATCACCTAATTGCAATCTGCACCGTAACATGCATCAGTCACAAAATCTGGAGGCATTGACGCAAACCCACACTGCTGTGCCACGAGCTCCGTAGGACCAATGCCGGAGGTGCTGCGTCTCTACAATTTGTGATTTTAGCTGGCTGAGGCTCGGTAGCAAGCTCTGATCGCGATTCACCATGACTTGGAAGGCCATGCCTGCTGGCACATATCGGCATCAGAGAAATTTTAGTTGAGAGTTTCACAGTGCAAACACGGGTGAAAGCTCTCACCTTCCTCTTTTTTCTTCCTTTCTTCTTCTTATTGTTGTTCTTCTTCTTTTCACTGTGGTATGGATCAAAACACAATGGTTTCACTATGTTCATGCATATGAAGATTTTGATAAAAATTGGGTGATTCTGGCTTTTAGAGTTTTAATTTGTTAAATGGTTATGATCGCATAATCATGATGCTTGATCATGATGTTTTCACTGTGTCTATTTGCAGGATCCACTAGCCATTTAGTTTCATGGAGAGAAATTATGGAAAAAAAAATGCAACGAATTCAAGAGAGAAAAATTGTCCGAATATTATGATGAATTAAAAAAAAAAAAAAAAAAAAAAAGGTGCAATGAAAACAAAACACAGTGAAAATAAAAAGTGCAGAGAAAATACAGTGCATCGACAAAACAATGAGAATAAAAGGTGCAGTGAAAACACGGTGTAGCAAAAACACAGTAAAAAACAGTGTAGATTGTGATGAATTCAAAAAAAAAAAAAAAAAAGTATTAAAAAAAAAGTGAAAACAAAAAGTGCAGTGGTGAAAACACAGTGAAAATAAAAGGTGCAGTGAAAACACGGTGCAACAAAAACACAGTGAAAAGAAAAGTGCAATGAAAATACAGTGTAGTAGAAACACAGTGAGAATACAGTGCAGTGAAAATACTGTCCTTGAGTGTTTTTACTGTGTTGGGCATTTTCACTGTACTAAGGGTAATTCCGCCGTTTTGAAAAATATTTTTAAAATATTAGAACTTTTCTCATGAAACAATTTTGATATAAGACCTTACGAAGGTAAGAAATTTTAAGAGGACTTTTCGCATTAAACTTTTCTTGAGCAGGACTTATCACCAATATCCCCTAATTACTTATAGTATGAAAATTTTGATATGTTAAGAGATTGACAATTTAGATATAACTCAAAGAGACATGTGAAGTGAGAGTCTTCCAAAAGTAATTTTAGGCAAAATTAATCCAAATAAAATCTTAGTTCATGTGCTGTTAACTTTCGGCCAGCTCAAACACGGCTTCTCTTTTCGAGCAATCAAAATAAAATCAACCAAAAACTCAGCCTGATGTCCACTCAAACAATGCAAGTTGAGCTTAATTAATTAATTGGGAGCTGACCTTGTCACTATCCAACTCAACTTGCACCCTATAGATATATATACATGGTAAGCTTCATAAGCAGTTTTGCAGCTTTGCCCCAATTTTAGTCACATCTATGCTGGCATGGTACAAGGCATTGTGCACGCTTCACCTCAAATCACAATTCGAATCCACGAAAATGCGAATCTACCTTCAACACAATCCTGCCAAGCTCTGTCGGGGAATTTCTTTTATGCTTGAATTGCCTATTCCAAAGATTAATTGATGCATGATATCTGCTCTCCAACGTTAATTAATTTGATTATGACTCATCTTAAGACTCAAATTAATTTACCTAACCTATTGTTAGTTCTAATTGCTTTTTTTTTTTTTTGGGCCACATAGTAAGAACTTCATTTCTAGACTCAAATTTTGCTAGCTATGCTCATGGGTTCGCTTGTCACTTTACTTATGGATTGGAGAAGTCCGTGACTATTCGTTTGGCAAAAAAAAAAAAAAAAGCGTGATTCAATCTTGATATATCTCTTTTCAACTACTTTAACGAGAGTTGTTTTAATAACCTAAAGTCTTATAAGTGAAGGCCTCAATACATTCAGGTATATGAAGTAATAACAAGTCTTTTATTTAGGCGATGTAGGATAAAATGAATTCTATTCTTATACACTCTTCCCTACGTGCAGACTCATATTTGAGTCTTGTCCTATAGATAACCAATGCTCTGATATCAAATTAGAATAAAAAAATTTTGAAGATTAATATATATCTCTCTTTAGCAGCTGTAGAAAGAGTACGTTGTCTCTCTAGATATATAAACATGACATAAGATTACACTTGAAAATCAAATTTAGGGGACTAGTTACATGAATTTTAATTATGAATGAGAGAGAGAGAGAGAGAGAGAGAGAGAGAGAGAGGAACTTTTTCAGAACATTTTCTTATTGGAAATGTGGGGTTAAAGGAAATGTGAAGCAAGAGTAATTCATTAACTTGTTTTCTGAGGGAGAAAAAGAGAACAGATGAGGGATTATGCCATACAATTTTCCACTAATGCATCAACTGGGTATGTCAATGAATCTAATATCTTCAGAATATTGACATGAAAAAACACTTATGAGGGAGGATTCCATAGAGGCACTTGGGCAGGTGCATACCTTGGCATACAGTGAAAGCGCACCTATTAATTAGTTGGGTGTGATGAGATGTTTGCATAATAAGAGAGACCGTAATGATTAAGTTGAGATAATAAAAAATAAATTGTGGGTAAAGTGGCAGCAATTTAATGTTGCTTTTCTCTTTATTTGATCATTTGCTTTCTGTGATTTGATTTCTTGTTGCCTCATCTAAATTAACCAAAATATCTCTCTCAATCTATCCCTACCGACCTTCTTGCTCTAGTTCCAATTACACTATTATTCTTTTGTTTATCATGACATATGAGCACAAACAAAACAGAGGATCATGATTAACCATTTCATTAATGTCCAGCCTGTACTGTACGCTAACAGTAATTCCAATTGTTGGATTTAAATCCATTTTCTGAATGTACGTATTATAGTGAAATGTATAACCATTTGGATCCAAATGCTCTAATGATTGTGAATATATCCATATTTTTTATTTCTCTCTCTTTAATTTCCAAAACTAGGCACAAGTTTCGATATACTTTTACGTATCTGGAAGAAAAATGAATCTTGCTAATTAATCGAGATTCAAATTTGAATAAATTTGAATAAATTTTTAGATCCAATTTATTTTGAACCCATCATTAGAATTAGAATTTTTGCATCTGGATTCAAAAAATGACTCTAAATCCATTTTTGAACCCACTATTGGATTTGCTCTAAAAACATCAAATTAAGTTGAATTTCTTACTCCTTCCATCCCATAAAATTAGGTCTCTTCCAAAAAACACGCATATTAAGAAAACTCATTAATGCATTGATTTGTGATCTTCTTTACCTTTTATTTCCAAAACTATCATTTTTTTACAATTGTATTTGTTGTCATGTCAATGCATTCTTGGAATAATGAAGGGGTAATATGGGAAAGTTAAAAGAAACATAATTTGACTTTTCAAAATGGACTATCATTTTAGGACAGCCAATAAAGGAAAAAAGGCCTATCTTTGTAGGACGGAAAGAGTAATATTTATTCTACTAAATGGTATCTATCATATTATAACTTTTCG
>JAESVK010000146.1:1277968-1333118 GCA_017140935.1 Hamamelis virginiana | reverse complement strand
AAGCATGATTAGGGTTATCTGTTATTGTTATTTTATGTGAGTAAATATGATTAGCATAGTTTTTTATTATGATTGTATGTTAGCAAGCATGATTAGGGTTAGCCCTTTTTTATGATTTTATGTGAGTATGCATGATTAGGGTTAGCATTTTTATGATTTTATGTAAGTATGCATGAGTAGGGTTAGTTTTCTTGTTATTTTATGTGTGCTTGCATGATTAGAAGTAGTTTTATCATTGTTTTATGTGAACGTGCATGATTAGGGTTAGTTTTATTATGATTATATGTTTAGCAAGCATGTTAGGATATTTTTCATTATGATTTTATGTGATTAGATGTGTTTAGAACTAGTTTTGCTATTATTTTATGCTAGTAATCATGTTTAAGATGAGTTTTCCATTATTTTATGTGTAAGCATGTTTAGAGTAAATGTTGATATATTCATATTGTTATTTGAATCTCATGATATTTGATTGGTGATTTTAATGGTAATATGAGTACGTTAATATGTTATTTTGACATGTGATGAGTCTTGAGTCTTTTTGTTTATACTTTTTATGATTATTTAAACACTTGCCATGGATTTGATTGTTTGAATATAAAAAATGTGGACGAGGGAGCGTGCAAAGGTAAGATCCTTCCCTTGTGATATCAATTTGATGGTTTGGATATATAAAATGTGTACGAGGGAGCGTGCAAAGGTGAGATCCTTCCCTTGTGTTTAAATTAATCGTTTAAGCATATTTTGGTGTAATTTTTGACATGTTTTTGCATAGTAATTTAAAATATTCATGTAGAAAGCATGCTAGGACATTTTCACATTTTTTATTCTTTGTTTTCATGGTTTTTAGAGTAGTTTAAATTACATATTCAAATCTGTCCAGATTTGTTTATGTCCTTAAATCACTTCTAAAAATTATTTTAAGGCCAAATCCAACTTAGAAATATGCTTAGGTTCACATAAATTAATTAGTATGTATTTAGGAGCATTACCATGCATTGTTAGGATCAATTTCATGTATATTTGTTTGGATTTATTTAAATTACAGCATGCATTGCATTAGAATTTTAGGATTCTAGATAAACTTTAGGGCTAGTTAGGGACCCTAGGCTTAGGAAGGTCACTTGACCTTCCCTAGGACTGTCCTTTGTTGTAAAAGTCACACTCAAATTTGAGTATTTTAATCAATTTAAGAGTCAATCTTCGAGAGATTTCCTAAAAAGATTTTTGATGCAATGTTTATGAAATAAACATGATTTTATGAGATATTTGATTATTAAATGATTTTCAAAATATTTGAAATGTTTTAAAGATTTTTACTTTGGAATGAAATTCCTCTCAATATGATTTGTTTTCTTGAAATATCTTTGAAAAAGATTTTCAATTGGAATTTAATTCTAAAGATAAGAATTGTTTTAGAATATTTGGATTTTAAGAAAGTCTTTTAATTTGAAATGATTTTGAATAAATGATTTTAAACAAACAAAAACTCTCGAAGTTAGAGTCTTGAATTAGGTTGAATACCTTTGATGATGTGATCGATTACAATAGGAGAATCCTAGGGTAGTCGAACTACGTGGACTTTGATACTTGCTAGGTGATACTAGTAAGTTACGTAGGCGCTAATAGGGCTCAAGTCCGCCCTAGGATGCCCGTAGGGTATTCTAGGTTCTTAGGGTTTGTTTGTATTTTTTATTATTATTAATATAACTAATATAGATTACCGCATTTTATATCACTACTTTATTGGTTGATTTAGATTATTTAGGATTGTTTATAATAAGAAATTTAAATAACCCAAATAAATTAGAAGTCCTTTACTTAGGGCGAGGTGGGTGCCTACAAGTGAAAGCTTGGAACCTTCCCACGTCGTAACCTAGCCCCCGGATCCAACTCTGGTTTGTAGACTGTCTTTTCATTGAAAATGGAGTTTGTTTTGTTTTAAAATAAAACATTTTTATGGTTTCCTTATTCCTTAAAAATAAGGTGGCGACTCCTTTGTTTTATTTGTTTTCTAAACCCCCCTAATCATCATCGCCCGGTGATGATGTGGACTCTCCCCATAAAGCCCCCGTCCTGTGGCTGCTCCATACATATTATTTTCTACACCCACCTTCTTCTTCCCACATTCATATCTTTTCCATAAACCCTAATATCATAAACCTTTATACTTTCATAGTAGTTCTAAAACTTCTAGTAAAAAAAAAAAGTGTTTATTGATCAATGGATAATGAAGTGGTCATGTGGAATGATTCCAACAATGAAAATGTACATTTTTTTAAGTATGATTCACTTTTTTTTTAAGTTGTTTTAATTTCAAATTCATACTTTTGTTCAACTCTGTGATATTAAATATCAATCAATATTTAGATAAGGATAATTGAACATAACACTATGCTCAGTAACCGCAACCAAACATATAAAAATATTTACCAGGGGATGTTGAACATTATAGAATATTCAATCATCCTAACCGAACATATAAAAATGTTCATCAGAAGATGTTGAACATTACAGAATGTTTAGTAGGCACTAATAAAATATCATCTTACGTTCAACAATCGTTGGCCGAATATATTAGAATATATAGCACACTAAGCTAGAACATATTACAGAATGGTTGGCCTACTTTCTCTTCATGTAGTGAAGAAAATAAGTTCATTTGTGGGATGAATAGCGGAATTGTTAGGCTGTTCTCTTCATAGAGTGAAGCAAATAAACTTCTCTTTGGATGGAAATAAAAAAAAAAAAAATTTGTAACTTTTTGATATTAGGTGGGCGTAAAAAAGAAACTTATGTTTTAGAGTTGGTTAAGTTGGGACTAGTTTGAATATTATAGAAAATGTCGGTAGTATAAATTATATTTTGAAAATTTATCAATGGACATAGGTAATAAGTACCACTAACAATATTGGTGGATGGCAATAGAATCACTGTATTTTTAAATGTGGTTTGTTGACGTAATATTGCTTTATAGGCGTAATTTGCCAAAAAAAAAAAATAATAATAAAATTACTCCGGTATTTCATTTCCTCATTTTCCTCGTTTTCCTTAGGCATACATCGTGCCACGTGTGCTCCGATACCTGTCATCAGTATAGTGCGCCATGTGTTCTCTCTCTCTCTCTCTCTATACCAGCCTGTTCCTCTGCGTGATGAAGCCAGACCCGTCGAGTACATTGTTCTCAAGCAAACTTCAAAACATAACTCCGTTTTGAATTCTAGAAGACCCCAGAAGAAACTGAGAAATACCGAATGAGGACTCTCATGTCACAATTGATCCATTCAAGATCATCTCTTTCCAGGTTTTAGTAAGTTTAAAACCCTCTTTTCGTTTTAATTCTCATTTTTTAATATTGTCATCTTACCCTCTGTTTGGTTGCCGAGAAAAATAAGGAAAATGAAAGAAATTAAATCCTTGAACCCTATCTTTTTTGTTGTTTTGGTTTCTGAACAAACTGAAAAAGTAACCCAAATTGTTAAATAAAGTCTTGGTTGAGTGTAGGCTTTTGTTTTCTTTTCGTGCATTTTCTCAGCAACCAAATAGAGCATTAGTTTGTACGTATTTTTATTAGTGCTTTGTTTGGTCGCTAAGAATAGGCAGGATAAGGGATTGAAAATTTGGTACTGTTTAACGACTCCAAGCTCAAAGAGTTCTAGAATTCCAAACTTTCTATTAATTTTATTTGTATATAATTTTTCGAAAATTTCTAGGTTTCGTTGTCACATGGGTTTATTTATATTTACGAAACGAGGAGTGAAAATACATAGTTAAATGGTGATATGAGGATGCTGTTTGTGCGCATATATTTGTATAATTTGTATCCGGTTTTTCTAGAATTTGGTATAATTCTTATATGGTTTGTTATTCTTCATGATTTTAGGCTGCATTATTTGATTTTGGCAATATCTTTTATGTAAAATAGTGGGTTTGTTTAGAATTTGGTGTTCTTCCTGTATGGTTTGTTATTCTTCATGGTTTTAGGCTGCATTATTGGATTTTGGCAATATCTTTGGTGTAAAATAGTGGGTTTGTTTAGAATTTGGTAATGTAATATAGTGGGCTTGTTTAGAATTTGTTTTATTTCCTATATGGTGTGCAATTTTTCAAGATTTTGAATATGTTGATATATTTGATGTAAAATATTGGGTTCGGAATATTTTCTCTTTCATGGACCAATTGTTTTCCTCTCTACTTTCCGCACTCTCTCTCTGTAAAAAGTTTACGGCTAGTGTCTATTAACATGTTGACAGTAATGGAATAAAGGAGCCAATTTTTAGCTGATGATTGATTTCGCGGCTAATGTCTATAATGCCCCTATCCCTCTAATTTGTGGGCAAGGTAGTTATTTGGTGGCTAATATCTTTAATGCCCCTATCCCTCTAACTTGTAGTCAAGGTAATCCAATATGGAGAAGTTTTTAAGACATTTACATTATCTTTAAGTGCAATTAACCATAGATTATGGGAGGTCCATTTTTTGAATATGGCCTAAACCAAACAACCCTTGTTTCTTAGTAAACTGAAAAATTGCTTATACCATCTGCCGAACATGGCCTAAACCAAACAACCCTTGTTTTCACTTTTCTTAGTAAAATGAAAAATTGCTTATACCACTCACTCAAAGAAATGAGAAGTGATTACAATCTCGTGCCATGTATTTGTGTTTTTGAGATCAGTTTCAAGCAAGGCATTTTAATTTTAGGATTATAGGATTAGTTTTCATTAGGTGTGACTGCATGTTTTATATTAGCCTTGTATCTACCACAGTCTCAATCCTCCATTTTTTTTTCTGGGCCTTGGGCTGCTGTTTGATTGAAAAGACACTAAACACGAAACATGCGGATTTTCTTGTACAAATAAATAGCTTTTTAATGAGCTCATCCCTTTGGATCATTCCAACTTTTCAAAGCAAATTGCCAATGGGTTGTGCCATGACCACATAAGTTATTTCTTTTTCTTATTAATAAAGAAATTATATCATAAGTGTAAAGGGATGCAAACGATGTAAGCAAAGTGTGGTCAGAATGAGCCCCTATACAGTAGAATGAAACAGGAGGAGGGAAGAATCCCAATCTGCAAGGACTTTTGGGATTGACATCCTAGAAAAGGAAAATGCATTAATCATACGACTGCAAACACCGTCAGCTGAGCTCTTTACATCATAAAACATTCTCCATGCCCCCGTCCCCGGGCCTTCTTTTTCGAAGATTTTCCGTAGTTGCTATATTGGTTCTATAAAGGAGTTGTGTGTAGTTTCTGTTCATTTGAGATAGAAGGTTTACTTTATTACTCTCTCAGGCCACTTAGAATAGCATGTTATAACTTTAATATACTCTGAAACAGTACAATCGCTGCATCCAGAAATGTGAGATTTCTGTCAACAGATTCTAATAAGGTTGATGAACCCTTTAAAGTTGAGGAAGCGGAGACAGTGGACGTTCCCCCACCTCCAACAGAGAAGGTATTCAACAGTAAGAACCATAGTCTGCATTAAATTTGATCATTCATTCTTTAGACATGTTGGATGTATATCTCTGCTATCAGACATGTTTACTCATTTATTTTAACTTCAGTTGCTTGTGTTGGGTGGGAATGGATTTGTTGGCTCGCATATTTGCAGAGAAGCTTTAGATCGTGGTTTGTCTGTTGCTGGCCTTAGCAGGTATTATGCTCTTCAATAGTTGTATATTATTTGCAGACTAATACAATCTAGAGGTAATTGCAATGTTATATGGACCCTTTGCTTCACCCTAGAGTATCTGTGCTGATATGATATGACATAGGGTGGGTACAACTCCCGGATAAAATGGCGGAAAATCTTTGGAAAGCAGGCGAATCTAAGACCTTGACATTCACTTGCACTAGACACCAGTACCCTAGTCCATGTAACATATGTTAATTGTCATCTGATAGATATCGATTGGTTCACCTATTGTCAATAGGCTATTGATGCTAAAGAGTTTATTTATTGTTTTGGGTGGTTCTCATAATTTATCTTTTTGCCATTTGAATCCTTTTACAAGAAAAGAATGTGTTCTTCTGACATTTTATGAAGGTCAAAATTCATTTGAAGAAAAGGTTTCTAATCAGGGCCATCTGGTTTCATTATGTATGGATTGTAGTCGTAGAACATCAAATATTCAAATGTCCAATGGATGCATAAACAGTGATAATGATTCATGACCATCTGACCTAACAACGATTCAATTTTAACACCAATAAAAAGTTTAATTATGCCTTAATTTTGCGACTCTAATTATTTTTTAATCATGTGATTTTATATCTTGAGAGTTGTCTTACACACATGTATTAAAGCCATCTAATCTGTCTTACAGACAAATAATTGTTAAATACGTTTAAATTCATCAAGATTTGTTTTTTTAAATTGTGTATCCGAATATGCTATCTGTTAGTCCTTTTGGTGACATGTATACAGGTATTCCAATGGCACTAATATTCCCTCCTTTTTTCGTGGATATACTGTGAATATCATTCCACACTCCATACAATTCCACATTTGAATTGTATTTTTACACTATCTTAAATAAAAACTGGAAACTTGAATATGCTTTGCCGCAAGTAACAGGAATAACATACTGTGTGTACCTCAATATTATCTTAAGTTCCATAAATTGCTAGTTTTTTTTGTTTTGTTTTTTTTTTTTTTTTTTTTTTTTTTTTATAGTGTATACTTTCTAGTATTCTGTACCATAAATGATCTTTGTTTACGGTTACTAGTATACTCTACTACAAATGTTTTAAGTTTCCTAATTTAGTGTATTGTCTAGGCTTCTCTTTTATTTTATAATATGCTCTTCATGTGGGCCAGTGCAAAATTACAACTCAGTTCAAAGATATAGAATTTTAATTGTCTTCCTATTTTAAGAGTTAGTTGTATTTTTGTAATTTTCTTAAATAATAATAATAAAAACTTGTTAAGGGGATGTAACTGCACATACACGCCAAACCTAATTCCTTCCTAGTTTCAAAGTTCTAACTGGACATCAGAATCTGATGACATCACTCTGTTGTCATCAGACATCAGCATTGATCCACCTCTAGTTATTGTACCTTTGTTGGAAGTAATCGGGTTACATGGCATAGCAAAGGCAGAATGTTGTTGCAATGTCCGGTGCTAAGGCTGAATATCGAACTATGGCTCATATTGCTTCTGAAATGCTTTAGGTTCACTCTTTTCTTTGAGACTTGGGCATTGATGTTCCTAGTCCTATTAGAATGTTTTGCAATAATCATGCAGACTTGGGCAATGTTTTGCTTCGTTTTCATCAACGAAGCAAGCATATCGAGGTTGATTGTTACTTTATGCAGCATATCGAGATCTCTTACTTCGAAAAGAGCTTTTTACTCCCTTTGTGCTCTCAGAGAATAAATTTGTTGATATTTTTACAAAACCTTTAGCTCATGTTTTGTTTCAGTCCTTGTGTTGCAAGCTGTGTAGTTTTGGTTTATATGCACTAGCTTGAAGGGGAGTGTTAAGAGTAGTCTTATTTTTAGTGTAAGGGTATTTTTGTAATAACTTTCAATGTAGCAATAAAAACTTGGTAAAGGGATGTAGCTGCACATACACCCCGAACCTAATTCCTTCCTTTATTCTCCTTCTCTTCTTCTTCTCCTTCTTCCTTTCTCAAACCCTAATCTCAAAAATCCTAAACGTATGATCTAACTTCCTCTATTATGCAATAGTTATTCAAAACTTTGCAATGCTTCTTCTCAGGAACTTTCTGGCTTTAATTTTTTAGTTCAATACTTCAATGAAATATAAGGCCTATCTGATGAAGTATTAACGTTGAGATGTGTTTATGTAGAGAAAATTGTATTACATGCCAATATATGTGAAAATTTTCCTTTACAGAAAGAAAATTTTTTCTTAAGTTTGTATCTGATATTATTTATTTTGACTTCTTGAGAGGCTGATCGTTTCTTCCTTTCAGGTCCGGTAGGTCATCTTTACATGAGTCTTGGGCTAACAATGTGATCTGGCATCAAGGTTTGCTTTCTTGTATATGGCATCTTTATATTACCTTGTTCTGGGAAAGAGGTAACGTTCTCTGAACTTTAATCCTGTTGGCAGGAAATCTTCTTTCACCTGCAGATTCGTGGAAGGAAGCCCTGAATGGAGTGACTGCTGTCGTAAGTAGTCCTTTGAAACTTCAATATAGCTATAGCAGAGTTAATAATAAAAATATATCCGAATTTTTCATTATATAATTTTTCTTGTTTGATTATATGAATGATGGAAGCTTATAGATTGTAAAGTGATCTTTGTCTAATTTTTTTAGGATCTATTACTGTCTTCTTTTTTTTTTCTTTCTTTCTTTCTTCTATTCTTTTTGTGTCTCTTTGTTTATTCCCTCCCCTTTTATCTGTTCGAAGTTGTGTACTGGTTTTTTTAAGGACTTTTAAAGACAATTCTAATACTGCGAAGTTCATATCCTCTACACATAACTTTTTGGACTATTGTGATTGCTAAGGTTATAAATTTAGGAGTCTAGTTGTACATTTTAGCTGTTATGAGATACAGCCATATGGGTTATTAGTATTATTATTAGGGGGTATTTTTGTTCTTTCATGTATCTTTTTTATATAAGGGTTTAGAAGAGGGTTTGGGGTATTATATGAACCCTCATACCATGTTATATGACATGGTACAGAGCCACGATAGTAGCCAAACTCCCGACGACTTGTGCAAGCACAGATGATTGCTGGTGAGTGCCAACAACCATTGGCGACGATCATTCAATGACCGGTGACATCTGTAGCAGCCTTAAAATCCTCCGGAGACTATTTTCTAATGTCGGAAGCCCCTGAAACCTCTGTTTTTCAGTGCCGGCAGCCTCTGGTACCTCTTCTCTGCCTCCGACAGCCTCCCTAGGGTGCCTAATCTAATCAGCCATATATGGTGTTTTAGGTGACCTGAGGATTCTTCCCTCTTCTGCTCTTCATGTTTTATCCATGGAGTTACTATTAATTTGACTTTCTTGCTTGGACATGGAATTTTTCGTTTGGGACAGCCACAAATTGAGGAGGTGTCTTCCTCCTTCCTCAGATTTCCAGCCACAGAGGTACCGTTAATTGGACCTTTCTTCTTGCCTTCATTCAATCTCAGGCTCTCAAGAATACTTAGTGGCATAACTTCTTTTGTGAATTTTGAAGAATATTTGTAGTCGTTCAACTTTGTAATTTTCAATCCTGATTTCTTGGAAGCAATAGTTCCAAAGTTTGCTTCTTGTGTTAAATGTTTTGAGGAGAAGAGTATTTAAGGTAATCTTTACAACTACTAAATCCTTTTCAAATAAAGTATTATGCAATAATGCAAATAAGTTTGTTTGACATTTCAATGCATTTTCAAGTAGCTCTCGTGGGATAGCTTATTTATTTATTTATTTATTTTTAACTTGAATATATTTTGCTTATATACTTTTCTTCAATGAAACTATGTTTGGTTTTTAAGTCTTCTTATTGTACTGTTTCTTGTTTTACTTAAATTTTAAGTGCTCTTTGTTTTTTTTTTTTTGCTCTCTAGGGAAACTTGGTTAGAGAGCCCATAAAATAAGATTCTACTTGCTCTAGTCCTTCCAAAAGATTTTTCATGCCAAAATCCTTTTGGCATTATTTGTACAAAAGTGCCCTCCTTCCCCAAACAACTTTACCTTAGTTGAAGTCAACGCCAACTACACCCTTTTTCTACGTGCTCTCTCTCTCTTTTTCTCTCTTTCTCTCTCTCAAAGTTTGCGAGAATCCTTTGCCAGCTGCTATGATTCACTACTCCGGAATCAAAGTTGTTGTCCCAAGTAATGACCCTTGAGTGGGGTGAGTAGGGTCTAGCACACTTTTCAAAGAAGTTGGATTGAAGCCATAAGGCTAACAAAAGCTCACTATGTCGGAGTCAAAGTTTGGTACATCAGAACCCAAAGTTCACTACGCGAGCATAGTGACTTTTTGTTAAGGCACAACATTTGTGTAGTGAAATTTCTAAAAATATAGGCATGTGGAACATATTAAATGATATTAGTTGTCAGAATACTATTAGCCATTGTTTGACATGCCGAAACAATACCTCAATATGTGAAAGATTGTAAAAATGGAGAGGGCTTCAAAATTAGATTTCCATGTTTGAACTTTATAGCTCAAACAAAAGCTTGACATGCCGAGCCCTTTATAAGCCATTATTCTTTTCCATGGGATTAGTGCTCATTCTTTGATAGGATCAATGGTGATGATTGTAGAAGAATAGAATCCACTCTATCCCACATCGCCTAGATAAAAGGCTTGCTATAGCTTTATATACCTGTATTGGGCCCTCCGCGTACAAGCTTAGGCTTTTAGGTTGGAAACTTAACATGGTATTAGTGCATTGGTTATCCACGTGACAAGGCCCAAATGTGAGGGGGATTGTAGAAGAATAGAATCCACTCTATCCCACACTTGTAGGTGGAGGGCCCAATACAGGTATATGAAGCTATAGCAAGCCTTTTATTTAGGCGATGTGGGAGAGAGTGAATTCTATTCTTCTATACTCCCCCAAACGTACATGCTTGTTTGGGCCTTGTAATGTGGATAACCAATGCTCTGATACCATGTTAAGTTTCCAACCTAAAAGCTTAAGCTTGTAGGTGGAGGGCCCAATACAGGTATATGAAGCTATAGCAAGCCTTTTATTTAGGCGATGTGGGATAGAGTGAATTCTATTCTTCTACAATAATTATGGGGAGAGAGTGATTTTGACCATGAGTTCTGTGACAGCCTTGATGCGCACATCAACCTCGTCGTCCATTGTGAGAGAAATAAGATAAATCTATGTACACACTCTTTTTAACACGTAGTAGTTAAAGAGAGAGGGGTCGCTCGCATAGTGACTTTATTGCATACAGTAATGATCTACTCACCAATCTTTTTTCTTTGCTAAATGTTGATTTTACTGGAATTTTGAAGAAACGATCAAGGTTCAAATTTCAAAAACAGCTCATAGACACCAAGTTCACTACTGACAAAGGTTTACTGCACCGGCTAATGTTCACAGCGCTGGAAAAATATTTAAATGAGGAACAAAGTACCTCTTCATTCAAAAGTTGAATTAATTGGGAGACGTATCTCGGTATCTCCTATATTTGCAATGGGATTTGTGCTCCTTCCAAATGCTACTTTGTCTTCCCTAACTACAACTAGATCCATTTGGGCATATTGACGAGGTGCAGCTACTGTTACTATTGTTACAGACGCAACTAGACTGGGAGCTGAACCAATTGTGTTGTTGCTTCTGTTGCAGATGTAGCTAGATTCTAGAAGAGGAGCTGGCCAAGTTAGTTGCCGAAGGAGATGGACTGAGACCTTGGCTGGACATACGAATCCCATTATCAATCCTGGCTATCCCATGTTCCCATTGCTTAAAGCTATAATTATAGACCCTGATCCTCTCCCAATCTTCCTGAGCAGTCCTGTTGTACTCATCGGCTGGGATAGGAACCGAGTTTTCCGTACACTTGGCACAGAAAACTCTACTGTAAAGGCAGCAATGATGATTTCCATTAAACAAACCTTGATGAACTAGATTACTCGAGTACACAAGTTACATGCTTACAATGCAGGCAAAGTCGCCAAAGAAGAAGACAAGGTCGCCGGAGAAGATGAAACCAATACAGATGGTGAAGTTGTCTCCTCGTCAAGGATTGATGGTGGTAGAGAAGTAGAGAGGTGTAGAGAGAGAGAAAGAGATGAGGGAGATAAAATATCATGACAAACCTGTCATTAACAAAAGTATTTTAAAAAGAATGGGACCTTATGCAATAAAAATTCTTCGAATAGGACTTTTGAAAATAAAAACACTTTTAGGAGGACTTTAGCCATGATGGGTCTTTAAAATAGGACTTTTCACCAAAAAATTCCTTTTTTTTTAATCTGGATTTTCTCAACTTTGGCATTTATTTTTCAAACTCTAATGATTTTGTAATCTATAAATATATTATATTTTATTGTTTAAGTATTTTGAGGGTCACAAAGCCCTTGATTTAATCCTTTAATTTTATCTACATGCCCCCTCTAACCTGATCTAGCATCTTGATCTTGTTAACCTTGGTCATAATACACATGGGGCACACTCACACACGCGCACACGTATATCTGTTAGTAGAATCAACTGATCGACCTAATTTTGACTAAGGGGTATTCTAAATTGGATCCATTGGAGAGCTCCCTTAGGAAGTATACCTTTTTGTGCTACAGTGTAGTTACGCCTAAGTAGCATAGAAACTTCTAAATAGAGGTGCCTTTTCTTGTGATGTAAACATACAAAAATGTTGGAATAAGGGTTTGTTGGGTTGGGCACAAATCAGATATGAGTAAAAATTCATGATGACAGTGTAAGCATTGTCCTTGTGTAAAGAGCACCTAAAGATTCAATCTCTCTGACAGGACAGCAACATTCTTGCATCTTTATTTGTTTTCATAGAAAAAAGGAAATAAAAATATTTTCCATTTTATGCTTAGCTTTTCCTTGTCTAATATTTCTCTTGTTATCATATTCTGTTGTGTATGTCGATTTTTTTTTTTTGTTTTTGGTAGAGAAGTTGATTTTGATATGGTTATTTCTCTCCTTTCTGATATAGATATTGCTATGTTCTTTTAATTTAAGTTGAAATTTTTTGTAGATATCCTGTGTTGGTGGTTTTGGCTCCAATTCTTATATGTATAAGATTAATGGGACTGCAAACATCAATGCAATTAGAGCAGCTGCTGAACAAGGTATAGAATCACTTGTGTCCAAATTTTCTTGCTACTGTTTGATCTCTCTCTCTCCCTCTTTCTCTGACCTCCTAGTAAATGGGAGCCTAACTGATGAATAGTAGTAAATAGCCAAGAGCTATACCAGATAAAGAAAAAGCCCTACAAAGCATAAGAGACAACATGTACCTAAAAGACTAGTTTTCTTTAAGTTAGCTTACTTGATATGCTTAAGACTCTTCAAACATTAAGCCTCTTTGCCACCATATCCCTGTGTACCATCAGAAAACTTTGATGTCAGCTATAAGTATTTTATTTTGCTCTTCCCAAATGCCTCGACGTAAGCTGTATGGAGATTTTGAGATTGGTCTTTAGTGATGTTATTTGAGATGAAAAGAATTATATTCACCTTACTTACATTGAACAAGATGCACATATATGTACAAAACTAGGAAACTATCTTAGGAAACTATATAATTAGGAAACCTAGAGTTAAGCTAATTAAGCCAGCTAATATACACCTAATTACAGCTAATTACAGCTATATTCTGTAACACTCCCCCTCAAGTAGGAGCATAGATATTAATCATGCCCAACTTGTTACAAAGATAATCAACCCGAACCCCATTTAGAGCTTTTGTGAAGATGTCCCCTAATTGTTCTCCAGTCTTCACATATCCTGTAGAAATCAAACCTTGCTGAATTTTCTCGCGGACAAAATGACAATTAATTTCAATGTGCTTAGTTCGCTCATGAAACACAGGATTAGATGCAATATGAAGGGCAGCTTGGTTATCACACCACAATTTTGCTGGTAATGAAGTTTTAAGACCTACTTCATTCAAGAGCTGATATATCCACATTATCTTACTCACAGACTGTGCCATAGCCCTATATTCTGATTCAACACTTGATCGTGACACAACATTCTGCTTCTTACTTTTCCATGAGACCAAATTTCCTCCAACAAAAACACAATAGCCTGATGTGGATCTTCTATTCACTTTGGAACCTGCCCAATCTGCATCTGAGAAACATTCAATGTGAGTGTGTCCATGATTTGTATATAGGATACCACGTCCGGGTGCTCCTTTCAAGTAACACAAAATCTGTTCTAATGCTGCCCAATAATGAACTGTTGGGGATGACATGAACTGACTAACAATACTGACAGAATATGCAATATCTGGACGAGTCACTGTAAGGTAATTCAGCTTTCCAACCAACCTTCGATATCTCTCAGGATCTTCAAATAGTTCCCCATCTCCTGTGAGGTGCATGTTCGGAGTCATTGGAGCACTACAAGGCTTTGCTCCCAATTTTCCTGTCTCATTTAATAAGTCAAGGACATATTTTCTCTTGAGATAGAAAGATACCTCTTTTACTCCTTGTGACTTCAACACCCAAGAAATACTTTAGCATCCCCAAGTCCTTCGTGTGAAACTGAGTATGAAGGCAAGACTTAAGAGATGAGATTCCCGTAGTATCACTTCCAGTAATAACAATGTCATCCACATACACAACTAAAAGAATGATACCAGCTTCTGATTGTTTGTAGAACACCGAATGGTCAGACTTGCTTTTTATCATCCCAAACTTTTCAATAGCCTGACTAAATTTTCCAAACCAAGCACGAGGACTCTGTTTCAAACCATACAGAGACTTTCGAAGACGACAAACTCGCCCAGACTCCCCCTGAGCAACAAAACCAGGAGGTTGCTCCATATACACCTCCTCTTGAAGATTACCATGAAGAAAAGCATTCTTGATATCGAGTTGATGCAAAGGCCAATGGTGATTAGCTGCCATAGAAATAAATAACTGAACAGATGTTAATTTAGCAACAGGAGAAAAAGTGTCAGAATAGTCCACTCCATAGGTTTGAGCATATCCCTTAGCGACAAGACGGGCTTTCAATCGAGCAATTGACCCATCTGGATTGACCTTAACTGTGAACACCCACTTGCATCCTATAGCCCGTTTCCCAGAAGGTAAATCGACCAAGTTCCAAGTACCATTGTCATCTAAAGCATTCATTTCTTCTATCATTGCATGATGCCAACCAGGATGAGATATGGCTTCATGAACGGTTTTAGGAATAGTGATAGAATCAAGGGATGCAACAAATGAACAAGAGGAAGATGACAAGCAGTTATAAAAAAACAAAATAAGAAATAGGATAAGTGCATTGGCGTTTACCTTTGCGTAACGCAATAGGAAGATCATCTCTCGGGATTGGATTTGATGAAGAAGGAGTAGGTGTAGGACATGAATCAAGAGGTTTACGCCTGGAGTAGACTTGAATAATAGGAGGCTTGATAGGAGCTGGTTCCGAACAGGTCCGGAGGATGTGATGGAATAGACTAACAAATCATCATCCTCCCCCTGATGTGCGGGAGGAGGAGAAGACGGAAAATAGGGTGTGTCTTCCATGAAGGTAACATCAATTGAGACAAGATATTTGTTAAGACTAGGACAATAACTTCTGTAACCTTTCTGAAGACGAGAATAACCAAGGAAGATACACTTCAAAGACTTGGGATCTAATTTGGTTACATGCGGACGAACATCTCGAACAAAACAAGTGCTACCAAATATCCGAGGATTAACAGGAAATAATGACTTGTTGGGAAAAAGGATTTTGTAAGGAATCTCACCATGAAGAACAGATGAGGGCATGCGATTAATTAAAAAACATGCTGTAGAAACTGCATCGGCCCAAAAAGGTTTAGGAACGTTCATTTGAAATAATAAGGCTCGTGCAGTTTCAAGAAGGTGTCTGTTCTTTCGTTCTGCTACTCCATTTTGAGATGGAGTATCAACACAAGAAGTCTCATGAAGCATGCCATTCTGAACCATATAAGATTGAAACAAAGTTTTCGTATATTCTTTGGCATTATCACTTCGCAAAGTACGAATCGAAACATTAAATTGAGTTTTAATCTTAGCACAAAATGCACAAAAAATTGATACAACTCAGAACGACTCTTCATTAAATATAACCAAGTTACACGAGAATAATCATCCACAAAAGTAACAAAATACTTAAATCCAAGTTTAGACAAAATAGGACAAGGGCCCCAAACATCAGAGTGAACTAATTCAAAAGGAACACTAGCACGTTTATTGACTCTTGGACTCGAACTAAGACGATGGTGTTTTGCAAACTAACACAACTCACAATTTAATGAAGACACCTGACGAAACTGTGGACAAAGCTTCTTGAGCAAAGGAAGAGATGGATGACCCAACCGACAATGAGCCTCGAAGGGAGATGTAACACCAGAGCAAGCAACAGATTTAGGTATTGGTGTGTCAAGAATGTAGAGGCCTCCAGACTCATGTCTTTTACCAATAATCTTCCTCGTCATAAGATCCTGAAATAAGCAATGATCAGGAAAGAATGAGATGCAACAGTTAAGATTGCGAGTAAGCTGGCTTACAGAGATCAAATTAAAAGATAAAGTAGGTAAATGTAAGACAGACGACAGAGGAAGCAGAGGAGTAGGAGTAATCGTACCAGACCCACGAACACAAGATGGTGACTCATCGGCTAAAGTAACAGTAGAAGTGGAAGTGTGGGACTTAAAAATAGAAAAAAGACTAGAATTACCTGTCATGTGATCTGTGGCACCAGAATCAATGACCCATTTGGAGGATAAGGAAAGAAGACACGCATTTGGTTTACCTGAATCAGCAATGGCAGTGATGGAAGGAGATGAAGACTTTAGTGATTCTTGATACTGTGAGAACTTGGCAAATTCATCTGCAGAGATAAGAACTGATTTTTCTGAATTATCATTAGCAGATGCAACGTGGGCCGAATGAGCTTTCTGATTCTTATACTGAAGCTTTCTACATTCATGCTTCATATGTCTTGGCTTGTGGCAGTAATTGCACACAATTCCTCCAGAGTTCTGTGGCCGAGTTTCAAACCCTTGTGAACTTCCTCCTTTGTTTCCACGCTGATTGGTTGGTCGTCCAGGCCCATAATTATTATTTCGACTCACTAAAGCACCACTGAGTTGAACCGGCGGAGTACCTTCTGTGCGGAGTACTCGACTAAAAACTTCAAGTAAAGAGGAGATCTCAGAACCAGAAAGAACCTGTGACTTAGTAGTCTCAAAGTCAGAGCAAAGGCCAGCAAGGAAACTCATGATAGCCATTTGCTCTCGTTGGCGTTGCTGAACCTTCACATCAGTGCTAAAAGGCAACAACATATTAAGCTCCTCATAAGTTTTCTTAAATGCCATAAAATAAGTCGTAAGGGACTGATCTTGTTTTTCTGCACGATAAAATGCTTTGCACACCTTATACATGCGAGAAACGTTCCCTTTACCAGAATACAAGAAATCCAAATAATCCATCAGCTCTTTAACAAATTCACAGTGATTAATCAAGCCAATCACCTCGCTATCAATGGAGTTTCGAATCTGCAGGAATAAGCGAGCATCTTCTCGGAGCCATGTTTGCTTCGAATTATCTTTGGGAGGATCATCAGTCAAATGAGTATCTTTGTCAATACTCCGAAGATAAAGTTGAACGGTCTTACTCCAATCCAAATAATTCGAGCCATTTAGCTTATGGTCCGTGATTTTAGACATCACGGGCACCATATCCGACACAACAACAGATTTCTTCTCAGCCATAACTCCTAAATAGAGATACAAGGCAGCAAACACAAAGGCAAGATAGCAACCACAAAGGCAAAACCAAGAATCTCAACAAGGCAACAAGCACAAACCTTGACGAACACAAATCAGCGCAGAACCATCGGAAAAGAAGCTGTACTGACACAACTGAAACACAGAACCTCCGGAAAAGAGGAGGGTAACAATCGGAGAAGAACGCCGACCAAACAGGGTGGCGCGTGGGGCAAACTCGCGGGCTTCTGGGCACCGGACTCCAGGAAAACGCTGGTCGGCGGCTGGGCTTCCCTAATGGGCAGGCGGTGAGACGAGAAGACTACTCCAAATAGGGTTACCAAAAAATGGAACCCTAAAAGACACAAAACCCTAATTTGTGTTTATGCAAGAGACTCAAAACAGAACCCTAATTTCGAAACCCTAATGCTCTGATACCATGTTATTTGAGATGAAAAGAATTATATTCACCTTACTTACATTGAAACAAGATGCACATATATATACAAAACTAGGAAACTATCTTAGGAAACTATATAATTAGGAAACCTAGAATTAAGCTAATTAAGCCAGCTAATATACACCTAATTACAGCTATATTCTGTAACAAGTGACATATGAATATTATTGTTATCTCTTGCTTATTTTCTGTGGCTGATTGGCCCTTCATTCTTGTCTGCAGGTGTAAGAAGATTTGTTTATATTTCTGCTGCTGACTTTGGATTGGCAAATTATGTACTGCAAGGATATTACGAGGGAAAGGTACTCTCTTCAACAAGATTTTAATTGAAACATTCAGTATGTGTAAATTAATTGTTATTTCAGAGGAATGATTGCTGAACATATGGTAAGGGAATGATATCATGACATTTAAAAGGACGTCCCATGCTAAATGATTCATTCTATTTTGTTTTCATTGCATTTGAAGGCCAAAACGTCCTTTAGAATCCAGTCAATGCAGAAAATGAAGCCATCGCCGGAAATGAAAGTAAAACATTGGCACAGTGTTATTTCATGTATTAAAAAGTTGTTCTGATGAATGCGATGAAAATGCCATGAAAAAGAAGGTCCAATGCCCAATATTATATAAAACAAAATGAAAATGGGATTATTCGGTTCCATTTGGCATCAATTGTACTTAAAGTTTTGTTTGTAATGATTTCGTATCAGGTCACCTATTATTGCTATAGTTCTCTGTTCAATAGTAGTAATTGTATGTAATACTATAATACCAATGATTCTATTATTTTTAATGGAAACCAGGTTTTTTAACTCCAGTGTTCTAATTTGATTGAAACCCTGGCTAAGAAATCAGTTTGGTTCAGTTCGGCATCAAACCAGAACTGAACTGACCTAATTCAAAACTGATGAACCATGTGAGCGAATCAACCATGCTGAAGAAAATAAGTTTGGTTTAATTCCATTCTTGGATTACTTAAGTTGTAGTTTAAATATAAATTTGTTTATTGTAATCAACTAGGCCAGCTACGATTAACCTGCAATTTAAGCCCGAATGAAGGGCTGGCCCAATATGATTATTCAAGTGGGCAGGTTGCCTTTATTTAGAGAATAGGAAAAAGGGGGGGGGGGGTTGTTTTTGCAACAAACTGATGTCAGATGCCCTGACCTTGTTGAATTCATTTTGTTCAGGTGCGCAGCGGCACAACATTCAACCCATAATTGAACCAACCTTCTTCAATTTTTAAAGCTTTTGATGCAAGACTCAACCAAAGTCATAAAAAAACTGTACCAAACCAACCCATTGAGGTCAGTTTAGTTCGGTTCTTGGGTTGACACGTCCCAATCTGTGTTAAGTTTCCAACCTAAAGGCCTAATCTTGTAGGTGGATTGCTTGAAGCCATAGCAAGCCCTTTTATTTAGGTGATGTGGGATAGAATGGATTTCATTCTTCTACACTCCCCCTCACGTGCAGGCTTGTTTGGGCCTTGTCACGTGGATGACCAATGCTTTGATACCATGTTAAGTTTCCAAACTAAAAGCCTAAGGTTGTAGGTGGAGGGTCCATACAGGTATAGGAAGCCATAGGAAGCCTTTTATTTAGGCAAAGTGGGACAGAGTGGATTTCATTCTTCTACAATTTGTACCCATAATCTCACCCTCTTTTGTAGCAATTAAGTGAGTGCCTTTATATCTTCTCGTGGGATAGGCTTCTAAATGGATATTAAGATTCTATAAATGAATTTAACAAGAATGAATGACATAATATATATAATTAAATTGATAGCTTAAAATAGGAATACTATGATTATGTACAAGTTGTATTATCCTGTAAAGTATTGTATAATAATTGTACGGAGAAAATTGTATATTAAATGAATTATTTATTCACGTTATTGTATTCCCGATACAAGTTCAAATGATTCGTAAAGATTATAGTTATATGGAAATAACTTGGACACAGTTCACTATTATGATTTTCAAATAAGCAGTATGCTTATTAGTTCTCATATTTGACGTTGAAATTATCTCAGACAGTTCTTCTGAAATAATATCTGATAATATCACCAAATTCTAGTTAGTGATTTTCATGTTTGACTTTAGAGGATTACAGTGTGGGTAACTACAAGGCCTTCAAGAATGTTATCTTGAGAAGTGTCGCTAAGATTTTTACAAAATTGGAACTTACGGTAACAGTTAAAATTTGTATTGGCAAAGGCTACATGTAGGTTACTACGGTTTGTATTACTAAATTATTTTCCAAGTATAGTACTTGTAAACATCATTTTATTACAATTCAAAGGACTAGGCTAAGAAGTGACCACTTACCAGTTATTGTTATTTGGCACATCATTTGTCTACGATCACAAGTACGATTTCCTTGTAACCTACTAAATATGTTGGTGGTCTATAAGAAATTCATAATTGATATTCAATAGAGATGACATTCAACTGTAAAAGACAGTAGTTTAAATAATAATATGGTATAAACATTATAATGGATTTTGTTTTCCACTCTCAATACTATAATGTTTTAATTACAACAATTCAGAATGCATGCCAGTAGAAGGATTTGATACAGATTCCAAAGCTGCTGCAGTTTTGGGATTTTGGAGATCTAGGTTAACATCTATGTTGCATGACCATTGACACGGGACACAGACACGAGTGGTGGGGACACAACAGTTGTATACATAATTATACTCATTTAATGACAGAAAAACCATATTCCATGGTGCCAAGGTGGTGTCCTTGTTGTGTACATATCTTGGGAGCATTTAAAAAGTTTTGGCAAGGAGCTTTTGTGTTGGTTCTTAAAATGAGTGAGTCCATTAGTCCTTATGAGATTAGGCCTACTATTTTGGTTCCACACCTCTAAAAGATAATCTTTAAAGTCTTCTCCACACATATTAGCTGATTTTCCTTGAACCATGTCTTTTTAGTTTGCTTGTGTTAAAGAGAGAGACACTGTTAATGATATTGGCAGCAAACGCGGACACGATGATGACTGACATGGTCAGGAAAAGGCAGGATTAAAGAATGTGTCCAAGGACTGTTGGAGAAGTTTTGGTGCCAGTCTATTTAATCCTATAATGTGCATGTACACTTGTTTACAAACACCTGAGAAGCATCTTCACAACCTTGAGATGATCTTTAGTAAATACTCACATTAATATTTTATTTTCATTTGAATCTTTTAACTCCTAGATTGAATATATGCATTTGAATACTCAATTTTGTTCTTAGGTAAAACAGAGAAAAATAAATGAACTCTATCAACGTACCAATAATTTTTCAAGATTATCCTTTTTTTTTTCTTACTCCTGCAACTTTTTTTCCTGCCTATTTTTTGATGTAGAAAGCTGCTGAAACGGAGCTGTTAACAAAATTCCCCTATACAGGTAAGCTTTCTCATTATCTTTTTGTAAATTGTAGTAAATTCTCTACCTAGTAATTTAGTAAAATTTCGATTGTTAGTAAGTAACTGAGCCGAGGAAACCTGCCTAGAACTTTTTGAATGAAATTTAAATGAAACATCCTTGAAACAAAGCACTTTGATTTTTGGAACCTGAGAAACCTGTCTGTTCTCTTTCATTCAGTTGTGTGGTTGGATTTTGCAGTTCTACTTTTTTAACCAAATTGAACAAAAACATGTATTTATAGTCTTTCTTCTAGCTGAGCAGTTCAAACAAAATATTAATTTCTAGTGCATATTAAAACAAAGATGGCCTTTCCATTATGGGGCACTTCTAACATGTGACAGAACCTTCTACGTATCCTTTTTCAGGTGTAATTCTGAGGCCTGGGTTCATTTATGGGACTCGCAGAGTTGGGAAAGTGAAGCTTCCATTAGGTGTAATTGGTTCTCCACTGGAGATGGTAAATTGCGTGTCCTTGAGTCCATGTAATTTACTTATGCTGTCCAACATGCCATTAACGATGACAAAAATGCCATTTATGTTTTATCCATCCAGTCCAGTGCAAATAATTTTTATTTTATTTTATTGTCAAATTATTAGAATTACAGAAACTGCGAGTTATCTTGGGACAGAATAACCTGAGTTACACACTGAAGACCAATTGTGTGTTAATGTCTAATGTTAGCATATTTTACATTCTGCTAACTTATAGTATCCTATATTTCTGTTAGTCTCTCCTTCCAAGTCTCGATTAGGGAAAGCCTCACCTTATGATCGGGGTTTGGTACTAACTAGGCTCTTGAGAGCCACTGTGCCCATAGACAGGACATGTTGTGAACTTGTGATTGATACTTCAGAGGATTTGTGCCCACTAATTACTAGTGTTGAATATCTGCTTCTTTTTACCAATCATTATAGAGGTTCATGTTATCGTGTTGTTGATCCACAAATGTGCTGATCTGTACCTAAATGATCAAATGCATATCAAATGCAATATGCAAAAGCTGATCGTTCTTCGCTAATTATATCGAGCTACCTTGTCTCTGATCAGTTATTGACTGTATTATATACTCAAACGACTGCAGGTTCTCAAGCACGCTAAACCGCTAAGCCAAGTTCCGCTCATTGGGTCCCTGTTCACTCCTCCTGTTAATGTTACTGCAGTGGCAAAGGTTGCCGTTAGAGCAGCAACTGATCCCGTGTTTCCTCCTGGCATCATAGACGTCTACGGAATACTGCGTTATAGCCAGTGAAGTTCAAAATAGATTTGCTGAAACCTTTCTTTTGTTTATCAATACAGAAATGTAAACTTAGAGGTGCTGGTTCGGATTTAGGATTCAATATTGGTTAAGTGAATGTTGGAATTTTGTTCAGTTCATATTTTTGGTGCAATAAAATGTGCTGAGTAAGCACATTACATTTGTTAATTCAAGATTCCTCGTTATTATTCTCATTATTTTTACAGTCTCTGAACAAACAGCAACTCGATCGATATCTGCTTTGCAATTCTGAAATATATATGGTGCTTTTATTATACCTGGAATTTAAATTATATCTCACCAAGTCTGGTAGTTGGCAAATTATTTTATTTTATTTTATTTTAGTTTGAATCAGTTCATCTGTTCATGAGAGCTGCTATTAAGCAGTTTGTGCATGTAATCTTTAATGCCCAGTAATTCACATATTTTTCATGTCTATGTAGCTTGTGGATTTAGCAGTGTTTGGATTGGGTAATAATTAGGCCGCTGAACAGTTTGGTAAAGTCTACCAAAGTCCACTTTTACCTTCCAATGTCCTGCATTCGGTGCTCTCTCTCTCTCTCTCTCTCTCTCTCTCTCTCAACCAACAACTGGTTATGTAATAGCATTCCTATTAAAAAGTTGCCTTTCTTTCTTTCCAAACATTCCCAAACTTGTTTTGGAATAACTAATCCAATCCTCTACCTCAGGGTTGGTTTTACAATTTTCTTTCCTTCTAGCATGCCTACTCCACGCCCCTTTTGCTCTCATAAAAACTAAAAAGATGACTTTGTTTCTCATCATGTTTCACCTTGACGACTTGGCGTCATCTGTTTTTTTTTGCCAAGGAGGGATGATACAAGGACATACTACTAGTCTACTACTTCTATCTATGGTTTGCAAAACCCAACGTAGGAATTGTAGTTTGAGAAACCTACTGTTCGATTAGATACCTCTTCTTATGCATATAATGCATACCAAAAATCACATTATTCAAATACTTATAGCCATTTGATCCAAGAAGTCATATTTCTAATTAATAAAAAATAGGAAAAATTACCGATTGACTCATGTACTATTAGTGTTTTTCACTTTGCACTCCTAGAGTATCAATTGTGACACATCGACCCCTATATTTTTTATTTATGGCATTTTTCACCCTTATGTCAATTAGACATTTGTTTCTTTGACCAAAAAAATGATGCAACACTTGTTTTTTTCATACAGTATTTATCTTAGATTGCTAATGTATTTATAAGTATATCGGTAAAGATTAATGATTTTTTTCTCAATCTGTTTTAATTTTTATGAATTATTTTATCCATAGAGCAAATAAAATTCATAATAAATAAAATTTATGGAGGAAAATCAAGAAACTTCACCGATATGCTTGTAAATACATTAGCAATTTAAGATAAATACTACGTAAAAAAGGAAAAAGAAAAAAAGAAAAAAAAAAAAGCTTAACACAATTTTTCAATCAAAGAAACAAATGACTAACTTATAGAAGGATGCAAAATATCATAAATCAAAACTATAGGAGATCAATGTATCACAATCGATACTTTAAAGGTGCAAAGTGTAAAACGCTAATAGTATAGAGGGTTAATCGGTAATTTTTCCTAAAAATACTATATTTTTTTGGAAAATGACATTTTAGTACCTTTAACTTCAGGATGAATACCAATATGGTCCTAAACTTTACTTTGCCCGATTTAGTCCAAATGTTTTAAAAGTTGTACCAATGTAAGACATTAAATGACGGAATTAACATTTCGTAACGGCTGCTAACTGAGCTGCCAATCGGTTAATGTTAATTATGCCAACAACTTAGTTAGTAGCCATCAATTTTAACCGACAAAATGTTAATTTTGTCAGTTAATGTCTCACATTGGTATAACTTTCAAAAATTTTGGACTAAATCGAACAGAAGTAAAGTTTAGGGACCACATTGAGATTCACTCTAAAGTTGAATGTATTAAAATGTCATTTTCCCTACATTTTTTCACAATTGTGGATGAGGTAGCTCTTAATCTCTAATCAACATGATGTGTATGAGAGGAACTTTTAATTCAATGGCATGTTTCTCAAAATACAATTCCCATGTTGGATTTTGTAAACCATAGGTAAAAATATAGATAAAAATATAGGTTAATTGAACTTATTCTGTCCCTCGGAGATGCTACTATAAGGTGCACCTAACGCAAAGTTGCCTTATTTGACTTCCGTTGGGGCAGTTGCATAAATTATTTTGAAAAACCGACCGTTGGATTAGATGTCCCTCTTATAAATGTCAATTCTGCCAAAAATCATGGTGATCCAACGGTCGCTTTTTGAAACATGTCACAATGAAAAACTGTGACTTTTTTGTTCTTCAAAATGTCACCATTTTTTCATAGTTAGTTTTTTCAAAAGCTAATTGTTGGATCATTTTGATTTTCGACAAACATGACATTCATAATAGGGGCATCTAATTAGGGATGTCAACAGGGTGGGGCGGGTTTTTGCTTTCTCAATCCCGTCCCGTGAATAAAAATCATTTCCCAAACCCGTCCCAATCCCAACTTAAAACGGGACGGAGCAGGACAAGAATTATACAGGGCGGGGCGGGTTTTCCCATCAGGTTTAAGAAAATAATTAAAATATTTTTTAAACTTCAATTTTATTTTATTTTGGAGTGAACCCCAACCATAATCTCACCAAATTTTGATTTCTATCTTGAATTATAGGTATTTGTAGTTAACATATATATTTATACACACTAACTTGGTGAAAAGAATAGAAAAAAAAATAGAAATGATAAAAATCTTAAAACACTAAATATTGTGAATACATGGAAAATATTTTAGTATATATATATATATAGGGCGGGCCGGGTTGGAGAAGCTATACCCAAACCCTATAGGGTTTTCAATTTTTTTCCCAAAAACCCTACAGGGTTTTCAAATCTATTTCCCAAGCCCTTCCCAATAGGGGCAAGGCGGGGCGGGTTACCCTTTTAACCCATCCCATTAACATCCCTACATCTAATCCAACGGACAGTGTTTCAAAATATATTCTAAAACTGCTCGAACAGAGGTCACCTGACGCAACTTTGCGTTAGGTGCACCTTGTATTAGCATTTCTATCCCTATATATGTATATAGGAATGATCAAGTCAGTATATGCTTATATAAGCTTACGTCAACATGAAGGCCATAAATAATTGTGTGATGCATATTTTGAAAAACTGACAGTTGAATTAAATATTGTAATTATGCATGTCATGTATACCAAAAATCACAGTGATCCAACAGTGAGTTTCTCATAAATGTTACTGAGAAAAACTGTGACAATTTTCAGCAGTCACAATTTTTCATAACTATATTTTGAAATTATGAAATTGGATCACCATGATTTTGGCATGCATGACATCCATAATTACAATATTTAATCAAATGGTCAATTTGTCAAAATATGCATTACATAATTATCTATGGACATCATGCTTACATAAGTACAGAAATGATCAAGTCAACACATGCTTCTACAAGCTTATGTCAACATGAAGCTCATAGATAATTGTGTAATGCATATTTTGAAAAACTCACTATTGGATTAGATGTTATACTTATACATGTTATATATGGCAAAAATCACATTGATTCAATGGTCGGTTTCTCAAAAATGTCACTGAAAAAAACTGTGGTAGTTTTCAGTGGTCATAGTTTTTCATAGCTATATTTTGAAATTCTGAAATTGGAACACTGTGATTTTTGTGTGCATGACATCCATAAGTACAGTATATAATCCAACAGTCAATTTTTCAAAATATGCATCACACAATTATCTATGGGCTTCAAGCTGACATAAGCATAGATAAACATATGTTGACTTGATCATTCCAATATACATATATATAGGGACATAAGCTTCACTGCATTTTTTTTTTTTTTTTTTTATGGATTTCACTACATTTTTTTTATGCATTTCACTACAATTTTTAATGCATTTCACAACATTTTTATGCATTTCATTGCATTTTTTTATTATTCATTTCACTGTACTTTTAATGCATTTTCACTACACTACTAGGAACCTCTTCTACATTTTTATCTCTTATGACACCAGAGCACTCAAAAAAAAAAAAAAAATGGAAAATCATTATCAGACACCAATTACATCAATATTTTTTTAGAAATAATTTTTAAAATGTAGTTAAATTATTTTTAGAAATAATTTCATACTTTCTAGCTTTCATGAAAAAAAAAAAATAGATCAAGATTTGTTTGATGTAGCAAAAGAACAAAGAGAAAAAAAAAATTCCGTTAAAGAAAAATCATACAAAGATTTGATCTCAACCATATTTACAGCTACATCCTTTGCACCATCTCCGGCCACCACCTCACCGCCACCGGAATAGCAACAACAACAACAACTGAATAATCTCCACCAATCTGATTTTCGCCGGACTATGGGAGAAGTAGGCGAAAATCACTGCTGTTAATGGTTGAGAGACTAGACAACCAGAGTTGCCGTTAATGGTGATGGAGATGCTGACGACAATAGTGGGGATTTGCACACTTTTTCTTCCTCCTCCATGGTCAATCTTTCTCTGATTTATTTTGAAGGTTCAAGACCTACGTAGGTGCAGCTGCAGCTGCCGTCGCGTGATTTAGCCAGATCTGAGAAGCTGTCTCTCTTTATGTCTCTTCCATTTGGTCGATCAACACCGGCGATCCAGCGTGGTCCAACAATGTTCTAGTGGAGTCGTCTCTTTCTCTCTATCTCTTCCTCCATTTCTCTCTCCATAGATCTTCTCTCTTATCTCTCTTGGCTTCTCCTTTTTTCTCTCTACTTTTCACTATCTCCAAATTTGTCTTGGAAAAAGAAGAAGAAGATCGCAGTTGAGAAGATTGTCGTATGAAAACCATGTTGGATCTGTGTATCTAGGTCGGCATTCTTCATAGACCTCTTCGGATCTCCAATGATTGTTAAGGCGACATTGTTGAGGCCTCATCTCCTCCCTCTATCTCTTTCTCTCTTTTGTCTACTTATTTTCTCTCCACCTTCTATGTCTTTCTCTCTCTTCTGTCTACTGGTTCTCTCTGTGTTCTGTCCAACTCTTCTCTTTTACACTATGTTTGGATTGAGAGAGTTGGAGAGAAGATAAGAGAAACTCATTAAGAGAAGAGAAGAGAAAGTTATATGACTTTCTCTCCACCTTGTTTGGATGGAGAGGGGAGAAAGTTAAATGACTTTCTCACCACCCTGTTTGGATAGCCTTCATAAAAGAAGAGAAGAGAAGATTTTTAAGGTGTAAATTTCAAAATTGCCCTTACTTACATAAGAAGAACATAAAAATTAAAGAAGGAAGAGAAAGGGGAAAATAGTAAATCTACCCCTCACTTAAACCCTTTCTTTTCTCTTCTCTCCATTTCTCTCCGATTTGGAGAGAAAGCTACCAGCCCCCTTTTCTCTCCTCTTTCTCTCCCCTTTCTCTCCCCCTCCTCCCATTTCTCTCCAATTCTATCAATCTAAACGAGAGAAACTTAAAAAGTTTCTCTTCTCTTCTCTTCTCTCCAACTCTCTCAATCCAAACATAGTGTAAAGTTAATTAAACATGAAAAGCTTGAGGAATATCATTTTTGTCCTGAATGTGCAAAAGGAATTCTCACAAAATAAGATGTTGTGTAAGACTTTTTGAAGGAAAGACTCTCAAATGGGGACTTGTCACCAAATTCCCCTAATTTATTTAAGATTATAAGGTGATGACATTATATCTTCTTTCATTTCCTACAAAAAAGAGGTCGTGGAATTAACAGAAAATAATCTTTATATGCATGTCATGTTTGTCAAAAATCATAGTGATCCAACGGTTGATTTTTAAAATACAGATATTTAAACAAATTTGATAGCAATCAACGGTAAAAGTAGACAGGACATTCATAAGAAGATATCATTCCTATGGCTTCTAAAAAGGACGACGCCCTTACGATAACGAGCGTAAAGACATCCTGACAAAGTCACTTCTGTATATATATATATATATATATATATATGAGTCCCGATCTAGTAAGCGTAGTATAAAGCTAATTGGGAATCGTGGGATACATATTTTGAAAAACCGATCATTGGATTAGATATCCTTGTTATGGATGTCAAGTCTGCCAAAAATCACAGTGATCTGATGCAGGCATCTCAAAAACTGCTGAAAATTGTCACAATTTTTCTCAGTGACATATTTGAGAAACCGACATTGGATCACAGTGATTTTTGACATGCTTGACATACATATGCATAGTATCTAATCAAACAGTCAATCTTTTAAAATATGCATCCCACAATCACCTATGAGTTTCATGATTTTTGCGAAAGTCAGCATATGCTGATAAGATCATTTTTGTATATATATATATAAACGCTCAAAAGAGCTAAGCTAACCAATAATGTTATTAATTGAAGGGTGGGGCTATTTACAACCCACCTTTTACTAAAGGCAACCCATTTTCTAAATGCAACCCACCCATTTGTATTTTTACTAAAGGCAGCACAATAAAATTTTAATTAATATACCCATTTTACCCTTTACTAAATACAACTCATTACTATACAAAACAAAAGTTTTAATATACCATAAATGCCCCAAGTCTAAATACAACCCATTACTCTCAATCCTCTCAATCACCAAGTTCTTCAAACAACAACTTCTTCTTCTTCTTCTTCAACCCCAAAGCTTTCATTTTAGGTTTGTTTGTATCTTATTGGTAAACATTATATTTAAGATTAAACATGCTTCAAAACATAAAAAGTAGCACTCTATAACCATTATGGTGTGATGGTGTTACGAAAAAAACTCATATTTCAATCGAAAAATAGGGAAAAAAAAACTGTGTTCGTATTCGCATTTGGCTTGGTAAGGCCGAATGTGAAGCTTTAGTATTCGGTAGGCCAACACCGAATATGAAGCTTTAATATTCGATAAGCTAATGCTGAATATGTAGGTTTAATATTTAAAAATTACATATTCGGCATTAGATTACCGAATATTAAAGCTTCATATTCGGTGTTGGATGACCGAATACTAAAGCTTCACATTCGGTGTTGGATTACCAAATACTAAAGCTTAATATTCGGCCTTATCAGGCCGAATGTGAACACGAACACAGTTTTTTTTTTTTTTTATATTTTCCGATCAAAATATGAGTTTTTTTCGTAACACCATCACACCATAATGGTTATAGAGTGCTACTTTTCATGTTTTGAAGCATGTTTAATCTAAATATAATGTTTATCAATAATATACAAACAAACCTAAAATGAAAGCTTTGGGGTTGAAGAAGAAGAAGAAAAAGAAGTGGGCTGTAGTTAGACTTGGGACATTTATGTATATTAAAATTTTTGTTTTGTATAGTAATGGGTTGCCTAAAGATTAGTGGGTTGTAGTTAGAAAAGGGTAAAATAGACCCAATAAAAATTTTAAATGGGTTGTCTTTAGTAAAATGGTGGGCTGTAAATAGCCCCACCCTTAATTGAAATACTGTTTAGCAAATATAAAAATTTAGTGAGTTGAATATAAGTATAATTGATTTTTATTTTAGTATTGTTTGGTAAGTTTCAAATCAATTGTAAGATGGTTTATAAAAATAAATTGGATAAGAGTAAGAGATTAGACTTAACTATAAGATTGAAGGACTGTTTGAACATTTGACAATCATAAAAATTTGATTTACTGAAGATGAGTGTAACCGAATTTTATTTCAGCACTATTTGATAAGATTCAAGCCAACTTTGGGTGTTTGGAAAATTAAAAAACCGGTTTTACCGGATATAATATCGGCCCACCTCCCCCTTGGTTTTCATAAAAACCAAATAAGAAAGAAATAGCAACAACAGTGTGAGAGAAAGAGAAGGAGCAGCAGCAACGCCACCGACCATCGTCCACCGTCCACCGGAAAAGGAAACGCCACCGGTCACCAGCAAAGGCAAAGGCAACCGTCTCTTGGCTTCGTCTCTCTCCATATCTTCTCTTCCCGTGTAGGTGAAGATTCCTCTTCTCTCTCCATCATTAGTCCTTATCTTTTGGTGTGAGTTAGAGATTTGCAGGGAGAGGGTTTCGATTTGGGTAATTTCAATGTGACATTTTTGAGTGCATAATGATTTGGAGGTTAGGGTTTTGAGTTGGTGCTCTTTCAAAGGTGGGTTTTTTTTCCTCTCTTTTCCCTCTCTCCTAGGGTTATAGGTTTCTATTCTATTCATAGCATCAAGGTTGAGTTTCAGCACGTGCTTCGTCGGAGTGCTGCTTGGTCCTCTTCCATCACCATGCTTGAATGCCTTCTCATCTATTTCGAATGCTGCTAGTTCAAATTTGATGTGAGCCAAATTTTAATTAGGAACTTTGAGCACCATGCTTGAATCCTCAAAGGTTGGGGAAGATTAGAATGGAGGAACGTACATCGTGGTTAATTAAGGGAATATAACAATTGGTCTTTGAATTGGGATGATTCCCTGCTCTTATGATTTTGAAATCAGAATACATTGAATTTTTGACAAACATGTTATAACTAAAAACTAGTTCTACTTAAAATTGATGTTAACATGAACTAGACAACTTAATGGGTTCTGAACCGGTCTGCTCCAAATCTTTGATTTTCCAAACAGGTATAAAATAGGCGCTAAAGTCTACAGTATAGCTGAGGTCCACCGTCTAGCAGAACTACAAGTCTCCAGTTCGCAGAACATCTTACATCTGAGAGAGAGAGAGGATGAACCACAACCAGCAAACGAGCGAAGGCAGGCACGATGACGATTCTGCCCTCTCAGATTTTCTTGCATCTTTGATGGACTACACCCCCACTGTAAATCTTCCGAGAAAATTGAATTGAAGACCTTTCCTTTTTACTTAAAAACCTATTTCTATCAATCTTGTTTAAATCTAATCTATAATTTCTACTTCAGATTCCTGACGAATTGGTGGAGCATTACCTTGCCAAGAGCGGGTTTCAATGTCCCGATGTTCGATTGTAGGTACTTTTCCCCTATATTATTATTATTGTTATCAATTTTGTTTTTCATACGTTGGGTTGCCGAAAAAGTTAAGGAGAAGAAAAAGAAAAGCAAAGAAATTTTTTTTGCTTTTTGAATTTTATTATGTTCTATGTTGTTTTGGTTTTGGAAAAAATGGCAAACATGACTCAACAAAGCCGAATAGTTATATTAGGGTCAGTTGAGTAGAGGCCTTTGTTTTCTTGGGTCTTTAAAAAATTTAGTTTCTTTTCTTTTCCCTACATTTTCTTGGCAAGGAAACAGAGCAGGGAGTCTCTTATTTTAATTTTTGATGTATGTGTACATATATAAAAATTGTCAGTTCTGTTTTAACTTTTCCTTTTTTGTTAGTTTTGTGAGATTAATTTGGTTATTGGCTTGTATTAGTAGTGTGAATATGTTTGGAGTAGAGAAAAACCAGGTCATGTATGTGTTCCATCTTCTAGAAAATGGTTGGGAAATTTGATACTCTATTAACTTTTGTTTGGGTGTGATTGACTTCAAAAAACTCATACATAACTATAAAAGCTTATGTTTCAATAACTGTCTAGTTTTCTTGTTTGGTTGAGATAGTCGGCTACTAGGGCTGCAAATGAGCCGAGCCGCTCACGAGTTCGATAAGAGTTCGGCTCGAGTTCGTTTATTTAGTAAACAAGCCAAGCCCAAGCCTTAAATTTAGGCTCGTTTAATAAACAAGCCAAGCTCAAACACACCTAGGCTTGGCTCATTTGTGTTCGTGAACAAGCTTGTTAGTAGGCTCGTGAACAAGCTCATTAAAAACTTGTATTTTCACATAAAAAAATTATAATTTAGGCTTGAATAAGCTCAAGATATTCATGACTTTATTTTTTTGGCTTGAATTTTTTATTTCCAATATGAACCAAGTATATAGAAGTCATTTTTTTAAGTTTTCTACATTAATTTTAAACTTTCCCTTATTGTAATTTAAAGTTGCAAATTAATCATGCCATTCGTGAATAGCTCGCGAACAAGCTCGAAAAACATACCAAAGCTCGGCTCGTTTAACTTAGGCTTGAGTTCGGCTTGAACTTAAATAATCAAGCTTTTAACCAAGCCAAGCTTGAGCAACTCAAAGCTCGGTTTGGCTCGGCTCGTTTGCTGCCCTATCGGCTACCTTTCATAAAAGTTGAAACTTTGGATATTATCAAGTGAGACCTAATTTCACATTATCATTTGGTAAGTCTGGTTGCCATATGCATAGATATAGGTAATAGGACTCATTCAGATCAAAGGCATTTGATGACAAAAGCACATGATTAAAGGTTGGAACATTCATACTTCTTGTTCGACAAGTAGTTGAGTTCAGGAATTGTGTTCCTGTATTGTTCTTTTCCCAAGGACCCCTATATAAAATTTCCACAAGGCATGGGGTGCTCCTTTATGGATAGATGTAGATCTTGTACAGTCTATAATGTAGAATTAGTAAAAGTTCGCATGAATAAAATGAAAACTTCATTCTTCTTGGTTTCTATCAAAATAGCTAATAGTTATCTACTTGTCATAGTGGAGTCACCCTACCCTACCCATTAGTGGTTTCTATTAGTAAATTTCTCTTTGATTTGGAATGGGGAGACACTCCACTCTTTTCAACTGCAAAGGGTTTTGAGACAGAGCAACCTCCTCTCTCCTGACTTGTTAGTTTTGTGCATGGAGAAGCTATCACAAATGTTTTAGCAAGGTCTAAAAGCAAAGCTTGGAGATCATTCTATCAAGAGGTCGATCCTCTTTATCACACTTATTCTCCAAAGTGATTATGGACATGTTGAATGAATTCTGCCATATGTTAGGTAAGGTCAATCTCCAGAAGTCGAAATTATTCATCTCTCCAAACATACCTAGGCACAGAGGCAAGGAAATCAGCTCTGCTTGCGACATGTCTCTCACTTTCGACTTGGGAAAATACCTAGGAGTCTTATTTTCCATTCTTGGGTTTCTAAGTCCACATACTTCCATTGTTGAAACAGTACAAGCTAAACTTGCAGGATGGAAAGCCAAGACGGTCAATCTAGCTGGGAGAGCTACGCTTGTACAATCAGTAATTACTTTCATGCCTATATGTGATGCAAACCAACTATCTTTTAAGCTTCACGTGCGATGCTATTGACAAGCTCAACAGAGGTTTTGTTTATGGGGATAGCTCAGAAGAAAGAAAATTGTAACTAGTTGGATGGGAGAAAGTCAGCCTTCCTAAATCTCATGGCTGAAATTTAAGTCTGTCTTGCCACAAATAAGCTGAACTGGCTTCTCCTCTTCCCTGCAAGCTTATGGATGATGTGGACATCAAGAAATAAAGCAGTTATCCAGGGGTTGGAGACTCCGGGACAGGTTTGAAGAACATCCTCCATACTCTTTGGAACCTATACAGATATTTGATTGTAGCGCTCTCGCCTGGTATCTATGTTAAACCACCTTCTTCAGCCAGACTGGTTGGTTGAGAGTTCCCTAAAAGGATGGATCAAACTTAATACTGACTGGTGCTCTAAAGGTAAGGCAGATGCTAGGGGTCTTCTTCAAGATGAGTGGGAGCATTGATAATGGGGAATTCTTGCAACATTGGTACTGATACTAGCACTGCAGGGCTTTAGAAAATTAGGGAAGGTTCGACAATTGCTTGGGAGGGACACTTTGAGAAAGTTATTGTGGAATCGAATTCCTAAGTAGAAATCAATATTTTATTCAAGGCAAATGCTACCCATCACCCCTATGGAGCTGTCACGGAAGATTGTAGAGAATTCTTTAAGAGAAGCTGGTCTTGCAAGCTTCAACATACTCTGGGAGAAGGAAATGAGTGTGCTAACTTCATGGCTATCTGGTTTACCGATTGGCTGATATGAAAAGTTTGTATTTGCATCCTCCGGAGGGTATTGTGCCCTTTTATTAGTTGATGTAGCTGGGGTGTCTTTCCCCAGGGAGTAGTTATTTATTTATTTATTTATTTTTTTGTCCCCTCCCCCCCAAAATAAAATAAAATAAAATAAAGAATAATAAGATTTTATGCTAAGCAGGAGCAAGGAAAAACAGTTGGAATTTAGTTGTCATAAAAGAAGATATATTGTGGAGAGGAGAGCAAAAATTGTTGGCCAATAGATATCCAACAATTACGATTTTTGTCATCTTTAACTGATTGTCCATTAAAATGGGGAGATGTAAGAGGTCACTGTCCATAGAGTTAGAGAAAGTTTGATAGGTGAAGTGGATGTGGTTTTAGGATTTGTGTGATCTATGAAAGCCTATCAAATTAGAAGCTATAATTTTATAAGATTACTATAGGACTGGCTATCTTTATGTTATAGCCTTATAGAATGTTTGGCATGAAACAAAGTGCTTTCCCATCAAATGAGCGTCAAGGTAAAATGAGGAAATTGGTATGTTAGAGTGGCAAGATAAGAAAAAGTGGCAACAGGTACATTTGTGAGTAATCAGGGGTAGCACGCATTGATGACAATATGAGAAAAAGTTGATTAAGATGGTTTGGTGTAAATGTGCAGCTAATGCTAATGTCTGCTTGAGTAAGGAGGAGTCATATGGTTTTTATGTCGGACCTTTTAAAAAAGTTAACACTATAAATGGGGATTATAACTTGGATTTGCTGCAGATGGGTTTAAGGGTGATTAGGGATTGGTAGAAAAGGGTTTTGGGAGTAAAGTTAGATTTTTTTTATTTGTTTTTTCTTTTTTTGTTAGTGTGTGTAGAGAGAGAGAGAGAGAGAGAGAGAGAGAGAGGTGGGGAGGGGCTGCTGTTTTGATGGATGAATGTGTGGCTTTTGTTTAAAAGAATAAAAAAATCTAAATTGTAGTACTCTAAAAAAATTTAGAGAAAAGAAGAGGAATATAAAGAAAAAGAAAGAGAGAGTTCTTGGCAATTATGCCCCCTCAGCAAAACTGTAAAGATTCAAAGTCTCAGTTCCAAAAAAGAGGAGAGTGCAACCTTTTTAATATATTAAAAAATGTAATTAAAAATAATCCTAACCATTTTTTAAAAACGTACTTAAAAGAAACCCTAAAAAAAACAAAAAGAACCTTACTAATTCACTGCCATTCTAGCATGAACAGTGCTTCTCATTATAGCAATGTGAGAAAACTCACTACATTAGTGCTATAGTACCTACTTGCTAAATGATTACATCATTGACTACCTAATTGAAAAGGTACCCATTAAATTAGCTTAGCATACCCCTTATATGGATTATGACGGTTGTAGTATGAATAATATCCCAAATAGACCCAATCTACTTTCTTATTAACATGCTGTGTGTTAGTTTCCATTTTAAGGGTCATAAGTAAAGAAAGAAGGTTGAAGGGAATATTAATTGAGGTTATGAGGAAAGACTTAGTGGCCTGAGGCTTCTACATAATTATGTATTTCTGATTATTTTTTATTATTCTTTAAAATCTTCAATAAATTTATGATCAGAATTTTATGGCCGTGACAGGATTGACCATGTTCAATGTGTAAGAACTAAGAACTTATTCCTCTATTTGGAACTTCTTATTCAGAAGAAATCTTTAGATGCCAATACGTTCTCTGATTTAACAAACTGAGGATGTTATTGATCTCATGTTTCTTCATCTGTATCTTGTCAGATTGAATTGACCTTCGCCTTTTTGCAGAATTAGGCTGGTAGCTGTTGCTACACAGAAGTTCATTGCAGATGTTGCCAGTGATGCTCTTCAGTATGTTTCCAGACTCCGTTACTTATGCCCTTTCAAGTATCTTAACATAGAAACCATGCCTTCTTTATGAGTTATGGATATGCGGATGGATGCAACAAAGTTTTTAAGGTTTCATGAAAGACGGTGATGACTTTCAAGTTTTATATATAACCCAAAATCGATGATTTTCTGCAGAAAACAAATAATTGATATAGATCTAACGGACACATGGAATAAATGGGTTGGATGTAATTGGATAAGAGAAACTGGGCCTTTGACCCAACTTTCTGTAGCCATAATGCATGCCCAGACCTTGTCTGCATCTTGGTAAATCTATGTTCAGACTTCAGAGGCTGCTGAAACACATATTCTACTATATACAAAAGTATGAGGGTGAAAATGGGATAAATTTGTGCTTATCTTGGGTCATTTAGGATCAAACCTTATTATGAGTTTGATCATAAAGTTTCTCAACCTAAGATTTGCCTAGAGAATTATCCTGTCGATCATCATCTCAAAGTACACTATGATGCTACATATTACTTGCTATTTTATTTATAAAATTGTTGTTACTTATAAAAAAAATACTACATATTACTTGCAGTTTTTGTTTGTAGAACAAAGGTGTTGAAAATTGTTTTACTGATTATGCATCCTAATGCAGGCAATGCAAGGCAAGGCAGTCAGCAGTAGTGAAGGACAAAAGGGATAAGCAGCAAAAGGTGCTCCAATTAAGATTCTTGCATTTATATTTCTTGGATGATGTTTGGCTAGTCTTAACATTCTGTTGTAACAGTATAAGTGCTTGGGCTGATCTTTGGCTGGTCTAACATTCTGTTGTAACAGGATAAGCGCTTAATCTTGACAATGGAAGATCTCTCCAAGGCACTGCGTGAGGTAAGCAATGAGGTGGTTTGAACCATTTTTGCATGGAGAATAAACTTTTATTGCTATCATCTACACAATATTTTATTCCATAAGAACTTGGGAATTGAGATGCACATTTTAATATATTGAATATGTATAGAAATTTGTGTAAAATTGCTGTTTATTTGGATACTAAGGTTCTATCTTTCAATTTTAGTTTAAGATGTGATTATAGGAACAAGGGGAATTTGTGAGGACAGTCGGAAAATTGAATATATTTTGCAAAATTGTAGGTGATGTTGAAGAGACACTAATACACAAAAAACCTAAATTATAATTCATGTACTACTTGTATGATAAATTTTTGTGAATTTTTATTTGACTAGCATATATTTTGGCATATAAAATATTATTTGTAATTTTGTTAGTATTTAGATTATAATGAATTTCTTGCAGTGTCTTATTCCAATTATTTGGGAAGGGTTACAACATCTCAATACTGAAAATATAACACCCCACATTCCACCCCAACCAAAATTAAAAATAAAAATCAAAATGGAAAAAAAGAAAAGAAAAGAAAGAGGAAACATAGAACGAGAGGGAGTGGATATTTGATGCAACTGAAACTCGATGATGAAAAGCTATTGCAACAAGTGGTAACCTTCTATCAACCTGCTGATTATCACCACAATAATATGAGGAAAATATGCATCTAGATATCGTTGATTTTAAATAATACCAAACATTAGGAAAAGATAAAAACTCTCAAAATAATATTCTTAATTTTCAAAACAGAGTCTGCCTCGAAGGCTCCAGCTGTTTGTATAGAGAAATAAACACAAATAGGAAAACTATTAAAACATAAGATAGTTAGAACATAATTAAGAAAAAGGAAAATTTGCCAAAAATGGAAGTTGCAAATTAACACCATAAACTACTAATTTAGAGCCCAAGAATCAATCCAGAAATGACAGCATGCAAATCAGACTTATGTAGAGAGAAATAAATGAGAGAAAACTTTCCATAATGGCAAAGACGCATTTTTTGAAGCTGAGATGATGGAATTTGGCTAAAAAACACGTACATCATGGTTCGGCCGAAAGTTTTGATCATCTTGACATTTCCAATCAACCTACCTACCAATTTTCACGTAACTTTGGCATTGAAAAATTTAGAAATTACTTTGGCATCTCTAATGCGCCAAAGTAAATCCCTTTTCTTGTTTCTCTGGTCATCCAACAACTCCATAAATGCGTGAGCCACTTGCAACGCCATGTGCCCTGCATCATCCTTCACAGGGTTGACAGAATTTGCCATCTCCTCATCAAAATTATCACTATGATACGAAACCAAGTTCTTGATATTAAAAACATCATAAGTACCGATATGATTGGGAAGCTTCAACCTATATGCATTAGAATTAATCTTTTCAACAATCTCTAATGGTCCAATGCTGTCTAGCAACAAGCTTGTTACTCCCCACCTTATAAGTACCGACTTGGACTAGAGATTGTCCCAGTCAAGGAAGTGGGTGACTGGGTCACTAGTCGGTTCGTTGGTCTATTGGTCGAACCGTTTAATGATTAAAAAAAATATTATTTTAAATATATTTTGGTATATTGTAGTTGTTTGGCATTAATATAAATTGAATACATATACAGAACTGATCCTATCAGCGTATGCTTACATAACCTTATGTAAGCATGAAGCTAATAGATAATTATGTGACACATATTTTGAAAAACTGACCGTTGGATTAGATACTATACTTATGTATGTCATGTATGCCAAAAATCACTATGATCCAATAGTCGATCTCGTGAAAATGTCACTGAGAAAAACTGTGACAGTTTTCAGCGGTAACAGTATTTTAGAGTATATATTTTGAGATTTTGACATTGGATTACCGTGATTTTTGGTATGCATGACATCCATAAGAAGAATATCTACTTCAACGGTCAGTTTTTCAAAAAATGTATCCCGCAATTATATATTAGCTTCATGCTTTCATAACTTATGTAAGCATATGTTTTCAGGATCAGGACTATATATATATATATATATATATATATATATATATATATATATATATATATATATATATTGCATGGTGGGTCAATGGTTACCAGCGTCATTTCTTCCCGTAAGAGGATTTCCGTTTAAATCCTTTTTTGCAACAATGTTTGTATCTATTTTGTATTAAACGGATAATGAGTCAACCTGGTCAGTTGAAGTCGGTTTGTACAAATTCCATTTGGTTTGGACGGTTAATTCCAATGGTTCTGGTTTATCGCTGAAACGATTCTAACACAGAACCGGATTGGCCAAACGATCGGGTCACCGGTTCACCAATCTGACTGGCCAAGCCAGTTTGGTTCTAATAACTATTCTACCCACAGAAAAGCAATCCTTGGTCAAAACAGCATATAAAAATCGCTAACCTCAAATTCCGTCAATTGCCGCTTCTTGTCAACATCACACTTATACTTAGTAGTGGCCTCCAACAAATTCTGATGTGTGGCTCTATGAATCTCCGGAATTTGCTCAATAAAATCCTATGACTTGTACGAACATGCTTCAAATCAGGAACATGTGCCAAATCAAGCGAACACCGCAGCTTATTCCCATAATTGACAAAAATAGGACTGAACCGAGTCTTGCGACTAACCGATCAATTATAAGCATCGGTAGTCTTCTTGCAAGTAATGCAATGCGCTATATTAGAGAACCCATCCACCACCACAAAAATATTGAATTCACACCCTATCGTGTATGAGGCAATCCTAACGCAAAATCCATAGTCACGTTAGTCCACGACGTGTAGGCATAGGCAAAGCCATATACAAATCTGCATTAGTGGCAGAAACCTTCCAAGGCAGACTCAGTTTTGAGAACTAATAGTAGTATTGTGAGAGGTTTCTCTTTTTCTAGTTTTCAGTATTTTGTGGAATCAACAAATTCTAGACGCCTAAATTTTCTCGGTATTTTTTTGCTTATAATCAACATGTTGATAGAAATCTACTGTTGTTGGAGTAGATATTTGTCATTGAGTTTCTGCTGCATCAGTATTGATTTATTGAAGAGTTAACTTTGCATGAGAAGAAGGAAAAAAAAACACGCTACACCATTCAGGCAAAAAGTTTGAAATTTTCACCAATAAAAAAAAATATAAAATACAGTAAGTGTCATTTAGCATCTTTCTTTTTGCTATTCCAATTCAAACTTATCCATTTGGACAGTTGCCACTTCTAGGTAATCATTAACCCTAAATCAATTTGTCAGCCGTCTATATTAATTTGCCAGTTTGGATAAACCACTTCTCTCTCTCTCTTTCTCTCTCTCCTTGTCTGAGAGAGGGGGGTTGAGACTTGAGGGAGAGGGAGTTGGGTAAACTAATATTTAGTAAAGCAACAGAAAAAGGATTACATCTTGGTATCCCCGCTACTCTCATATCCTTCATATTGCATCTCTATACTTTTACGGTCCTGAAGACCATGTGCATTATGCTTCTCTCTTAATAGCTTGTATGAGTACTTTATACTGTCCTTCAACTTATAAATCTCTCCCCCCCCTCTTTCAAAACTTTCACTGGCTTCTCGATTGCCAAACCTTCTGCCAACTTTTATCTCTTGGCTAGATGTTGTAGATTGTTTGCTTAATATGTGTTTCTGCTGTCCCATAATATGGTCACTGGTTGACTGATCCGGATGGATGTCTAATTGTCCCTGCTACAGTATCTTAACGTAGATGAAATTATCCTAATCTCATTATGGATTTAAAAGTTTGATTATGTTAAAGGTATTTTTTTTGTAGTAATGACCAATGAGCTGAAGCTCTCCTCTTTGGTGTTTTAATGTATACTACACACAACAACCACTATTCCCGAATAATCCATATCTTTCAGGAATCAATTCTAAGTGCACATGGTGATATAAATGTATCTTTCTGGTACCTGCTCTTGTTCTAGACTAGAAATTGTTTCATTTGAAATGACTTCAGAATTGTTAAAATCTCCAAAACCAGTAATATCTCTTCCTTGGTGTTGTAATATCTTGAAACTGGCCTCAGAATGTCCTGGTGCCAGAGTGCCAGGTACTGATGGTGATCAAAATTAGAGTTTAAAATTTATTTATGATTTGTATATTGATTTTTAGCTTCTTTCCTTATTTTCAATTTTGCTCATATTGATAACTGATACATTCTGTTATTACCAAAAATAAAAATAAAAATGAGCAGATTGGTGTGAATGTGAAGCACCAAGAGTATTTTGCTGATAGCCCTTCAACTGGAATGGATCCTGCCTCAAGAGATGAATGAGCTGGGAGCTAAAAGTACTGCAACTAGTACTCTTGAAGCCAATGATCTTTCTTCTGCCTTCTGTTTCTTAACGGAGGCTATTCTTAATTTAAGGTAGTTATCATGTACATCGATGCAATGATTGTATAAAATACTTGATTTGGTCCATTTCATGGTCATGTTGTTGCTGCTACTTGCTAGAAACAGACATCTCTTTCTCAAAACTTTTTTTTACAAAAATGTTACGACATCATGTAGTAGAAGAGGGGGCTTGCTGCACACAACACCGTTATGATCTTTAACATTTTTTTAAACTTTAACTGGATGTTTTTATTTTTTTGCCAACAAGATATTTATTAATCAGAGAAAAACACAAAACATCAAGGAGGCTTATCAACCTCCAGATGAGACACAAGCCAATCAGGAGGATTCTCCGAAGAAATCCCTAAGCAGCAAACTTAGCAATAACATCAGCCACCCCGATTACACCATCTCGGCACCCTTATGCATTTGATGAGTATATCTTCACACAACTTCAATTTCATGAAGCATCTCAGTCTTACCCATCTGACAATCGAAAATGCCTTTTGCATCACAAAACTCCCACGTTAACAACCGTGAATGAGGACAATTTGTTTAAAAACCAAATCACCATATCCAACAATTTGTTTAAAAACCACTCCTACTCTCCCTTATGCATCTTGTACAGAAAGAGCAAGGTGTATACAGGGATGCTGTTATAAGGTGTGCACATTATGCAAAATTGCGTAAAGTGACCGCAGAATATATTTTGAAAACCCAACTATTGGATTAGGATAAATTTCATGTTTGTAAAAAATTATAGTGATTCCACAAAACAATTTTTTCTCAGTTAGTTTCTTTTTTTTTTTGAAATCGATCGTTGGATCACTGTGATTTTTGACGATCATATATCTAATCCACAGTTAGTTTTTCAAAATATATTTTGCATTTAACTTATATAGATGAACGTACAGGGTGCACCTTATAATAGCATTTTAGAAGATGTATATATATACCTATGCACATATGCCCTCATACAGATGACCGTTGGATTAGATGCTCTACTTATGGATGTCACGTATGCTAAAAATCACAGTGATTCGATGTCAGTATCTAAAAATAAAGATTGTGAAAAATTCTCAAAATAAAGACTGTGAAAAATTCTGACCGCTGAAAACTGTTACAGTTTTTCTCAATGACTTATATGAGAAGCCAACTGTTGGATCATTGTGATTTTTGGCATGAGTGACATACATATGCATACTATCTAATTTAATGGTCAGTATTAATACATATCCGATAATTATCTATAAACTTTATTCCGGCTTTCGCAAAATTACCAATAAGTTTTTCTCGGAAATGTCATCGTGAGATATATATTTTGAAAAATTGACTATTAGATTAGATATTATATTTATGAATGTCATGTATGCCAAAAACTAGAGTGATTTCTCGAAATATTATTGAGATAAGGTTGTTTGGTATTTGACATACAGTGACATATAATTAATGTCTTCTAATTTTGATGGCATTGACGGAGACAAGTTGGTTATACTAGTCAAAATAATGTCCCAGTTGAAGATAAAAAATGTTTTAATGTGAAGCTTCTTAAAACTTTCAATATGATATATTAAACTCATTTTGGTGTTAGAATAGAATAGGTAGAGACACGTCGCTACTTATTTTCAACTTCATATAATATATTCTAAGAGCATCTCCAATGTAAAAGTCAAATTTGGCACCTCAAAAAGGCAGTAGTTGATGCCAAATTCTAATTATATCATCAAGTGGTGCCAAATTTAGGGGCACTTGATTTGAAGAGCTTTTTATGCTACAGAATAGAAACTATCTATTCTGTAGATTAGATATTATACTTATGAATGTCATCAAGAGGAGTAAGTCGGGCATTGGTCTCAAGAGGAGTAGAGACTGTCTTAGCATATGTGAGTCCAACATGAGTGAGAAAATCTGAAGCATACTTGGCTTGTGATAGATAGTAGCCATGGGAGTCAGAGGATATCTCAAGACCGAGAAAATAACTGAGAGAACCAAGATCTTTCATTTCGAAATGCTGATTAAGAAAGGATTTGAGTGCATAAATGCCACTAAGATCATCGCTAGTAATAATCATGTCATTAACATAGAGCAGAAGAAAAGTAGTGCCTTTGACTGTCTTGCAAATGAAGAGAGCAGAATCATACGAAGAAGAGAGCAGAATCATACGAACAAGAGATAAAGCAAAAATCTCCAATAATAGAACTGAACTTGGCAAACCATGCTCGATGAGCCTGTTTCAGTCCATATAAGGCTCGACGAAATTTACAGACCTTATTTGGAGGATGATCATACCCAGATGGAGGCTGCATGTAAACTTCTTCAGAAAGATCACCATTGAGAAAGACATTTTTGACATCCGTCAGATATAGTTTCCAGTTTTGAACAGCAGCAATAGCAAGTAAATTGCGAACTGAAGTACTGCGAGCAATAAGGGCAAAAGTCTCTTCATAATCAATGCTATGTTCTTGAGTAAAGCCCTTGGCCACCAGATGAGCTTTGTAGCACTCGATTGAACCATCAGAACGGGTCTAGATTTTGCAAACCCATTTACAACCTGTTAGAGATATGCCCTAAAACCAATCCTAAAGGGCATGTCAATTTCATATGATATTAATTAGAAGGTATGACTTGTCTTGTATATTTAAATATATATGATAAGGTCCATGAATAAATGATAAGAGAAATATGTATCTCAAGTTGTTGAGATAGGGAGACTTATATTTCTCATACACATTTATTCTAAAGAAGTTCTTGCTCATAGGTTTATGAAAGTGAACGTTTATAAACCATTAAGAGTAGCACATATTTAAACTAACTCCAATAAGAGGGTAGGTAGTCTTTCCTATCTGTGTAGTGACACTATAGTTAATCTGTGGGTGCATATTAGAGAATATGTACACTGAACATGATCTGCAAGAATATTCTTATGGAGTTTAAATCAAAAAATATTCTTATGTTACGTCCATTTCTTTGGTACTCCTTACACCTGAGGCACCATAGTTATCTTGTGCATAAGTTATTAGAGTTTGATAGTATCTTGTACATCCTTAACCATGAGGGTGTAATCCGTACTCATTGGCTCTAGTAGGTTATGTATGAAGATAAATGAGTGCGCAAGAAGGAATCATCACTCTTACTTTGATGAGAGAGAATGTCAGGGTTCGTTCACAAAGATAATTCTCAGTGTGAATCTATGGCCGTAGTGATAGGTGAACTGTGAAAGAGTTTCATCGGGTTCATCTAATTGAGATTATATTTTGTAGAACATATGACAAGTTGTTAAGATATGGTTTGACTTATAACCATACCTGATTACCTTAACAGTGACATTAGGAGATGAAGGATTAAGTAACATGAAGGGTTTATTTAGTTCTACTATTCACCCACACCTAGGGTACGTCATGATATGTTGCTAGATGTCACTCATAACTAGTGTAGGCCTAATGATAAAGTGTTATCATTGAGGAAAAAATTGGAACTGTTCCAATTGAACCATAAATAGAAAGTTTCTATTTACAGGAGACATTGATGTCTCTGTCCACTACTAGCTAGGTTGGGGTGAACCCAAAGGGTCACACACAAAAAGGGACACAAGTGAGTTCTTTAATTTAAGAGAGGGGTTAGTTTCTAATTTATGTAACTTATGTGGTCTTTTTAATTAATTGCTAATTAAGGATGATTAAGTTGCAAAATTAGAAACCCTAATATTTGCCTAGAAATACAAGGGTGAGGGTGCATTCTAGCACTAAGTACGCTCAAACCCTAATAGAGGAGAGAAGACTCATCACCCACCTTGGAGGCCGTGACCTAGGGTTGCTCTCCTTGATGGCCGAAATCTTCACTCTCCCTCTCAAGCTTGCTTTGCTCAATGGTAGATCAAGTGCAAGAAGCTTAAGGAGTCTTACGTTCCTGTGGATACCTTGGAGGCTTCATATACTTTGAAGGTAGGAATCGTTCTTGGAGTTTCAATGGAAAAGGCAATACAAGTAAGTATATTTAATTTGCTTTATATATTATTCTTATAATATATTAATGATCCAATGCTTGCGTTCGATTCTTGTATTGATTGTGAGTGATGATTCAATTTTATATAAAAGTTTTATAGTTTGTCTTCCACTGCGAATTCTCCTTACTCTCTTTCTTTCACAACCCACAACTAATTTTCCAAGGGGAAGACCAACCAAATCCCAAGTATGAGTGGTATGAAAAGCTTGCAATTCTTCACTCATTGCTTGTTGCCACAGAGGATTAGAATAAGCCTCATGATAGGTCTGTGGTTCATGATGTGAGAGGATAGTGGAAAAATAATGAAAATGACGAAGAAGGATAAATGGTTCCCTTACCTGAGTAAACCGATGAAGGGTTAGATCAGTTACAACATCAAAAGTTTGCATGGTCAATGTTGGAATCTGATTCAAGAGTATGATCAGGAGAAAGATCAGACTACAGAACATCATTAATGGTGGAGAATGGTACTGTAGCGGGATCCGCAGACAAAACAAGCACTTCAGGAGAGCTGTAGAAAGTTTGAAACCTGCATCAGCATCATTAGGAAATAATGAAATTGAGGAATTAGTAAAGAAAGATAGTGTGTGAGGAATAGGTAAGTGAAATTTGGAAAGTGATGAAAACATTTTGTGCTCCTAGAAGACAATACGGCGAGAGACACAGAGACGTTTGGAGATGGGGTCCCAACGCCTATAACCTTTATGTTCTATACTATATTCCAAGAAGCAACATAGACGAAAGCGAGGTTCCAACTAAGTACGCTCATGAGGTTGTAGGAGAACAAAACAAGCACACCCAAAAACTCTGAGATGATGATAAGAAGGAGGATAGTTATGTAGGCACTCATAAGGAGAAATATTACTAATGACAGAAGAAGGGACATGATTGACTGTATACACAGTAGTGAGAGCAGCTTCCCCCCCAGAAATTCTCAGGATAAAAAGGAAGAAAAAAGAAGTGCTCGAACAGAATCCAAAAGATGTCGATGTTTATGTTCAGCATGCCCATTTTGTTGAGAGGTGCCAGCGCAAAAGCAATGAGGAATAGTTCCATTAGTGCGATGGAAAGTGAGAAAATTTGAGTCTTAATACTCCATGGCATTATCTGCATGAAAGACTTTGATAGGACGTGAGAATTTAGTTTTGACCATTTGTACAACATCATAATAAATATGTTTAAGTTTAGAACGATTATGCATGAGATATAGTGTAACACCCTAACCTAACATCCATACCGACCCTTCCGGATAGGTCTACACGTAACAAGTTGGAGGTACAACCTGTCCTGCTCATTCATATTTTCTCACGAGAGACAAATAATATATATATATATATATATATATATATATATATATATATATATATATATATAACAATAATGAAATGACATGTGCATACATTATGTTCCAAACGCTTTATATAAAATCATAAAACAAATCATAATAATGCCAACATCCCTGGCAAGTAGGCTGGACAACAATAATATCAAATCTTTTTATATATATATATATATATATATATATATATATAGATTTGATCTGGTCAGGACGTCCTGACCAGACCTAGACCAGCCCCAAATTTTGTGGTCGTTGGATGGAGTAAATGGAGATCGGATGGGTGTAATTCATTTGGCTAAAACACGCGGGTATTGAGAGACGGGTTATACCCGGTTGCCTAAGTGACCCGTTAAATCAACCAACAAATAAAAAAAAACCCACATTTCTCAGATCTGGTCAGTGAGTAGAAGAGAAGAACGAGAGAGAGAGAGAGAGAGAGAGAGAGAAGACGGAGAAGAAGGGCACTCGCCACGCCGGAGAAGAAGGGGGATTTTCATCCGTCAGCTAGCCGGAGAAGATACGCCGGAGAAAGGTAACCCAAAAAAACCAAAACATTGTGTTTTTCTTTTCATTTTGACACAAAAAACCCATCTTTTCTTTTCATTTTCACACAAAAAAACCCAACCTTAACCCAAAATCTTTCGATGTTTTCACCATTTTTATTATTGCTATGTAACACACTGATTTTTGAATTTTTTTTTGTAAAAATCAAATTTGGGAGGTTTTTACATGACTTGTGCAATTGGTTTAACAATGTTCTTCAAACAATGTGTTTGGGTGCCAAGAAAAATGGGAAAAGAGTGGGAAAATTTGAAATTTTTTTGGGCTTGCTAACAGTCGGCTGTTAGCTGGAGCTTCGAAATGAGGAAGAACCCCTTCTCTGTTGGTCGACTGATAAATGCTAACAGCCGACTGTTAGCTTAAATTTATTTATTTATTTATTTATTTTTGGTTCTAGGTTTTCTAATCTTTGCTTTGACTGATAAATGCTAACACCCCTTCTCTGTAGGCGTGGTTTGGAACCCATCAACCCAAATAGGTGTTATTCCATCCCTCTGTTTTGCCTCAACTTAAATTAGACTTGACATTCTTGCCACGTTGAGGATTGTTAGGGAGCTGGTTGTGGCTAGTTTTGGGGATTGTTCGCCTGATTTCATACACCCAATATATACACGAGGCTTGTCCAATATATACACCCAATAATCAGATCCGATCGAGAGAGAGAGGAGAAAGAGAGAGAGCTGGGAGAATGGCGAATGCCATAGTTCAAACTGAAGAAACTTTGGAATATTTAGTTGGTTGCAAGAGTCCTTTAATAGCTTGATGTCCTCTTTTCAAGTGAACATTGTAATTATGTTTGGGTGATGACAGTGAATCTTAAAGTTGAGCAATTGCAGCTGGTTTTCTATACTGTCCTACAACAATAGAAAGCAGGATGCATTTTAAAATAAAATGGAGTATCAGTCACAGTTTAAAGCCTTTGCTAATTATATTAGAAGTTGTTATGTTTGTATCCTTGCTAATAAAGCGTAAAGATTAAGCTAATCTCCTTAATTTACAACCTTAGCTACGATTTCACACTGAATAGTTATTAGAAGTTGATGTGTGTGTAATTTATATTAGAAGTTGTTATGGTGAAATAATTGTGAGGACACATTTTCATGATTGTTCATGAAAATGGCCTTTCCAAATCTCTTTCATACTGAATAGTTATTATTTCAAGTTCAATTAAATAGTTATGAAGGAAATTAAATTTTTTAAGTTTTCCTTCTTCTATCTTTTCTAGGCAACAAAATACTTTATGGATTCACAGTTGATGTGTGTGTAATTTATAACATTAGTTTGATGTTTTATAAATCAAATGTCCTGTTACATTGTAAAACAAAGAGGCAGTCTATGCTGATCGAGTCGCTAACAAACAAAGTATGGTCCATTAACAGATAAAGTCTTTTCTAGGAACCATCCCATATGCCTTTATTTATAAGTTTCTCTTAGTGCCTGGTTTTGGAAGTCACTGTATGAAGTAAACTTTGGCCAAAGGTAGATTTATGCATGGGCTGCCTTTGGCCTTGGGGAAAAAAGAGAGGTGAAGAGAGGAGAAAAAAAGAAACATCTTCTTGACTATGGTTTTTCTAGCTCTTCGTAGCCTATGAACTCCACCTTGAAAATCTCATTACCCCAATATCAACTTAATTGGATCCCTTTAGTCATTCACTTGATTGCATTAAGAGAACATAGTGTATTGGCACGTTGCAATCACTACTTAGTTGGATCATCTTATTGTTGAATGTACATCAGATTGTCCCCACCATGTGGCACTTTCATTTTTTGGAGTATATGTTTTTAGATAATTCTACCAAAAGATCTTTTCCTTTTAGGTTCAGGAATTTGTCAAAAACTACACCCTCCTGCGAGAAATGGGATTCTCATCAAACAGTGTTGCTGAAGCCTTGGTCATGTACGACAATGACACAGACAAGGCATTAGCACATTTCCTCAACAGTTCATCGTGATGATGCCTGTGAATGTATGCCTTGGCTGTGAGCGTGCTGGGAAGAGATGGTTCATGCAGTTTTTGTATATTTAGAGTGATGATATTATACAGACAACTTTGTGTATTGTTTTATAGCCATTTTGGTGACATTACTCCAGCTACACGATTGTAAAAAATATTTTAAGCCTTGCTGCTTCAACAGATGGGCACTTGATATCTATGTTTTTTTTTTTTTTTTTCCAACCAAGAAAGAAACTCATCTCTGTTACTATCAATGAGAGCCTTTGCTTAAATGAAGTTTAGTATCCATAAATTCTTCTTGTAGAGGTGTCATGTGTTTGATGATGATAGAGTAATTAAGATCCTTTCTCTACGAACAAGTAGCAAACATGTTGCAATCTATTGGATCCAAACCATTTTGTGCCGCAAATATTCGATGTTGCAATTATTGTTTGAATTACCAAATGGAAAGAAGCCAGGAAGAGGATTTCTTGGTTACCTATCCTTAATCTTTTGAACTTGGATAGACACCATGGGATTTGATTTAGCAGGCATCCTTTTATCCAGAATTTTTGTTTATGAGAACTTCCACTACAACTCTGAAAGTCAATTTGGGGTTACACAGTGGATTTTGTCTCTTCACCAAAATTAAAAAAAAATTAAAAAAAATTCAGGTAAACTGTCTAGGCAAAGTGTGTCATCAGCCCAGACAGTTTAACTGATTAATTGGACATAACCTGATTTTTTTTTTTGTCTTCAGGACATAACCTGATTGAATATGAATTGTTTTTCCTTTTGTAACACAGACTATGCAGATGCATGTGTGCAAGGAGAGGAAAAATGATACATTTAAATATTGAAATAAACCGTAACACGCTATGCTGTGTCCCAATAGAGCAGAACAGGAAGGTTATAGGTTACGTGTGGATTTGCTCCATCACCAAATGAAACTGTCCTCCATGCTCTATGGGAATAGCCAGCATTTCCACCTCAAACCAATGGCTCAAACATGAATTGAAGTCAAGGGTAACTATGCGACTGACATCTTGAAATGAATCCTTCAAGCTAAATTTTATAAAACCAAGAAGTAGAGAATGAAAATTTTCTTAAATTTCCCCTGAAAAAAGGCAAAAGCAATATAGTAACAAGGAAGCTAGAAAGCAAAGTATAATACATAATGTCATTGAATGAAACTCCCCTTCAAACTTCGACATATAATCCATTTAGGTTGCTTGAGTCTACAGACAAATATTCAGTAACCATTCCAACAACTCTCCAATTTGCAAAGTATATCCCGATGTCAAACAAATATTATCTGACAAGCAACAGACCTAGTAATCAACAGTTGAAGAGAAATGCTTCCATTGTCAAACTTCATGTCAAGCAGATATCAACAAGCTATAAAATATCACCATTGTAATTTGTAAAACAATTTATAGCCAACTGTTTATATTGACTTCTCTGGTTCTTGAAGCAAATCAAATCAAACACCTGCACAGATAGCTCCTAAAACACAAATAAAATATTTAATCACTTTTTAAGGAGTGCCATCGAACTGATCGGTGGGAATAAAATACCCTTTTCAGGAGAAAAGGGTATGGCATATATCTCGCCTGAAGCATGCCGGAAGTATCTAGTAAATACAATAAGGAACTTAGTTATTTTATTTAAAATGGAAACATGCAACTAAAATAAATGGAACCACAATTTGGGGATCTATGGCCTTTAATTGTAATTGTTGTAAATGTGGCAATCATGTATCACCAGGCATATGTACACAACTTATTGTGCTAGGCACATATTTATGTAACTTGAGATGTCTGTTGGCACTTATAAATGGCAGTCTTATACAGTCAAAGAAACCTGGAGTGCTTTCTGAACTTGATTTACAATATAATGAACTTGCTTTGCTAGCCAGGGACCTTTGCCTCAAGTTTCATTGCATTCTACAACTAAGTTCATATGGGAACTTGGTTTTCAGTATAGCCCTCTACTTGACATTACAAGAAAAGACCATACGGCTCAGTTAAGTAACCGAAAGATCATACAGCTCAGGTACATGTTATACATATTGTTAACGAAAGGGAATTGCAAAAAATTTTCAGAGAGAATTGAAAGAAGCTCGTATTTTAACAAGCAGACACCTTCAAATCAGTCGGTGACAATGATGAATTAAAATTATCAGAATTATAGCATGTAGATGTTCATCTAACAAGTTGAATTATGAGATAAAATCAAATGCAGAATCACTTACGATTTTTTGTCACCGAATTTCCACTAATCTGGTTCATACCATTTATGGTTCCTGCCAAAGTCCAGCAGTTAAAGGTTTAAGAACACTAAAACAAAATATATATTCAAATTCTATATGCAACTGCTCAACTTCTAATAAAATGTTATTGAATTAAGTTTTTGGCTGAACTCACGGCTCGAAGTATACTTTGCCTGATTTCATACACCCAATATATGCACGAGGCTTGTCCAATATATACACCCAATAATCACTTAAATAATTTCCATTCTCCTAGCTCTCTCTCTCTTTCTCCTCTCTCTCTCTTGATCGGATCTGATTATTGGGTGTATATATTGGACAAGCCTCGTGTATATATTGGGTGTATGAAATCAGGCAAACAATCCCCAAAACTAGCCACAACCAGCTCCCTAACAATCCTCAACGTGGCAAGAATGTCAAGTTTAATTTAAGTTGAGGCAAAATAGAGGGATGAAATAACACCTATTTGAGTTTATGGGTTCCAAACCAAGCCTACAGAGAAAGGGTGTTAGCATTTATCAGTCGAAGCAAAGATTAGAAAACCTAGAACAAAAAAAAATAATTTTTAAGCTAACAGTCGGCTGTTAGCATTTATCAGTCGACCGACAGAGAGGGGGTTCTTCCTCATTTCGAAGCTCCTGCTAACAGTCGACTGATTCATGCTAATAGCCGACTGTTAGCAAGCTGAAAAAAATTTCAAATTTTCCCACTCTTTCCCCATTTTTCTTGGCACCCAAACACATTGTTTGAAGAACATTGTTAAATCAATCGCACGAGTCATGTAAAAACTTCCCAAATTTGAATTTTACAAAAAAAAAATTCAAAAATCAGTGTTACATAGCAATAATAAAAATGGTGAAAACATCAAAAGATTTTGGGTTAAGGTTGGGTTTTTTTTTTTTTTTTTGTGTCAAAATGAAAAGAAAAGATGGGTTTTTTTGTGTCAAAATGAATAGAAAACACAATGTTTGGGTTTTTTTGGGTTACCTTTCTCCGGCGTGAAAACAATATTCGATACAATGTTATATCAAGTCTATCTTAATGGTTCCATCAAAATCATATCATAATTAGGCTTGCGAGCGTATTACAGTCGTTGCTTTTTAGGCTAACAAGCCCCTAGTGCAACCACACTAAAATATAACCACTACTGGGTTCTTCCTCTAAGGGTAATCCGGCTAGTTACTTTACGCGGTCAACTACCAAGCCACTTATGGGGCTATTCCTTCGGGTTTGCTCTAAGGCTCCCCCAAGACCATGGGCCCTTATATTCCCTAAATACAAACCAAGCCTAATATACTAAGCATTCCGTCCATATTACCACATATTCTCAAAACATGTTTAAATCATTTCGTATGACATATATCTTCCAAATCATCGTTTCATAAAAACATATATCATTTAAACACAAGTTTAGATAGTCGTTTCATATGCCATCATAATTCATAAAAGACAGTTCACAAGGCAAGTCACATTTCAAAACCAAATACATTTCTATTCCATTGCTTGTGAATATCATTTCCATTTCCCAACATTCAGTTTAGTCTAAAATCAAGGGAATAGCTAGTTAGAATATCTCATGATCTTTCTTATTTATAAATCAGTTCAGAAAATCAGGCATATGAGTATAAAACTAGATATCTCAATTGTATTTACATAAACAATGTCATGATATGCCTTTTTTAACATTTCCATTGAATAAATAAAATAAAGAGCTCATTCCCATGTTTATAAATATGTTATATTCAGTATCAAGATAATTTATCAAGTAATGGAACAAGTTCTTGAAACCTTTCAACACCATGCCTTGGTTTTCCTTTAATAAACATGCCACACAGTTTAACAGTTCATAAAGTAGTATATTCCATGTATCCATTTCTCAATACAATAAACAATAAAGTTCAAAAGGATATATAAGTCATACCATTTATAAAGCATTTGAAAATAACGCATCATTATCAATAGTACAAGGTTACTTATTCCTATATTAATGCAACAGTGGTTTCCAACCTTTTTTCGGCTCCACGAGCCTCCCAAATAATATGCTCAATGCACCCAATGCAAGTGATCCTCCAAAAGACCTTCCAAATCTGGAAACAACAAATAATGCAAGCGAAGAATCAAAAGAAAGCACAAAGGATCAACAATCACAAAAGCAAAACAACTCCCTTCACAAAACCGCTCACTAGTGACCCTAAGGACTAAAATCCCCAAAACGCCAAACTAAAGGCCTTAATACTTCCAAGACATATTCCCAGGTATGTCTAGATGCTACACATCGAATTTCGTGGCCAAATGCCAAGTGGTTTAAGAGATAAACACCGAAGAAGATAAATGGTACTAGAAAAGGACAAATATGGTATTTTCCAAAAAATTTCTCTCTCCAAGAAGAATTTGACCCCAAGACCACCAAATTTAGAAACTAGGTCTCACAAGCTTTCCGAGCATATCATCACGCATAACGGACTCCAGATGAAGAAATTAGAGCCAAAAGAAGAAAACCGAACTCGTGCTTAATTAGTGGACTAGACATTTGTGATTGGTCGACTGATCTCTCGATTAGTCGACTAGTCCCCAAAAGTAGTCGACTAATTCAAGGTCAGTAACCATGAAACCCAGAATTGTTGCTCCACTAGTCGACTAGTTCCCTGCGAGAACCCTTAGAAACAACACAAACACTTCACAATCCTTGACCAAAACACGACAACACCAACCCAAACCTCAGATCCATTAAAAACAACCTTCAAAGGCACTTGATCTACCATTTTTACACAAAATAATAAATCCAAATAAGAGATCAACCATGAACTTTAATATAAAAACCCATAAAACCTATAAATCCTTTCATACAAGCTTCAAAACTCAAAACCCCATCAAAACACCCATCAAAGCCATGGATCCACTCACAAAACACCCTCAAAACACCAAATCAAAATCAAAAACCCAAAACCAAACTCCTAAACCTCACAAATTCGAAAATACCCAAGAGAAAGTATAAAAAACCAAACTCAAACATGCATGGAGCTTACCTTTGGACGGCAAAACTAGAAATTTGGTGACCCTCCGGTGAGCTCTGGCGATGTCCTCCTCTCTTCCTCCTTCCCTTGCTCTCTCTCAGTCTCTCATCCTCACGGCTGAAAGTGAAGAATGAAAAAGGGTGGGGTGGCTTTATATAATGGAGGGGCAAAATTGTAATTCTTTTCAAATAACAATAAATAACAAATTTAGTCCACGTCGCCTTCTTAAAATACATAAAATAAGGATATAAAAATTCAGGTTATCACTAGGGCTGGCAAAATTTGTCCAGACCCATCAACCCGCCCAAACCCGCCCAACATTATTGGGTTTGGGTTGGTACAATTTAATAAACGGGTCATAATTGGGCCACCCAATTAAACTTATTTATAATTGGGTTGGATATGGGTAACCCATTGGGTTCCTAACTAATTAAATCTATTTATATAATGTTGTTAGGTTTGTAACATATACCCATTTAATTAGTATCATGTCTTGACCCATGCCCATATATCATGGGTCGACCCGACCCACCAACCCATATATATCATGGGTCGACCCGTTTTTTTTTTTTTTTTTTTTTTTTTTTTT